>CM065390.1:37887500-38367500 GCA_033060915.1 Euryodendron excelsum | reverse complement strand
GTTGGGCTCGAAAAGTAGATAATTTTAGATATTTGACTAGTCAAAATCCATTGAGAAATGGAAGAGAAAACCTTGTATAATGTTAGGGTAATTTCTGGTGTGAATTTTGTCGGGTAATGTGCTTTAGAGCCCTTTTTCGAGGATCGAGCTCCTAAGAAGCCAGTTTTCGACATACGGTTAGGGTTGGGCTCGAAAGGTCCTTACTTTCGGCTTATGAATCCTATGGCTGGGTCTACTCAGTCTTACTAGGGATGTAATGTAGTTAAAAAGAAAATTGCGGGTATTACAAAATGACTCCCCTAGACCCTCTCAGTTTGAAAATCCAAGGGCTAGAAGATTCATTGTGAAGTCTCCATGGCCGTGACACTTATGGCATTACTTCCTATGACGAGTTGTGTTTCTTTCCGGACCATTCGAGACTTGCCAAGTTCAAAATGCCTGACTTTCAAATGTATGATGGCACTGGTAACCCTATTGCTCATCTTTGCCTGTATGCTGGGGTATTGAGTAATCATGGCAACAATCTAAAGCTCCTTATACAGTTGTTCCAATACAGTCTCACTGGGTCTTCTTTATAATGGTTCGCCCGTCTAGACCTAAGGAAGATCACCACTTGGATTGAGCTGGTTAATGCATTCAAAGCCCAATACTGTCACAACATCGACCTCAATTCCGATCGGTGGTCTTTGATGACAAAAAGTACAAGTGAGAAAGAAAGTTTCAAGCGCTATGCCCCGAGATGGGGGGAAGTCGTTGCACAAGTCAATCCCCCACTGGAAGAAAAGGAGTATGTGCAATTTTTTGTGCATGCTTTCCAAGGCATATACTATGAGAAGCTTTGCACTAGCGTGGGGAAGAGCTTCTCTAACTCATCATACAAGGGAAAATGATAGCTTAAGACGGGGAGGATTACCAATCCCTATCCAAAAATCGGAGAAAGCTCGGCCAACATAGCCAAGAAAGTGGCCACTACAAGGGGAGTAATCAAGAAAGAAAGCGAGGTGTCTGTTATCTTACCTATTCAACCACCCCAATACCGTCCCCCACTTCAGTCTCACCCTATCTTACCCACGCCCACTCTAAACATACCTGCTTAAGCACCTAATATCGGCCCAACTGGGGCTCAACTTAATTTCAATAGGCTACCCGACGTTTTCGTAACTCTGATACCTTAGCCTGCACCCAAACTGAAGCCTATTATAACCTCTTAAAGAATAACATTCTAAAACCTAGACTAGCCCGTCCATTGCCAAGTCCCCTACCCCCCCCAACTTTAACGGTGCCCTCACCTGTGAGTCCCATTCGGGCGGTCAAGGGCATGACATCGAGAGTTGTTTTTCCCTCAAACATAAAATCCAATACTGGATCAACAACAAGACTATTGATCTTTAACCGGTGAACCCTACGCCAACCCCCAATGTGACCACCAACCCTTTGTCGGACCACACAATTAGTGCGATACTAGTTGAAATAGAGCATGAAGGAGATTTGGATGAGACCATGACTGAGGATTATAAAGAGGATTGGGAGGCTGATGAAGAGAATGACTAGGAGGAGGATCTCCCACTTTGCCCGATCTATCTCTATGTCCCTAATGAGGTGCCTGATTCTTTTGATTGGCTAGTTGAGGAGCCAATACGTATGGTAGAGCATCTTGTTGAAGACATAGCTAGTGATGGATGGGGTGCTGAGTTTCTACACTCGAAATATGCCGCGGCTAAACATCACTTATTGGAGAACCCTGGCCAATGACTAAGTTCGACCATGAAGACATGGGCTGGGAGTTAGAAGAGCCAAAGGCACCAATAAAGCCATTCGAGTTGGAGGGGGACGAGTTAGCCATTCTATTTATGGAAGAGCCTGCCGCCAAGGATAAGGCTGTCAATAAAGCTAACAATTGCACCGTCACTGCCAACATGCTTGGAGTTCTAGAGGAAGCTTTTGCTTGCCTTGCCTTGGTTGGAAGTTGCGATTGTGAATGGAGTGTGGAAGACGTAGGCATCGTCCCAAAACCTAACTGATAAGGACTCTCCACAAAAGCATACAAGAGAGGGGTGTTTTCACCCACTTTCTTTCTATCCCTTTATATTTTGTCCTTAAATTAATGTCTGCATTTCCATTCCTTTAAAAGAACTATATGCTTGTCACTAACATAATAAAATGACAGTTTTTCATTCATTGCTGTTATTTTATATTTCTCTTGTGGATGGTGAATGTTTCTTACACAAGGGACATGGTTTATCTTATGGAAGATCTGAATTAAAGGAGTGATAGCCTGAGTTAGCCACTCACCAAATGATCAGCTTTTCAATGAGAGAGAGGATAAGGATGAGTGAGGAAACTACTTAAAGGTAACACTTGCAAGACACCGAAGCTAAGCAATGTGTCGCCAGATTATTAAGATGAAGAGGAGCCATCTTTCAGTTTCCCATATAAAAAAGAAATGTGTTTATATTCCATTTGCTTAGCTAACTAGTGCCTTGCAAGAAGCGAAAGATTCCTTGTCAATCCTGATCCGAGACCGTCCCCCCACATTGGGGCAGACAAACAATTGAGAACTCTAGGAATGCCATCCATCCTCTATCATGTTGGGGCAACATTGAAGGCTCTATGGATCAAGCAATCCAATTCAAAGTGAAGAGAGACCCTTATTTCATTTCTTATACAGTCTAGAGCAACCCTTATGAAACCTGTTGAGCCATTTACCTTTTTTGAGAAAACCCTCAACCTAGGGATCATCGCCCACAATGGGTTAGATTGAGTTGTTAAGGAAAAGGTCAAAGAAAAAAAAGGGTTGTAGAAGTGTTCATTTCATAAAAGGAAACAAAAGAAATGAAAGGGAAAAAAAAAAGAAGAAAAGCAAAGGAAAAGAGTTGCCAAGGGGCAAGAAAAAAAATAAAAAAAAAAGCATATTTGAGAAAAGGCTTGAAGAAAGTCATGTTTGTACCATCTTGAAAAATGTATAGAAAGGACGAAAGAGAAAAGAGTCATGTTTATATAGAAAGTGTCGCGCCCAAATTTTTCACACTCGAGGATTACTCACACAAGTGGGAAAAACACTGTACTCTCTCGTTAGAACTCACCATCCTAGAAGAATGAGTACGACTAGGTTTGAATTGAAAATTGATTTGAATAAAGGACTTTTGGAAAAAGATTCGGAGTCGCCACCTAACTTGATTAAGGTGAGTTAGGTCACCTAAAAACTAAGCATAATCCGAAAACTACACTTAGGGTTTTGGAAAATAATTTTGAAAATATCTCCTCAAGAGAGGGTTTTTAAGAAAACAGGTTGTTTGGCAACCTTTGGAAAACATTTAGCCCTTTTTGAAAAATAACTCCTTTTTGGTCTTTGAAATCAGTGATCCTAGGTTCGGAGGTTGGTTACGTGTAGGGAAGACACACTAAGCCATTACCCTACCCCGCCCTTTCTGTACCTACATGTCAATCTACCCTAGATTCACCTATGAGAGTCTTTAATTACCATATGTTCAATCCTATCCACTTTGAAAAACAATGTTTAAAAACGAAACTACTATGATGCATGATATGCACGCGTAAGAAAAGAGAATTGAAAAAAAAATAGATTTGGAAAAAGATTGATTTGAAATTGATTGGTTTTGAAAATAGATTGAAATTGGAAAGTTTGAGAAATTAGAAATAGAAATAGAAATTTGGAAATAGAATTTTGAAATTGAAATTTTGAAAATAGATTAGAGATTTGAAAAGATTGTAGAATTTGAGATTTGTAAAATGTAATGGAATTTGAAAGAAGTTGTGACCGCACCCATGAGGGTGGAATTGAAATTTTGACAAGTGTTGTGACCGCACCTATGAAGGTTGCCTACGTATCTCTTTGGGAGAATCAGGTCAGTCGTAGTTCAGACGGGAGTCCGATTGAAAAGAGATTGATTTGAAGAGAGAGATTGGATTGAAAAAAGATTTGATTTGAACTTAGAATAAAAGATAGGAAATTGGAATTGTTTTGGAAAGATTGAGGTTTAGGAAACCTAAACTTAGGAAGGATAGGAGACCTAGGAAAGACTTGAGATTTAGAAAGATTTGACTCGAATGTTGGACTTGGAAGCTTTGGAAAGATTGAATTTTAGGAAATGTTCGAATTAGGAAAGTTCCGATTTAGGAAAGCTTTGAATTAGGAAAGTTTCATTTTTGGAAAGCTTCGAATTAGGAAAGTTTCAACTTAGGAAAGTTTTGGATTAAGAAAGTTTCGAATTTAGAAGGTTTTCGAAATAGGAAAGGTTTTCAAGTTAGGAAAGTTCCCAAATTAGGAAAGTTTTGAAATAAGAAAGTGTTGAACTTAGAAATGTTTTGAATTAGGAAAAGTTTAGTTTAAGAAAGGTTTAGAATTTGGAAAGTTTCAAGTTAAGAAAGTTTTGAATTTTGGAATGTGTTGAAAAAAGGAAGTTTTGAAAGTGAAAAAGTTTAGAAAACAAGGAAGTTTTGAAAATAAGAATGTTTTGAGTTTAGAAAATTTTAGATTTGGAAAGATTTGAAGTTTAGGAAAGTTTAGAATTTAGAAAGTTTTTAGATTGTGAAAGTCTTAACTTAAGAAAGTTTTGAACTTGGAAGGATTTGAAATTTGGAAAGTTTAGGATTTAGAAAGTTTTAGAGTTTTAGAAGATCTTGAGATTAGGAGAGGTTTGAGTTTAGGAAAGATTTGAAAGCTTAGGTTTGGAAAGTTAAGATTTGAGAAGAGGGTAGAATTAGAAAAAGGTTGAATTAGGAAAGATTTGAAAGTTGATTTTTAAAATTTAGGAAAGATTTTTATATTCAAATTTTGAAAGCTTAAGGTTTAGGGAAGTGAGAAGATTAAGAAAGATTCGATTTAGGAAATATTTAGATTTTGAAATTTAAGGAAAGATTTAAAGTTTAGGTTTAAGAAACTTATGGTTTAAGTAGGTAGGAAATTAGGAAGGAGTTGAATTAGGAAAGAGTTGGATTTTGAAATTTAAGGAAAGACTTAAAGTTTAGGTTTAGGAAACTTATGGTTTAGGAAGGAATTGAATTAAGAAAGGTTTGGATTAGGAAGGGATTGAATTTGGTTTCTAAAAGCAAAGGTTTGATTTTGTTTCCAAACACGAAGGATGGGATCTAGTTTTCTAAACGGGGAGATTTGATTTGGTTTCCTAAAGGGAAGATAGGATTTGGCAAGGACTTGGAAAGGGAGATTCTAGAAACCCTAGAATTGGAGAATTATAGTTCTGACATAGAAAAGAAGTTTTGGAAATGTGTATAGTTTGGATGTAAAAACAAGAGGTTTTGGAAACCTAGGTTTGAGGCAAAGTTTGAAAATCATATTTTTGGAAAGAAAATTAGAGTTTCCTAATTGTGAGTTCTAGGGCTTGACTTGGGCTTTAAGAAAAGAGGATTTTTTGCGTTTTTGGAAACGAAGGTTTTGGAAGGAAATCCTAGAGAGGAGTTTCTAGAGGAAAGATTTTGGAAAGAGAGTTTTTGGAAAGATTTATGGAGAGAGTTTTTCTAGAAAGATTTTTAGTAGAAGATTGTTGAAGAGAGTTTTTGGAAAGATTTTGGGGAACGTTTTTAGAAAGTGGATTTTGGGGAGAGGATTTTGGAAAAGAGTTGAAAAAGGGAGTTTTGAAAAATAGATTTTGGAAGGGAGTTTTTTAAAACAATTTTTGAGAGGAGAGTTTTTAGGAAAGTATGTTGAAAAAGAGATTTTTAGGAAGAAAAACTTTTTGAAAGAGAGTTTTTAGAAGGTGTAAAAACATCTCACTTTTCTAAAGCAATTCTAACCATAAGAGGGCTAGAACCACTTTAGGAAAGCGGTTTTGAAAACAACAAGATTTGAAAATATGGACCGTATTGGTCATTTTAAATGTAACACTTTCCTAAAGCAATCCTAGCCATGGAAAAGCTAGAATCAACCTAGGATTGTGATTTTGAAAACATGTTTTGAAAAAGAGATTTTGATGCAATTTTGAAAACAAGTTTGAAAACGAGTTGAAAAACAACTTTGAAAACGGTTTTTGGAAGATGTAAGATCATGATACGCACAATGCAATTTTGGGGTCGTGAACATACAAGATTAAGGCTTCACCACATAATCAAGGGAGCCGAACACACGTGGTCTCCGGTTAGACTAAAAGAAAGCCCCCGACACGGTGACTCTCCAATAGTCCAATCCTACACATGGACCGGGAATCCCCTTGTTTCAAGCATGCAAAGAAAGGGGGGGAAAGAGATGGGGGATTAAAATAGAGAAAACCCAAGTGGGTTAGGAGAGAGAAGAGAGAGGGGGGAAAGTGCGAAAATTTAAATAGGGAGCCTACCGTATGTCTTGTTATTTTGCGCGCCTTGCTTTTTTCGGTCTTCAGTCTTCGTCTTTATCTTCGTCTTTAATCTTCAAGAGTTGTCTTCAAGCTTCAAACTTCATATTACAAATCTTCAAGTCTCCAAAGGAGGGTTGAAGGTTAGTGTATGAGCGTATGGGGGTGTGTATGAGTGTATAGGAGGCTAGGGTTTGTGTATGGTGGCTAGGGTTTGGAAGAACCTAAGGAAGCTAGGGTTTTGGAGGTGCTCGAACTCTGTATATCGAAATATATGATTTTTAGGTTGAATTTGCGGATCCCTTTCACGTTGAATGAGGCTCTGTATTTATAGAGGTTGGACAACACTGGCGCTTGTTGCAATGGCGCCAAGCCAAAGTTTACACTTGCGCCACTAGGAGTGGCGCCAGGCCATTTTCTGGCTTGGCGCCACTACTAGTGGTGCCAGCCATTTAGGAAATGTTTAAGGTCGGCAAGCAACGTATCTTTGACTAGATTTGGGCGTCTGTACTAGTGACTACGATGCAATTTTTAGCTTAGCTTCGCTAGGAGTGGCTCTAGAAAGTCCGGGAAGGATTTAAAGAAGCCGGGAATGACCCGGAAGGCCGGAAAAGAGCAGGAACACTTAAAATAGTGTCCTGGAGATATTTGACTTGAGAAATGAGGATAAGATGGGTCAGAAAGGTTGACCGGGCCTTTAGGAGCAAAACAATCAATCGGACAGGGAAACTGCCGGGACAGACTCGGACTATCCCAAAAGAAGACTTGGGATTTGGAAACATTATTTAGAATGTTCCCAAGGGTTGCCGGCTTGGTTCCCAGAGCCGGTGTGGTCGGAAAAAGAGACCGGCCCACCAGGGGCAAAACGGTCATTTTGTACCTGGTTTGCCGGAACTGACTTAGAATAATCCGAAAAGGTAAAGAAAAGTTGAGAATACCATAAGAAGTAATCTCAGAAGGTTACTGGTTTGATACCTAGAGCCGGTGTGGTTCCCGGGGCGTTTGAATGCCTAGGGACAAAACGGTCATTTAGCTTCAAGTGGGCCCTATGGGCTCGAAAAGCAACTGGTGGACTAATTTCAAGTTAAAAAGGCGGGCTTAGAGTCTAAATATGCATGTGATGTGTGAAAGTGAGCTTGGTCAGCTCGGAGATTGCCGAGCGAGCAAAAATGGGGTGCTTGCAGAAAGGTCGAAAGAAAAGAAAAGAGTCATTTCGTCTTGAGAAATACATAGTAAAGGCAAGAAGGAAAGTTCAAAGGTGATCCTAGGTGAGAAAGAAGCCCAATAGAAGCTGTAGGTTTGAGCCTTTACCTTTTCTTGTTAAACCCCAAGTCATGCCCTACATTACAACCCTATTAAGGTCAACTCTGATTGACAACAGATTGCTTGATCTAAATGAACTAGACGTGTTGCTAAAGCTAAAGAAGGAGGCTAACCCTACTGGAAAAACAATCAAGGATGGTATGGATCCCTACTAAAGGCAACATCAAAGTTGAGCCTGCATATCCGATTGTTTCGAAACCCCATAGCTTAGCCTACATTACGGTTCTAAAACAAAGTCTCCTCAGATTGAAGAACTGGTTGCTCATCGTTCTACTAAACGTCAGGTAAGTTGTTGCCAAAGTCTCGAGAGTTGAAAGTTCCAGCCAAATAATCCTATACGCTAACCCAAGGTAGAAAATCGGAGGTGGTCAAAAGGTTGAGAAGGGTACGAAGGTTAAGCCAAAAGAGAGATCGGACCCCTGATAAGGAAGAAGTTGCCATTTCAAGGATGTATAATTTGACGGCGCTCCATTCATTGTATTAATTGTTGCATCCCTAACGTGTGTATGTATTTCTGTAAAACTTTTGGCATGACCTTTGCATATATGGGATATAGCTCCTTGTAGAAACAGAAGTCACCAATAACAGTTTAATATCATCCCATGTAATAAATATATGTTGTTATCATTATCCCTGTACATGCATCTATTCATATACCTAACTGAGTAAATATCTTTGCTTGTTCATGCATCAATACATATATCTAGCTGCCTAAAATCATAAACATCCACCCCATGTAAAATTTACAAAAATAAACTGTTTAACAATGAGTACATGTCCAAGATGGAATACAGGAAAAAGTCGAGCCCTCTATCAAGGAGCACTTGTCAAAGGTCAAAGTCAACATTCGGATCAAAATCACCAAAACCTGGATCAGGAGGAGGTGGATAGCTACTTGAAACACTAGCAACTTACAAAAAAAAGAAGATTTTTGAATCAGCAAAAGTTGATGAGACATTATGGAATAGAAAGAAGAAGGAAAAGGATAATATACCCCGCCGCCGCCCATCTAAGCCAACCGTGCCGTCAAGGAAGATACCTCTACCTAGAAATGATTCCTCTCCATCTAGAACTAGTCCCTCTCCATCTGGTATCGGTCCCTCTGGTCCCTCACAGTGGTAAACTCAGCTTGGAGCACGTATCTTTCAGCTCAACACCACAAGCCGACCACCTCCTGGCTAACGGTGTACCCACCAACTACCACCTCAAACTGAGTAAAGACACCCACAGAATGAGCTCCAAAAAGTGTGGCATAGTCTGTCTCTAGTGGAAGCAAGAACTTGGTACCTAGTTGGTGCTCCTGATAGGGAATAGGAACTCTCTGCACTAAAGCTCCTAACATGTACTCCGATGGATCGCCTATTGACCTGAACTCCTCATGAAACTGGCACCAGTGCCGATCTCCTAAGTAGGATTCCCAGGAATTATCACTGAGAAAAGAAGCTCTCGATAGGGACAACGGGACCAAGTACCTCACCATCTCATAATGAACTGATCCAATAAAGGGCCACCAAGTCACGTCCCTAGCATCAATGAGCTCCAGGTTAGCTCGAATCATCACAAAGTCAGTAATCTTCGACCGCTGGGCTACCTGGTCATGAGCCCACCGCAAAGCATGGGGATAAAGGTCATCCTCGATAACCTAGGGACGACGGACTGGTAGGTACTCATAACTCCACCAGACAAGAAAGGGCCTGAAACCAGTCAAACTGGCCCAACAAAAGGAAGTTCGGACCCTCATCGATCGAAGAAAGCAGCCGAAGGAGAAGGACCCCTAATCCAGCTCAAATAAAGCCTCAAGATCGGCTACTATGCTCATTAACCGAAAAGGGATGAACGACTTGTTATTATTGCAGAAGTAGTTGAAGATGATGCATAGAACAAGACGCCACCTCATCATATCTCATCTGGCAGGTGGTGGCTCGACAGTAAAGGTACTGTCATCCCGACTGAGCCAAGAGACTAGGAAGATAGAACGCTCAGGAGGGGGCAAGTCCAGCAAAATGCACGCGTTGACTCTATTGACTGACTGCAAGGTGATTTGCTGACTAATGAAGGAAAGCCTCGTGATTATGGCCTAATCCAATGGAGTGGGTCCTAACTCAAAGTCCACAAAGTGGAAAGTCCTGGTCTCTCTGAACCATCTCTCAATCAAAGCTAGCACTAGATGTCTGTTCATGCGGTTAGCCTATAGTCCTATGAAGGCTCCGAACCTAATCTTCGCCGAGAAAGCTCGGTAAGATGGAGCCACTTGCTGCATAGTACTAAAGACAAGGTGAACAACCCCTCTGAAAGATGTGTGTAATCGTGGAGGAGGCACATGCTGTTGTGAATAGAGGCTGGGATGATAGGCAAGGTCTCCTAGCGGTGGAATATCTAGTATCTCTATATCACTAAGATCATGATCCGCCTGTCTATGTCTAGAGGAGGCCCTCCTGTAACCAGCCACCTAATCGCCCAGACCTAGTACCTCCTCCTCTGCATCTATCTCCTCCTCAAAGGCCTGCTCAACTGGAGGGAAGGGGTCGATTAGAGGTTCACTCCCCCGTCCACTCTAGCTAGAAGATGCCTATCTAGAAGATCGCCAACTACCCTTAGATCGACTGGAGCTGTCGACAAAGTCTGTCCGGGCCACCTTCCACGAGCGGTGTCTCCTCTCAGAACCATCATTGCCCATGTCTGCCATCCTGAAGATCAAGGTAAGAAAATCACATAAGGTTAGTATAACTCACAAATGAAAAAGAGATAAGAAGTAAAAAGAAGAAAGGGAAACAATGAAAAAAAAAGATTTCAAATGATAAGTCAAAATGAATTTCCTATACATTTTGATTTTAAAATTTCAGTTTCAAGTCAAAATGAATTACCTATACATTTTGTCTTTTAAAAGAAAAATTTTTCAACTTTCGAGTCAAAATCAATTTTCTAAACATTTTGCTTCCAAATTTTAGGTCAAAACGAATTTTCTACACGTTTTGTACAAAATTTCAAAATGATTTCTAATTCAAAATTTATTTTCAAAATTAAATCTCAAAATTTTCCAATCAAAGTCCATCCCAAGCTTTTACTCCAAAAGAGTTCTATTCCAATCAAGACTTTCTAAAACTTCTTCCTTCGAAAATTCTTCTTCAAAATTAAAATTTCATAAGTTTTCAAATCTTTCAAAATTTCTATTCCCGAGTTTTCCAAAGTCAAAATCCATTTTCAAATCTTCCAAAAAAAAAAATTCCCTTAAAAGTTGTTATTAAAAATTCCATTTTCAAAAGTCTTCCTAAATATTTCTTCCAATAGTTTTAGGCTCTCCCAAGTTTCTTGAGACCTTCTCCGCCTAAAAGACCCCGCCCTCAATGGTTTTATATCTTGTTTCTTCAAAAAGATTTATTTCAAAAATTTTCTAACTTTTTCCTGAATTTCAAAAAATTCCGGCAGAGTTCTGCATAAAAAGTGGTCCTTACAACGCCCACGAGACTACAACCAAACACAAACCATACAATTCACAATATCACAATCATATAGCAACAACACCCGTGCACATTTTCAAGACTTTTAAATTTTCAAAAACTATCTTTTGCTTTTCAAAAATTCACTTGGCTTTAAAATTGCCACAAAATTTTTCAAAATCATTTTCTAAGATATTTCCATATTTTTTCTAAATATTAAACTCTAAATAATTCAATCAATTTCTTAAATTTTCTTAATTTTCTCTATTTTTCAAGTATTTTTTATTTTTCAAAAAAATAAAAAATTCACTGAGTTTTTGAAAAATCATGAAACTTCACACGATTGTTAAAAACATTTTTCTAAGGCATATAAGATGAAAATCTCGCCAGAAAAAAGCAATAGAGGCAAACTCCCAATTTCTGTAGAAACCCTCATCACATAATCATGCAAAGTTGCTCTAACCAAATCAAACAAGTATCAAAACATTAAAATAACATCACTAGAGCGCTCAAGACATGCTAGAACATTAATTTCGACTGTTTACGAGACTTAAACAGAGTTCTATACGTCAAAATTAATACAAAACAAAAATCTTACCTCTTGGTGTTCTCTGGCAAAATCTTCTTCTCTGACAACTTTTCTGGCGACGATGGCAACTTCCGGCAACTTTCAGCAACTCCTCGGGGTCCCCAAATATCACTCTTTCAGTACTCAAGCTTCTCTCTTTACGGAACACTCGAAATAGCTCTCTATTATTCCAAAACCGCAAAGCTTCGAACCAGAAGTTTGCTGGTTTTAATCCCAATGCTAGTGGCGCCAAGGCAAAATTAAGTTAGGAGTGGCGGCCAGTGTCAAGTTCCAAGTAGTTTGCCTTTTTCCCGCCAAAACTCAATTTCGAACACCCCCTTGGGTCAAATATCCATTTTCAAGCTTTGATTTCAGAGAATTGTTCCAAAGTTTGTCCCTCCAATTACCTCGCGGTCAACATGGGACTTTTACTTTATTGTTTTCTGTCTTTGACAAACAAAGACATAAAAAAGGGGCAACTGTAAGCACCCCATTTTTGTACGCTCGACAGTCTTTGGTACGACTGAACTCATATTCAAAGTGACATAGACATAGTCAAGTTCAAATCAACTTTTTAAACTCAATCCAATTAATCAATCTCTTTGTGGGCTTGTTGGGCCTAATAAAGGCAAAATAACCAAAATGCCCTTGTGGTATTGCTTGGTCCAATTCCTATTGGCACTTCTTCTTAGAGACGATAAGTCCCCGTTTCAATCTCAAATTCAACTACAAATCCAATTCTAATTCTAAAATCAAATCTGACACGTCTTTTGAAAAAGTTAATCCCTCAAGCGATAAGGCCATCCATCTAGCATGTTTTTTTGAGAAAACTCTTCAGAACGGTAAGTCCCTTCAAACCCGTAGCCCGAGACGAGACCCCAAGTCCCCGAGATGGTAGAGCAGTCCACCTTTGGTGCCTGTTAGTGTGCCAATAAAAAATATCCGTTATTCGGTATGTCTTTTGAGAAAGTTGATTCCTCAGACGATAAGTCTACCTAGCAGCTTCCCAAGATCAGGCAGTCTCTATAATGAACGCGAACCGTCAAAGTGGCGGAAACACTCATAAACATCGCAACCTTCTAGGATTGTCCCAAACATGATCCAACATGTTTAAGTGCTTTCCAGTCGGTTTCGGGCCAATTCCGGGACCATTCGGTTAAAATGACCATTTTGTCCCTAGGCATCCGAGTGCCTCCGGAAACCACACCGGCTTTGGGTATCAAACCAATAACCTTCCGAGATGTTTCTAATAGTATTCTCGACCTTCCACCGCCTTTCTCGATCATTTCGAGTCAATTCTGGTAAACTCATGTCGCGCCCAAATTTTTCGCACTCGAGGAATACTCACGCAAGCGGGAAAAATCCTGTACTCTCTCGTTAGAACTCACCCTCTAGAAGAATGAGTGCGACTAGGTTTAAATTGAAAATTGAGTTGAATAAAGGGCTTTTGAAAAAGGTTTGGAGTCACCACATAACTTGATTAAGGAGAGTTAGGTCACCTAAAAGCTAAGCATAATCCGAAAACTACACTTAGGGTTTTTGGAAAATGATTTTGAAAATACTTCCTCGAGAGAGGGTTTTTAGGAAAATAGGTTGTTTGGCAACCTTTGGAAAACATTTAGCCCTTTTTTTTTTAAAATAACTCTGTTTGGTCTTTGTAAACAGTGATCTAGGTTCGGAGGTTGGTTACGTGTAGGAAAGACGCACTAAGCCATCACCCTACCCCGCCCTTTCGGTACCTACATGTCAATCTACCCTAGATTCACCTATGAGAGTCTTTAACTAACTAATGTTCAATCCTAACCACTTTGAAAAAGAATGCTTAAAAAGACATGATGCACGAGATGTAAGTGCAAGATAAGATACTTGATTTGGAAATAGATTTGAAAAGAAGAATTTGATTTGATTTTAGAAGAGATTTGAAATTGGAATTGAAAAGAGATTTGAAAAGAGTTATGGAATTGGAAACTTGAAAAATGTTGTGGGATTGGAGATTGGAAAGAAGTTAAAGAAATAGAAATTTGAAACATGTTGTGGAACTTGAGATTTGAAAAATGTTGTGGAATTTGAAATTTGAAAAAAGTTGTGACCGCACCCATGAGGGTTGCCTACGTATCCTTTTGGAGGAATCAGGTCAGTCGTTGTTCAGACAAGAGTCCGATAAAAAATAGAAGGTATGATTGGAAGAAAGAGATTGAGTTGGAAATTGGATTGAAAAATGGAGAGATTGAACTTTGATTGAAAGATTTGAAAAGACTTGACTTTGAAAGACTTGGTTTTAGGAAACCTAGAAAGATTTGAGACTTAGAAAAGAAGGATTGGATTTGACTTGGAAAGATTTTAGAGAAGAATTGATTTGAACACTTGGACTTGGAAGATTGGAGAAAAATTGGAATTAGAAAAGGTTCGAATTAGGTGAAATTTCGTTTTAGGAAAGTTTTCTAATTAGGAAAGTTTGAACTTAGGAAAGTTTTGTCTTAGGAAAGTTTTGGAATTAGGAAAGTTTCAACTTAGGAAAGTTTTGGAATTAGGAAAGTTTCAACTTAGGAAAGTTTTGAATTAAGAAAGTTTATTCTAAGAAATGTTTTGAAACAAGAAAGTGTTGAATTTAGAAATGTTTTGAATTAGGAGAAGTTTTGTTTAAGAAAGGTTTAGAATTGGAAAAGTTTCAAGTTAAGAAAGTTTTGAATTTGGAAAGCTTAGAATTTTAGAAAGATTTGGATTAGGAAGGGATTGGATTTTGTTTTTAAAAGGGAAGGTTTGATTTTGTTTCCAAAAACGGAGGATAGGATCTAATTTCCTAGACGGGAAGATTTGATTTGGTTTCCTAAAGGAAAAATGAGATTTGGTTTCCTAAAGGGAAGATAGGATTTGGCAAGGATTTGGAAAGGGAAAGTTTTAAAAGCCCTAGACTTGGAAGGCTATAGTTTTGACGTAAAAAATAGGTTTTGGAAATATGTATAGTTTTGATGTGAAAACAAGAAGTTTTGAAAACCTAGGTTTTAAGGCAAGTTTGAAAACCATGTTTTTGGAAAAAAAAATTAGAGTTTCCTAATTGTGAGTTCTAGAGCTTGACTTGGGCTCTAAGGAAAGCGATTTTTGGAAAGTGTGTTTTTGGAAATAAGTTTTTGGAAGGAAATCCTAGAGAGGAGTTTCTAGAAGGAAGATTTTAGAAAGAGAGTTTTTTGGAAAGAGATTGTTGGAGAGAGTTTTTAGGAAAGTGAATTTAGGGAGTTTTTAGAAAGTGAATTTTGAGGAAAAAGAGTTTTTTTTGGAAAGAGATCCTAGTGAGGAGTTTTTTAGAAAGAGGTTTTTAAGAAAGAAATTTAGGAAGAGGTTTTTCTAAAAAGGAAACCTAGGGAACGTTTTTGGAAAGTGGACTTTGAAGAGAGCGTTTTGGAAAGGAGTTTAAAAAGAGAAGTTTTGGAAAATAGATTTTTAGAGGAAGTTTTTGAAAACAACTTTGGAAATGAGAGTTTTTAGAAAGCACGTTAAAAGAGGAGGTTTTAGGAAAAGAGATTTTTGAAAATAGAGTATTTTGAAAAGTGTAAGAACATCTCACCTTTCTAAAGCGATTCTAACCATAAGAAGGCTAGAACCACTTTAAGAAAGTGGTTTTGAAAACAATAAGGGTTGAAAATATGGACCATATTGGTCACTTTGAATGTAACACTTTTCTAAAGCAATCCTAGCCATGGAAAGGCTAGAATCACCCTAGGATTGTGATTTTGAAAACAAGTTTTTGAAAAAGGAGCTTTTGATGCAATTTTGAAAACAAGCTTAATGCAAACCTTGAAAACGAGTTTGAAAACGATTTTGAAAACGAGTTTGAAAATAGTTTTTGGAAGATGCAAGATCATGATATGCACAATGCAAGTTTGGGGTTATGAACATACAAGGTTAAGGCGTCACCACATAATCAAGGGGCCAAACCCACGTGGTCTCTGGTTGAGCCTAAAGGAAAGCCCCCGACACGGTGACCCTCCGATAGTCTAATCCTACACATGGACAGGGAGTCCCCTTGTTTCAAGCATGCAAAGAAAGGAGGGGAAAGAGATGAGAGATTAAAATAGAGAAAACCCAAGTGGGTTAGGAGAGAGAAGAGAGAGAGGGGGAGTGCAAAAACGTAAAACGAAAGCCTACCTTGTGTCATGTTTATTTTGCGCATCTTGCTTGTTTTCGGTCTTCGTCTTCATCTTCGTCTTCAATCCTCAAGAGTTGTCTTCAATCTTCAAACTTCATATTGCAGCTCTTCAAGTCTTCAAAGGAGGGTTGGAGGCAAGAAACGTATCTTTGACTAGATTTGGGCGCCTGTACTAGGGACTACCATGCAATTTTTAACCTAGCTTCACTAGGAGTGACTCCAGAAAGTCCGGGAATGATTTGAAGATGCCGGAAATGACCCGAAAGTCCAGAAAAGAGCAGGAACACTTAAAATAGTGTCCCGGAGGTATTTGACTTGAAAAATGAGGATAAGATGTGTCAGAAGGGTTGACCGGGCCTTTAGGGGCAAAATAGTCAATTGGGCCGGAAAGCTACGGGGACGAACTCGAACTGTCCCGGAAGAAGACTCAAGATTTGGAAACATTATTCAGAATATTCCCAAAAGTTACCGGTTTGATTCCCAGAGCCGGTGTGGTCGGAAAAGGTGACCAGCCCACCAGGGGTAAAACGGTCATTTTGTACCGGGTTTGCCGAAACTGACTCAGAATGATCCGAAAGGATAAAGAAAGGTTGAGGACACAATAAAAAGCATTCTCGGGAGCTTACCGGTTTGATACCCAGAGCCGGTGTGGTCAAAAAAGGAGATCGGCCCACCAGGGGCAAAATGGTCATTTTGTACCGAGTTTGCCGGAATTGACTCAAAATGATCTGGAAGAATAAAGAAAGGTTGAGAATACTATAAGAAACAATCTCAGGAAGTTATCGTTTTGACACCCAGAGCCCGTGTGGTTCTCGGGGCGTTCGGACGCCTAGGGCCAAAATGGTCATCTTGATCGAAAAGTCTCAGAAAAGGCCTAAGGGGCAGTTTGGTCATTTTTCACCGAAGTGGGCTAGCAGGCACCGGTGTTGACCTGGGTTTTGAGTGTTTTCGCCACTCTGACGGCGGTCACGTGATACAGGGGTTTGTTGGCAATTCCCTATATCGACTTGTTTGCGAGTATTTCCGCTACTCTGACGATTGTGATATTTGCAAGTATTTCCGCTACTCTGACGGTTTGCGGTCATTCCTGAGATTGCCTGATCTCGGGAAGCTGCTAAAGGGACTTAGCGCCTGAGAAGTCAATTTTCTCGGAAGGCATGCGTAAACGAACATTTCTGCATTGGCGGGCTACCAGGCGCCAAAGGTGGACCGTTCTACCATCTAGGGATTTGGGGTCTCGTCCCGATTGACAAGTTTAAAGGGACTTACTGTTTCAAAGAAAATTTTTTCAAAAAAAACGTGTTGGACCGTCTCGAGGAACAAATTGTCTCGAGAGAGGGATTGAAATTGGAAAGAGGTCTTATCGTCTTCGAAAAGACGTGCCTGATTTGGAACCGTGTGAGAAATAAACTGTCTCGAGAGAGGGATTGGAATTGGAAAGGAGTCTTATCGTCCTCGGAAAGACGTGCTTGATTTGGAACCGTCTCGAGGAATAAACTGTCTCAAGAGAGGGATTGGAATTGGAAAGGGGTCTTATCGTCTCCGGAAAGATGTGCCTGATTTGGAACCGTCTCGAGGAATAAACTGTCTCGAGAGAGGGATTGGAATTGGAAAGGGGTCTTATCGTCTTCGAAAAGAGGTGCCTGATTTGGAACTGTCTAGAGGAATAAACTGTCTCAAGAGAGGGATTGGAATTGGAAAGGGGTCTTATCGTCTCCGGAAAGACGTGCCTGATAAGGAACCATCTCGAGGAATAAATTGTCTCGAGAGAGGGATTGGAATTGGAAAGGACAATGCCCCTAAGGGCATTTTGGTTATTTTGCCTCTATTTGGGCCTGGCGGGCTCGCGAAGCAATGGACATACGGGATTTGGACTTAGAGAGTTGGTTTCGATTAGAATACGTCCATATTGACTTGAGTACAAGTCTGGACGGAGTGTAGACTGTCGAGCGATCAAAAATGGGGTGCTTACAACCCAGTGCAAAATGACCGTTCTGCCCTTGGTGGTCCGGTCCCTTTTTTCTACCACACCGACTCTGGGTATCAAACCGGCACTCCCTTAGAGCACTCTGGATAGTGTTTTCAACCTTCAAGTCCTTTCATGAGTCATTATGAGTCCATTCCAGTGGTTTTTCGATCTAATTGACCGTTTTGCCCCCTAATAGCCTGGTCAACAATGCCGACCTTGTTTTTCAAGTCCATTACCCCCGAGACACTATTTAACGGGTTTCTACCCATTTTTGGCTTTCCGGACTATTCCCAGCCTTCCAAAACATTCTTGGACCTTCCGAAGTCACTCCTAGTGGAGCTAAGCTAAAAAATGCATGGTAGTCACTAGGATATGCGCCTAAATCTTTGGCCTTGTGTATGAAGGGTCGAAGATACGTTTCTTGCCGCCCTAAAATATTTCCTAAGGGGCTGGCACCACTACAAGCCAAAAATTGGCCTAGCGCCATGAGTAGTAGCGCAAATGGGATTTTAAGCCTGGTGCCACTACAACAAGCGCAAGGTCAATTTTGTGTCTATAAATATAGAGCCTCCTCCCTGCGTCAAAAATGTCGGCAATCTAACTTTAGAAACTCTCTCTATATATATATACATCCCTCGAACTATCACCAAACCCTATTTTTCTTAGGCTTCCTCAACCCTAGCCCCCATACACTTTAACCCTAGCATACATACACCCAATACGTGCCTATACAAGCCTCCAAGCCGACCATTGAAGACTTAAGGTGCTGCAATCTCAAAGCTCTCGAAGATTAAAGTGAATTAAAGCAAACAAAGCAAACAAATCAAAGAAGACATAAGGTTGGTTTTCTATCTACGTTTATGCGATTTCCCCCCTTCTCTCTTCTCTCTCCTAACCCACTTGGATTTTCTTCTATTTTAATCCCCTATCTTCTTCCCTTGCTTTCTTGCATGCTTGAAACAAGGGAATCCCTGGTTCATGTGTAGGAAGAATGGTTGAAAGTCACCATGTTGGGGGCTTTTCTCTAATTCAACCTTAGACCATGTGGATTCGGCCCCCTTGATTATGTGGTAAAGCCTAAACCTTGTATGTTCATGACCCTACTTGTATTATGCATATTATACTCATACATCTTTTCAAAATCGTTTTCTATACTTGTTTTCAAAAACTTGTATCAAAATCTCTTTCAAAACTTGCATTAAAATTTTCTTCTTCCAAACATGTTTTCAAAAATCACAATCTTAAGATGATTCTAACCACTACATGGTTAGATTTGTTTTAGGAAAGTGTTGCATAGGTTTTGGGTGTAAACTCTAAAATGGTTTTTGTTAAAACCACAATCTTAAAGTGATTCTAGCCATTTCATGGTTAGAATTGCTTTAGGAAAGTGTTATATTTAAAGTGACTATCATGGTCCATAATTTCAAATATTTGTTGTTTTCAAAACGACAATCCTAGAATGATTCTAATCTTTCTATGGTTAGAGTCATTTTAGGAAAGTGAGATATTTTTAGAGACTTATAAAAGTCTATATTCCATTGTCTTTCCAAATCGCTTTTTGAAAATCTTTCTTGCAAAATCTCTTTTTAAATCCTCTCCAAAAATCTCTTTTTTTAAAATTACTTTCCTAAAAACCCTTTCCAAAAATCCCTTTCCCAAAGCTCTCTTCAAAATTCTACTTTCTAGAAATACTCTTCAAGTTTCCTTCCTAGAAACTCCTTTCAAAAGATTTACTTTCCAAAACCGCTTTTTCTTGAAGCCAAAATCAAGCCCTAAAGCCAATGATTAGGAAACCCTAATTTCTATTTTTTTATTCCACATCCAATCATAGCTTTCCAAAATTCTATTTTCTACATCGAACTCTTAGGTTTTCTAAACCTCTTTTTCATGTCAAATCATATTTTCTAAATTCAAGTTTTTCAAATTTCATCCTTTCCAATTCCATGTCAAATCTAGTCTTCCAACTTAGGAAACCAAATCTAGTCCCCCGTTTTTGGAAACAAAATCATATCATCTCTTTTTTGAAATAGAAATAAATCTTTCTTAATTCAATAATTTCCTAATGTCAAACCTTTCCAAATTTCAGACTTTCCAATCTTTCTAAATTTAAACATTTCCTAATTTCTAAACTTTCTAAATCTTTCATAAATCAAACTTTCCAAATTCCAATCTTTCTTAAATTGAAATCTTTCTAAAACTTTCCATAGTTCAAAACTTTCTAACTTCGAAACTTTCCTAAGTTGAATATTTCTAAATTCGAAACTTTCCTAAATTGAAACTTTCTAAATTCAAAACTTTCCTAAATTGAAACTTTCTAAATCCGAAACTTTCCTAATTCGGCACCTTCCTAAAATAGAACTTTCCTAAGTTCAAACTTTCCAAATCCTAAAGCTTTCCAATGTCCAATCTTTCCTAAACCTTAGCTTTTCTAAATCTATTCCAAGTCGAGTTTTTCAAATCAAATCAAACTTCTTTTCAAAAGTTTTCTTAAAATCTAACTTTCCTAATTCAAATCTTTCCTAATTTAAACCTTTCCTCATTCGAACCTTTCCTAAATCCAACTTTCTAAAATCAAACTTTTTCAAAACTATATCAAACTTTCCTAATTCAACCATGTATTCCAATCTTAGGTAACCTAGACCCTATGAGGCATAAATCCTAGTTCAACCCTAACTCTTAGAGTTAGGAAGCTTCGACTTCTTTCTAAAAATTCTTTTCTAAACCAAGATGGTTTTCTAATTTGAAACTTCAAAATGTTTTCAAATCTCTATCTTTCCAAATCTAGTCCAAGTTTTCTTTCAAGGGTCAAATCCTCTTTCAAGGTCAATTCTAGGTCTAAGTTCAATCTCGATTGCAATCTTCCATTCTAAATTTCAAATCAAACTCTTTTTCCAATCAAAATCTTCTATTTTCAATCGGACTATTGTTCGAACTACAACTGACCTGATTTCCAAAAAAGGATACGTAGGCAACCCTTATGGGTGCAGTCATAACTTTTTTCAAGTTTTCAATTCCATAACTATTTTCAAACTTCCAATTCCATGATCTACTTCCAATTTCTAAAACTTTCTTTCAAAAATCAAGTCTATATTTTAAAATCCATTTCAAAATCAAATCTTTTTATCAAGTCTATTTTCAAAATTAAAGTCTTTCCTTGCACTTGCATATCATGCATCATGCCAAACTTCTCTTTTCAAAGTTCTTTTCAAAAGTGGATAGTATTGAACATATATTAATCAAAGATTCCAAATGAGTGAACCTAGGGTGAATAGACATATAGGTACTGCAAGGGCAGGGTAGGGTGATGGCTTAGTGCGTCTTCCCTACACGTAACCAACCTCTAAACCTAGATCACTGTTTTCAAAGACCAAATAGAGTTGTTTTCAAAAAGGGCTTAAATAGTTTCAAAAGTTCCTAAACAACCTATTTTCTTAAAAACCCTCTTTTGAGGAAGTAATTTCAAAAAAAAATCTTTTTCAAAAACTCTAAGTATAATCTTCAGATTGTGCTTAGTTTTAGGTGACCTAAATCACTTTAATCAAGTTATATGGTGACTCCAAATCTTTTTTGGAAGCCCTTAATAAGAATTAGTTTCCAATTCAAATCTAGTCGCACTCGTCCTTCTAAAATGAAGAGTTCCAACGGGAAAGCACTGTGTTTTTTTCCCTTGTCTTTTTCAGGTGCAAAAAATTAGGGCGTGACAGTCGGCGACTTCACTAGGGACAACTTAGAGGGTTAGGCCAATATTATATCTGTAAGCACTCCATTTTTGCCCACTTGGCAATCTCTAGTCCGTCCAGACTTATGTTCAAACCAACACAGCTATATTAAAGTCCAAATCAACTCTTCAAGCTCAATCCAATCAGTCAATCGCTTTGTGAGTCCGCTAGGCCCAGTAGAGACAAAATGACCAAAATGCCCTTGTGGCATTGCTCAGTCTAATTCTAGTTGGCATGTCTTCCTAGATACGGTAAGTTCCCGTTTTAATCTAAAATCCAACTTTAAGTCTAATTCCAATTCCAATAAAATTCAGCACGTCTTTTGAGAAAGTTGATCCCTCAAGCGGTAAGACCATCTAATCCAACACGTTATTTGAGAAAACTCTTCGGAACGGTAAGTCTCTTCAAACCCGTCGACCGAGACGAGACCCCAAGTCCTCGAGATGGTAGAACGATCACATGATTCAAACGAAGTTCTATACATCAAACTCAACAAAATTTGAAAACTCACCTTTTGGAAGTTCTCCGGCGAAATCTTCTCTTCTGGCGACTTTTCCGGCGACATGGTCTCCTTCCGGCAATCACCCGTGGTCCCCAAGGAGTGCTCCTTCAATGTCTAAGACGGATTCCTCGTAGTGCCTCACAAATTTGCGAAAACTCTCCAAAATCCCGTAAGCATTCGAACCAGAATTTTTTGGTTTTAACTTCAAATGTGGCGCCACTAGCAGAGGCGCCAGGCAATTTCTGCCAAAGGTGCCACTACTAGTGGTGCCAGTTATAAATTCTGGGCAGTTTTGCCCTTTTTCCCGCCAAAACTCGTTTTCGAAGGCCTTTTTGGCCCGTTATCCGTTTTCGACCCCCGTTGTCGAAAGATTTTCAATGTCCGTCCCTCCGACTGCCTCGCGATCAACATGGGACTCTTACTCTTATCGTTTTCTTTCTTTGACAAGCAAAGACAGAAAAAGAGGGACAGTTGTAAGCACCCCATTTTTGACCGCTCGGTAGTCTACACTCCGACCAGACTTGTTTTCAAGTCATTGTGGGCATATTCCAATCGAAACCAATTCTCTAGGTCCAAATTCCGTCTTTCCATCGCTTCGCGGGCCTGTCAGGCCCAAATAGAGGCAAAATGACCAAAATGCCCTTAGGGGCATTGTCCTTTCCTTTTTGATTCCAATCCCACTCTCAAGACAATTTATTCCTCGAGACGGCTCCAATCCAGGCACGTCTCTTCGGAGACGGTAAGACCCCTTTCCAATCCCACTCTCGAGACAGTTTATTCCTCGAGACGGTTCCAATCCAGGCACGTCTCTTTCGGAGACAGTAAGACCCCTTTCCAATCCCACTCTCGAGACGGTTTATTCCTCGAGACGGTTCCAATCCAGGCACGTCTCTTCGGAGACGATAAGTCCCCTTTCCAAATTCCACTCTCGAGACAGTTTATTCCTCCAGGCACGTCTTTTCGGAGACGGTAAGACCCATTTTGAATCCTACTCTCGAGATAGTTTATTCCTCGAGAAGGTTCCAATCCAGGCCCGTCTTTTCAAAGACAGTAAGACCCCTTTCCAATCCCACTCTCGAGACAGTTTATTCCTCGAGACGGTTCCAATCCAGGCGCGTCTTTTCGAAGACGATAAGTCCCCTTTCCAATCCCACTCTCGAGACAGTTTATTCCTCGAGACGGTTCCAATCCATGCACGTCTCCGCAGAGACGGTAAGACCCCTTTCCAATCCCTCTCTCGAGACAGTTTATTCCTCGAGACGGTCCGAGCAGCGAAACTACTCACAAAACCGTTAGAGTAACGGAAATACTCACAAATAGGTCGACATAGGGAATTGCCAACAAACCCTTGTGTCACGACGACCACCGTTAGAGTGGCGGAAACACTCAAAACCCAGGTCAACACCAGTGTCTGTTAGCCCACTTTGGTGAAAAATGACCAAACTGCCCTTAGGACCTTTTCCGAAACTTTTCAGTCAAGATGACCATTTTGTCCATAGGCATCCGAACGCCCCGGGAACCACACCGGCTTTGGGTATCAAACCGGTAACCTCCTGAGACTACTTTTTATAGTATTCTCAACCTTCCTTTATCTTTCTGGATCATTCCGAGTCAGTTTCGGCCAACCCGGTACAAAATGACCGTTTTGCCCCTAGTGGGCCGGTCTCCTTTTCCGACCACACTGGCTCTAGGTGTCAAACCGGTAACCTCCTGAGATTACTTTTTATAGTGTTCTCAACCTCCCCTTACCTTTCCGGATCATTCCGAGTCAGTTCCGGCCAACCCGGTGTGAAATGACCATTTTGCCCCTAGTGGGCCGGTCTCCTTTTCCGACCACGCCGGCTCTGGAAATCAAACCGGCAACCTCTGGGAACATTCTAAATAATGTTTCCAGATCCCAAGTCTTCTTCTGGGACAGTCCGAGTTCGCCCCGGCAGCTTCCCAATACGATTGACCATTTTGCCCCTAAAGGCCCGTTCAACCTTTTCGACATATTTTATCCTCACTTTTCAAGTTAAATACCTCCAGGACACTATTTTAAGTGTTCCTGCTCTTTTCCGGCCTTCCGGGTCATTCCCGGCTCCTTCAAATCATTCCCGGACTTTCCGGAGTCACTCCTAGTGAAGCCAGGCTAAAAATTGCATGGTATGGTAGTCACTAGTACAAGCGCCCAAATCTAATCAAAGATACGTTGCTTACCGACCTTAAATGTTTCCTAAGTGGCTGGCGCCACTAGTAGTGGCGTCAAGCCAAAAATTGGTCTGGCGCCACTAGTGTAAACTTTGGCCTAGCGACACTACAACAGGCGCCAGTGTATTCCTTCCTCTATAAATACAGAGCCTCATTCAACATGGAGGGGATCTGCAAATTCAACCTAAAAATCATATAATTCGATATACAGAGCTCGAGCACCTCCTAAACCCTAGCCTCCCTAAGTTTTCCAAACCCTAGCCACCATACACTAAACCCTAGCCTCCTATACACCCCCATACACTCATACACTAGCCTTCAACCCTCATTTGAAGACTTGAGGAGCTGTAACCTAAAGCTTGAAGACAACTCTTGAAGGTCGAAGAAGAAGATCAAGACGAAGACCGAAGATTGAAGACAAGCAAGGCGCGCAAAATAAAGAAGACATACAGTAAGCTCCCTATTTAATTTTTCGTACTTCCCCCTCTCTCTTCTCTCTCCTAACCCACTTGGGTTTTCTCTATTTTAATTCCCCATCTCTTTCCCCCCCTTTCTTTGCATGCTTGAAACAAGGGGATTCCTAATCCATGTGTAGGATTGGGCTATTGGAGAGTCACCGTGTCGGGGGCTTTCTTCTAGTCTAACCAGAGACCACGTGGGTCCGGCCCCCTTGATTATGTGGTGAAGCCTTAGCCTTGTATGTTCATGACCCCAAATTGCATTGTGCATATCATAGTCTTGCATCTTCCAAAATTCGTTTCAAACTCGTTTTCAAAACCGTTTTCAAACTTGTTTTCAAAATTGCATCAAAATCTCTTTTTCAAAAAATTTGTTTTCAAAATCACGATTCTAGGGTGATTCTAGCCTTTCCATGGCTAGGGTTGCTTCAGAAAAGTGTTACATTAAAAGTGACCAATATGGTCCATATTTTCAAATCTTATTGTTTTTCAAAACCACTTTCCTAAAGTGGTTCTAGCCCTCTTATGGTTGGAATTGCTTTAGGAAAGTGAGATGTTTTTACACCTTCTAAACTCTCTCTCTTCAAAAGTCTTTCTTCCTAAAATCTTCTTTTTCAACATACTTTCCTAAAACTCTCCTCTCCAAAATAGTTTTCAAAAACTACCTCTCAAATTTATTTTTCAAAGCTTCCTTTTTCAACTCCTTTTCAAAGACTCTTTCTCCTCAAAATTCACTTTCTAAAAACTTTTCCTGAATTCACTTTCCAAAAACTCCTTCTTTCCAAAAATCTTTCCAAAAACTCTCTTTCCAAATTCACTTTCCAAAAACTCCTCCCTAGGATTTCCCTTCTAGAAAACCTTCATTTCCAAAAACGCACTTTCCAAAAACTCTTTCCTTAGAGCCCAAATCAAGCCCTAGAACCCACGATTAGGAAACCCTAATTTTCTTTCCAAAAACATGGTTTTCAAACTTTGCCCCAAACCTAGGTTTCCAAAACCTCTTGTTTTCACATCCAAACGATACATGTTTCCAAAACCTCTTTTCTACGTTAAAATTCCACACTTTCAAAACTAAGGTTTCTAGAATCTCCCTTTCCAAATCCTTGCCAAATCCTATTTTCCCTTTAGGAAACCAAATCCAATCCTCCGTTTTTTGAAACAAAATCAAACCTTTGCTTTTAGAAACCAAATCCAATCCCTTCCTAATTCAACTCCTTCCTAATTTTCTACTTTCCTAAACCATAAGTTTCCTAAACCTAAACTTTAAATCTTTCCTTAAATTTCAAAATCCAACTCTTTCCTAATTTAACTACTTCCTAATCTTTCACTTTCCTAAATCTTAAGTTTCCAAAACTTGAACATAAAAATCTTTCCTAAAATTCTAAAATTCAACCCTTTCCTAATTCTACCCTCTTTTCAAATCTTAACTTTTCAAACCTAAGTTTTCAAACATTTCCTAAATTCAAACCTTTTCCAATTTCAAGGTTTTCTAAAATTCAAACTCTAAAATTTTCTAAATCTTAAACTTTCTAAATTTCAAATCTTTCCAAATTCAAAACTTTCTAAATTTGAAACTTTCTCAAGTTAAATCTTTCTAAACCTAAATCTCTCCAAAATTCTAAACTTTCCAAAACTTCAACATCTTTCCAAATTTAAGACTTTTCTAAACTCAAAACTTTCTTAATTCAAACATTTCCTAAACTGAAAACTTTCCTTTTTCAAACATTTCCTAAAACGAAACTTTCTTATTTTCAAAACTTCCTTGTTTTCAAAACTTTCCAAATTCAAAACTTCCCTTTTTCAAAACATTCCAAAATTCAAAACTTTCTTAATTTGAAACTTTCCAAATTCTAAACCTTTCTCAAACTAAACTTTTCCTAATTCAAAACATTTCTAAATTCAATACTTTCCCATTTCAAAACTTTCCTAAAGTTGAAAACTTTCTTAAACCTAAAACTTTCCTAATTCAAAACTTTCTTAATTTGAAACTTTCCAAAAATGAAACTTTCCTAAATCGAACCTTTCCTAATTCGAACTTTTCCTAAATCCAATCTTTCTTAAACTCTTGAATCTTCCCTAAGTCTAGGTTTCCTAAACCTCCATCTTTCTAAAACAAGTCTAAATCTTACCAAGTTCTACTTTTTCAAATCAAAATTCAATCTTTTTCAATTCCGAAATTCCAAATTTCAATTTTCAATCCTCTATTCAAAGTTCAATCTCTCAATCTTCCAATTCAATTTCCAATTCAATCTCCTTCTCCAAATCAATTCTTCTATTGTCAATCGGACTCTGGTCCGAACTACGACTGACCTGATTCCCCCAAAAGGATAAGTAGGCAACCTTCATAGGTGCGGTCACAATACTTTTCAAATTTTCAATTCCACCCTCATGGGTGTGGTCTCCACATTTTTCAAATCTCAAATTCCAATCTATTTTCAAATTTCCAATTTCAAAATTTTTATTTTCAAGTTTCTACTTTCAATTTTTATACTTTTCAATTTCAATTCTATTTCTTCAAATCTCTTTTCAAATCTATTTTTCAATTCTCTTAACTTGCTCTTGCATATCACGCATTGTGTTAGTTTTCAAGCATTGTTTTTCAAAGTGAATAGGGTTGAACACATGTTAATTAAAGACTCTCATAGGTGAATCTAGGGTAGATTGACATGTAGGTACCGAAAGGACGGGGTAGGGTGATAGCTTAGTGCGTCTTCTCTACACGTGACCAACCTCCGAACCTAGATCACTGATTTCAAAGACCAAAAGGAGTTATTTTTCTAAAAAGGGCTAAATGTTTTCCAAAGGTTGCCAAACAACCCGTTTTCCTAAAAAAAACCCTCTCTTGAGGATGCTTTCCAAAATCATTTTTCAAAAACCCTAAGTGTAGTCTTTGGATTATTCTTAGTTTTTAGGTGACCTAACTCACCTTAATCAAGTTAGGTGGCGACTCCGAATCTTTTTCAAAAGCCCTTTATTCAAACCTGTTTTCAATTCAAACCTAGTCGCACTCATTCTTCTAAGAGGGTGAGTTCTAACGAAAGAGTACAGTGTTTTTCCCACTTGTGTGAGTATTCCTCGAGTACGAAAAATCTGGGCGCGACAGGGAAGAAGGCCATAGCAGCCATGACATGGAGTGATGATGAAGAATCAAGCTCCGAAGAAGAAACTGAACCACAGGAAGTGGCTAACCTATGTCTCATGGCTCATAAAGATGATGGTGAGGTATCTGATTCTTCCCAATTCACTTTTAATGAATTACAAGATGCTTTTGATAATTTACTTTGTGAATTCAGAAAATTGGGAATTAAAAATGAACTTCTTAAGAAGATGATTTCTACTCTTACTGTTGAAAATGAAAATTTGCAAAAGGAAAATGAAATTTTGAAAAATGAAGTTTGTGTCTTAAAGGATAAGGTTAAGAAAAATTCTTTTCAAAAGGATCTTTCAAAAGAAAATCACATTTCGCTTGAAAAGGTCAAAAGCTTGGAAACAAGTCTTCATAAATGTGTAAATGGAAAAAAAAAACTTGATGCAATTTTAGGAAAACAAAATTGTTCTCTTGACAAAGCTGGTCTTGGTTTTGATCCATTTAAAAGGAAGAAATTTTCAAAAGGCAGATTTAGTACTACAATTGGGAAGTCCCAAATATCATGTTTTTACTGTCATAAAGTATGACATATTGCTAGTAGGTGCTTTGCTTTACAAAAATCAAATGTTCCTAATAATGCATGGATCTCTAAAAGACCATTGACGACTAACCCCCAATGACTCAAGATAATTTAGGTACCTAAGGTCAGATAAATCCTTTTGTAGATGTGCCTTCAAGCCAAATCCAAGAAAGACCATTGGTACTTGGATAGTGAATGCTCAAGGCATATGACAGGAGATGAAGCACAGTTCACTTCTCTCTCACTAAAGGATGGAGGTCTTGTCACATTTGGTGACAATAACAAATGGAAGATCATCGATATAGGTAATGTTTGTAAGAATTCCTCTACCTCTATCGAAAATGTATTACTTGTTAAAGGACTCAAACACAATCTTTTGAGCATTAGTCAACTTTGTGATAAAGGATGCAAGGTTGCATTTGAATCCTCTAAATGTGATGTAATTGACATTAAGGATAACAAGACAATTCTCACTGGACATAAACAAGGCAATATTTATGTTTTCAATCTTAATGATTTATCTTCATGCAAAATGGAATGCCTTGCTGCTATACATAGTGATGAAAGTTGGTTGTGGCATAGAAGACTTGGTCACATTAGTATAAGCATATTGTCAAAAGTTTTCAAAAATGATTTGGTCAAAGGTCTTCCAAAAATAAAATTTGACAAAGATAGAGTTTGTGATGCTTGTCAATTAGGAAAGCAAACTCGAATTTCTTTCAAATCCTTAAATTTGCTCACTACCTCTAGGCTACTTCAACTATTGCATATTGACTTATTTGGACCAATAAGGACTTTGAGTCTTGGTGGTAAACAATATGCACTTATTATTGTTGATGACTATTCTAGATTTACATGGACATTCTTCTTAGCTCATAAGGATGAGACAATTGTTTTCTTCACAAAGTTTTGTAGAAAGGTCCAAAATGAAAAAAAAATTTCAATCACTTCTATTAGAATTGATCATAGAGGGGAATTTGATTGTAAACCTTTTGAAATATTTTGTGATGAAAATGGTTTTGATCACAATTTCTCAACCCCTAGAACACCTCAACAAAATGGTGTTGTTGAGAGGAAAAACAGAGTTTTAGAATAAATGGCTAGAACCATGCTTTGTGAAAATGGTTTACCAAAATACTTTTAGGCTAAAGCTATTAACACAGCTTGTTATATTTTAATTCGAATTTTATTTAGAAAGTTTTTGAACAAAACCCCCTATGAACTTTGGAAAGAAAAGAAACTAAATGTCTCATACTTTAAAGCTTTTGGATGTAAATACTTTGTATTGAATAACAATAAAGACAACCTTGGCAAGTTTGATGCTAAATCCGACGAGGGTGTATTTCTTGGCTATTCAACACATAGCAAGACTTATAGAGTCTTTAATAAGAGGACTCTAGTAGTTGAAGAATCAGTTCACATCACTGTTGATTAACTTAATCTTTCTTCAAAGAATATTGCAAGTGATGATGCAGATGAGCTAGAATTTGGAATGGAAAAGCTGGACATCCAACGAAGCTCAAATGAGGAACCACAAAATGAAAGAGAATTATAAGAAGTTCCTACCAGCCAATAAGAAATTAATGAAGGTCTACCAAAGGAATGGAAGTTCGTGCATAACCATCCTATGAAACAAATCCTAGGTGATCCTTCACAAGGTGTAAGAACTCGATCCGCTATCAAAAATATATGTAATCATCTTGCATTCTTATCTCAAATAGAACCTAAATGTTTTAATAATGTTGAACATGATGAATTTTAGATAAATGTAATGCAAGAAGAATTGAACCAATTTGAAAGGAATGAGGTATGGCACCTTGTTCTTAGACCTAGTGATCATCCAGTTATTGGAACCAAATGGGTATTTAGAAACAAAATAGATGAATCTGGAATTGTGGTGAGGAACAAGGAAAGACTTGTTGCTTAAGGTTATAGTCAAGAGGAAGGCATTGATTTTGATGAAACCTATGCTCCTGTAGCTAGACTAGAAGGCATTAGATTACTACTTGCTTTTGCTTGTTTTAAAGATTTTAAATTATATCAAATGGATGTTAAAAATGCATTTCTAAATGGTTTTATCGCTGAAGAAGTTTTTGTTGAACAACCACCTAGTTTTGAAGATCCAAAACTTCCTGACCATGTTTTCAAACTCACAAAAGCATTGTATGGTTTGAAGCAAGCCCCAAGGGCTTGGTATGAAAGATTAAGTAAGTTTTTTATTGAAAAAGGTTTTTCTAGAGGAAAAATAAATACCACTTTTTTTATTAAAATAAAAAATAGTGACATGCTTGTAGTACAAATTTATGTGGATGATATCATATTTGGTGCTACTAATGAATCGCTTTGCAAAGAATTTGCTAAGTGTATGCAGGGAGAATTCGAGATGAGTATGATGAGAGAGCTCAACTACTTTCTTGGACTTCAAATCAAGCAATCGAAGGAAGGCATCTTCATCAACCAAGCCAAGTACATCAAGAACTTAATCAAAAAGTTTGGTATAGAAGATGCAAAGCCTATAAGTACTTCAATGAGTACTACAACAAAATTGGATAGCGATAAGAAAGGTAAGTCAGTAGATACTAAACTTTATAGAAGTATGATAGGCTCTCTATTGTATCTACCTGCTAGTAGACCTGACATAATGTTTAGTGTTTGCTTATGTGCTCACTTTCAATCCAATCCTAAAAAATCTCATGTAATTGTTATAACGAGGATATTTCGTTATCTTAAGCACACACCAAATCTTGGATTATAGTATCTAAGAAATACATGTTTTGATTTGAATGCTTACACTGACGCTGATTATGCGGAGAGTAGAGTTGATAGGAAGAGCACAAGTGGCTCTTGCCAACTCCTAAGCAATATGATTGTATCTTGGCATAGCAAGAAACAAAATTCAGTTGCTCTCTCCACAACTGAGGCTGAATATGTAGCAACTGGCAGTTGTTGTACTCAAGTGTTGTGAATTAAACAACAATTAGAAGACTATGGAATCTTGTTTGATCATATTCCTATTAAATGTTATAATACTATTGCTATAAATTTGATTAAAAATTCTGTTCAACACTCTCGCACAAAGCACATTGAAATTAGATATCACTTTATACGTGATCATGTACAAAAATGTGATATTAAACTTGACTTTGCGTGCACAAATATGCAATTAGCAGATATCTTTACTAAACCATTGAGTGAAGATCGTTTTTGTATGATTAGAAGAGAATTAAGAATGAGTGATCATTTATCTTAAAATGTGTTTGATTTGAGTGAAATTTGCATTTTGAATGTTTAAATGTGTTTATCATTCATATGAAATGCATTTCTTGAATTCATGATACATTATATGATCATATCAAGACATCTTTTATCACAAAACTTGAAAAAGACCATTTTATGAATTCCTTATAATTCACGTGCTCAGTCTGATTAAAAGAGTCGATACTTTATTTCATAGAGTCGGCTCATCACAACAGTGGACTCAAATTATGTCATTAACAAGGCAAGTGCCGGCTTATTTAGTTCATGAGTCACCTCATGCTTCGGGCCTATATGCTTTGACGAAACCTACTTTACAAACATTTGAAATTTCTCTCTCACTCATTCACTCTCACTCTTTTTCTCTCCCGCTCCCCTGTTCGCACCAAAACCCAACCGTCACTCTCAACCATCGCATTTCTTCATCTCAAAATCCTTTATAAACCCTAATCGACCTCTTTCCATCTTCTCTCAACATCCCTTAATCCTACTATAGCCCCTAAAATAGAACCAAGCCGAGAAAACCCTAATGACCCTTTGTCGCGTACTTAGAAACGAAAAAGAGCTAGACTAGTCATCAAAGATTCAGAGGAAAGGACTCCTGCAGAGCAACCTGGATGGGATTCAACACATTTCATAGATGCATTGGCAGAAGAAAGGTACATGAACATCTTCGGTCTTCGTAAAGTTTTAAATGGACGTTGGATAGATCATGCCTTCTTTAAAACTGAGAACTTTGACTTCCCCCATATCCTTGAGAATCTAGGGTGGGAACCTTACACATCTATCAGAAAGAATGTATATCTGAAGTTGGTTTTGCATTTCTACTCTAATCTGATGAACAAGGTTGGAAGTAACATAATTACCAGTTTTGTAAATGGAGTAAAGATCACTCTGAATGAAGGGACTCTGGCAGAAATTGTGGGAACTGGGTATGATGGAGAAACTTATTTTGAGACCGTCAGTCGAAAGGAACAACTTCATGTTTTGTTTGGTCATGACATGCTCGAATCCACTCAACCCATAGCCAACAACTTCCCTGTTGAATTGAGATTAGTCCACCATTTCATAACAACCATTTTCCTACCCAAAGTTGGTGTTTTTGAGCGTGTAACTGAGAATGACCTATTTTTCTTGTGGGCCTTTCTCACGAACACTAGAATTGATGTTCCCTACTACATCCTTTCCAACATGGCCAATGTTGCTACCACTGCCTCCAAGAACCTACCATATGGAATGCTGCTCACCAAGATTTTTAAACATTTTCAAGTAAATCTTTTGGGTGTGACATACAGAAAGCCTGATCCCTACAAAGATGAATACAACAAGTACACTATGAGTCGAATGGGATATAAGAAAGTCAATGGCCATTGGGTTCCAAGGCCAAATAAAGTTACCCCTGCCAGCTCTTCACAAAAAAGAGTATCTACCTCTGGCCCTAGAAAACCATTAGCCCAAACCCTTGATGCCTCCTCTGTTGATGAACTTCTGGGAAGCATGATGGACATGCATCAGAGCATGGACCACAAACTTAATGAAGGGCTGCTTCAATTAAAAAATCTTAAGCAAGATGTGATTCAACTGAAAAGAGCTCAGGGTATTGCAGTAGAGGAAGAAGAAAGAGAAGGAGAACCAGAAACTGAAGAAAGAAATGAGGAAGAACAAGATAAGGAAGCAGAGAAAGATTTGGAGAACACAGACCTGGAAACTGAGGAGGATGAGCCTGCAGATGATGTCTCTAAGGAAGAATCTGAGGATGCTGCACCAAAGAAAAAGGTTGTTTCAGCAAAAACAGCCAAACCATCTACCTCAGCCTCTAGATTTGTGCGAAGGAGGCCATATGGTTTGAGGTCTAGACCCTTTTCTGGTCCATCCAACACTGCTTCAGATCCTGTTGATCTCTCACCCTCTCCTTCTCCTTCTCCATCTCCTTAAAACTCCTCCAATATCCTTCCCCATCATCCTGAATACTCATGGCTCAGTCACTCTTATGGTCCTGTTAAAACATTTTTTTGTTGTTGTTGTTCTTGGCATACTTTTTATAAACATTCACTGAACAATCTTTTATAATCACTGTCTTCAATCAATGAAATATAATTCTGTTCTGGTGACAAATGTGATTGCTCTAATAACTTGCTTATTTGATTGCTTTCCTGTTTATACAATCTATTCTGTTTTTACTTTTTTTTTTGCTATTATACCTGTCTATCATTCTCATTCTATTGGTATCATTCTCATTCTCTTTTTGATGTATTAACAAAAAGGGGGAGAAGTATTGACAAAATTAGACATGATATGATAACTCCGGAGTAGTATTGTTTGGAGCAAAATTGTATTAGACAAGATAAATTGTGTTTAAGTTAAAAAGGGGGAGAAGTATTGGAAGTATTTGAGCAAAATTGATACATTGAGAATTTGGTAGAATTGGGAACAAGAAATGAACAATATGTTTCTGCTGAAAAATGAGTTGCATATAACTCAAAATTGGAGAAGAATTTGTTCAAGATTGAGTATATATAAACTTTATTGGGAAACATGAATTGGACAAAATGAAGAGTATATCTAATTGTTGAATGGAAACAAAATGAATTGCTTATTACCTGATAAATGTTAAGCATGTTCTCAGGGGGAGCATTATGATTTATTTCTCTCAAAATGTTTTTGAATTACTTGACAAAAACTCCCTGAAAATTGTTTTTGAAAAGTTTATATCCTCTAAGCATTATTTGCTTAATTACAAAACAAAGGGAGAGTTTCTTTACTGATATGTTACTTAACTCTATTCAATTCATTAATCTTATATGAACTTATTTTGCAAAGGTTTTGTCATCGTTAAAAAGGGGAAGATTGTTGACTTAAGGTTGACCTTTGTTGACTCAAGGTTGACCCTATGTTGATTTTAATGATAACTAAATCTTGTGTTATTTTACTAATGAATCTACTTAGTGTGCAGATTAATAAAGTTCATAACTTAGACTTAAAGTTCAATTTTAAATCGGATACATGTCACAGAGAATGCACAATAAATTTAAGATCAAGCAATGAACCAAACAGAGGAGTGATGTCTATCTTTACTTTAAACAAATGTTTTGCATTTGAAGAGATTGAAGGTGTTCAAATGAAGCTTCTATCAAGTATGCATAGACTCAATGAAGATTGATTTGCACTCAAAAAAGATTGAAGACTTCATTCGAATGTGCAATAATTAGTTGAAGATAATTTATTTGTTGAAGAGATTGATAATGCTCAAGAGAAGACTTCATCAAGCATACAAAGATCAATTTCAGATTATGTGATTGAAGTTGCCTAAGAAGAAGACTCACAATGATTGTCTGATCTCTACGTAGAATCCAAGTGAAGAATTCTTCCACAATATAAAGAATCAATGAAGACTAGATGTATGAAGAGATTTCATCAAGCCTGCAAAAGTCTCATTGATATGATTTTAAAAAAGAAAGAAGAATTGCTAGCAAAGAGAAGAAATTAGAAATGAAGCATTGTGAAGCTCTACATAATTGAGGAAGCTTAGCATTAAAAGAAATAATGAAAGAAGAAACTTTGCAAATGAAGAAGAAAAGATCAACATTGATCTAATGAAGCTCTAACGGTTTGAGAGTCAAGAGAAGATGAGTGTCAAATAATTGATTTAATCCAAATTGAATAGAAGTTAACTCTGATGAGTTAAAGAGATTTGATTGATCATCATACCCCAAAAAAATACTCCTTGAAGATCTTATACCAGTGCTGAGATGAGCTGGATCATTAGAAGTCAGAAAACAGATTTCTAGGCAATGAGCGGACTCATGGAAATAAGGAGTCGCCTCATGGTTACAGAAACAAAAGGCTTAAAGACCAAATGGACAATGAGCGAACTCATGGAAATAAGAAGTGGCCTCTTGATCATAGAAGCAAAAGGCCTGAAGACAAAATGATCAATGAGCGGACTCATGAAAATGAAGAGTCGCCTCATGAACATAGAAGCAAAAAGCCTGGAGACCAAGTAGACAATGAGTGGACTCATTGAAATGAAGAGTCGCCTCTTGGAGACAGACGCAAAGGCTTGAAGATAATATGATCAATGAGTGGACTCAAGAAGATGAAGAGTCATCTCATAACAACAGAAGTAAAAGGTTGAAGATCAAATGAATAAAGAGCGAACTCCTGAAGATGAAAAGTCGTCTCACGACAGCAGAAGCCAAAGATGTGAAAGATAGAATGAATAAAAAATCGACTCATTGTTATGAAGAGCGGACTCATGAAGTCAGTGAACAACATCTGGTAAATGTAGAAGCAGAAAGTGTCGACTCCACAAACCTGGAGCCGACTCCTTGAATATAACGGCTAGTTTTTCTAATGTTATAACGGACTAGACGTGCATTAATGAAGACCAACAACCTTTAATGGATGGAATCAATACAAGAGTTTATATACAAGCTTCCAGCTACATTTATACAAGAGACAAGAGACAAAAACAAGATTCAACTGACTGATTCACTGAAAAACTCTGATATTCTTCTTGTCTTCAACCTGTGAGCTTTGATTGTAAAATCTACTCTTGTTAAAGAGTTTGCTAGTTACTTGTATATTCTTATACACTTGTAAGGGAGAGTTTGAAAGTTCTCTTGAGAAAGAAAAACTCTTGTAAGTTTGAGTGGAGCTTGGACAAAACCACTTGAAGATCGAAGAACTCGGTGAGGAGTTATTGTGTATAGTGAGCTGAGCACTTTGTCAATTAGCAGCCCATTTGTAATTGGAGGTTACATAGTGGAAGAAGACTTCAAGGAGGTCTTGGGGTGAGGACGTAGGCCATGGTTTGTGGTTAAACCTCGGTAAATCTGTGTGTTCTTTCTTATGCTCTGTTTCTTTCATTCTTCTGATTATATTGCTTTGCATATAGATTGATCACTGTTACATTGGTTATATTAATTTTAATTAATATTAATTACTTTTAATCTTCGAAAAACTCAATTCACTCACCCCCCCCCTCTTTTGAGATGCCTTTCAGGCCAATAGGACTGAATAGATGTAGCATAAGGATGGCGCACGTCAAGATCAAGGCCTAAAAGTGGGCGGCTTCCTTTTTGCCTGAGAACAACACGTACCTGCTCTTAGGCCTGGGAGGCTGTGAGCACAAGGTCAAGAGAGGCAACTTGACTGTTTTGGGGTGTTATAATAAGGGGAATTTCTGTGTTGGTAAAGGTGAGGTTGGCTATTTGGAACATGATCCATGGTGCCAATATCAACTGTTTTATGCTGATGGGTTGCTCCCGAAATTGTAGGTTTTAAACAAGGAGGTAAAAGAGAATGGTTGGGTCCTACATGACCCACTTAGATGAGTTATATAAAATCAACGAGGGCTTGCTGGGCTTGCATGAGAGCCAGCACGTTGGTGTTGAGAGACTGAAATTGGTCACTTTGTGCCTGAGGGGTTACTCGGTGTGGAAGTTGGGCAAGGAGTTCCTGACCATCTTCCTCCATATTTGTCTCATCGATCACTTAGAGGCCTTAGCCTACTGAAGCAATAAGAAACAGTGTCTTCTTCAAACCCATGTTGGTACCAACATCAATCTTCCCTAACCTAGTATTGTGGGCAAAGGTGGATCGATGGGCATAATGTTGATGTGAAGGTGGGCGGCCTCCTTCTTGCTTGGGGTCCTGGGAATCCTAGTGGTCATTGAATGTGACTCAGGTCTCTTTGAGGGCGACGTGGAGAGAACCAAAGGTGACCAAGAGAGAGAGAGAGAGAGAGTCTATGTAAGCTGAGGGGGCTTAAGAATTCAATTCATAGCTTTCAATTAGCAACCATGGAGTAATAAATGAGTCTGGGATTTATAATGGGTATTAGGGTTGACGTGGCTGACACGTGGAGCCCTTTGATTAGACTAGTGTCAGCATCATCATGGCTTTAAGCGCCATGTTAGTGCAGCCCTAGTCTAATTGGATGGGGAGGGGCACCTCACATTTGTGATGGATGTAAGTTGCTCCTCCACCTAGGAGATGCCATGTGGCATTACATTTAATGCAATACAAACATGCATTAATGGTGGAGATATGCTCATTAATGGAGATTGATCTTGGAGATCTAAGATTGATCTTGCACTTGAGTGCAATCTGGAGGGTAGTCTCTCTCTTGGCTAATTAATAGGACAGGTCCCCGCTTGCCCGAGGGGCAAATGGCTCATGATTCCCTTTGATTCTAGCCACTAATCCACAATTCATAATAGATCCCGAGCAGTAGAGTAGAGTTTACGTGGAGAGTCCTTTTAAGTAAGGAAGGCAAGCGTTAAGCACAGGGTGCTCTCTTGGTAATGTTTAGGATATCCAGGCGAACCCAGGCTTAGGGGGTGAATGGGTGTTTAGGCGATACAAGCGAAACCTTTGAAGAACTCACTGGGTATGCCCCCTTAGAGAAGATGGCCTTGCTAAGGCACCTGTGCGAGGCTAATGCGAGGTACTTGGAGAACTCATGGGGGATGCCCGCTTAGAGAAGATAGCCCTACTAACGCCACTTGCACGAGACTGACGCAACTACCTTGAAGAACTCACGGGGGATAATCACTTAGAGAAAATGGCCCTGCAGACGTCACCTGTACGAGGTTAACGCGAGGTGCCTTGGAGAACTCATGAGGAAACCCGCTTGGAGAAGATGGCCTTGCTGACGTTACCTGCACGAGGCTAATGCAAGGTGCCTTGGAGAGCTTACGTGGCACGCCATTTGGAGGAAAAGCTCATCCATGTGGCTTGTGGAGATTAGACTACCTACAATTTTCACATCACAACAATGTAAAAATAAATAGATACTTGAAACATAACTGTAGCTATTATTTCAAACTTTTAAAAAAATTGATTTGAGCAGAAAATCCTAATGCAGCCAAAAACATATTTTCTCTTACTTGACGTTTTATATTTTAAATCACAAAATGATAATAGGAAATTGTATAATAAAGAGCGGACTAGTTTGTTGACTTAAGGTTGATTTTCATGTTGATTTTGATGATAACTAAACCTTGTGTTTATTTTACTAAAACATCTACTTAGTGTGCAAATTAATAAAAATTATAATTTAGACTTAAAGGTTTTAACTGAAAAAGTCTAATACATATCAAAGTGAATGCACAATGAGCCAAATCAAGCAATGCACTCTAAGAGTCATGCAATGCACCAAACAGAGCAATGACACTTATTACAACTTCAAACAAATGATTTGCACTTGAAGAGATTGAAGGTGTTCAAAAGAAGATTTCATCAAGTATGCATAGACTCAATAAAGTTGACTTGAATTCGAAGAGATTGAAGATGTTCAAAAAAAGAATTCAACATAATTGTAAAATCTCTACAAAGAATCCAAGAGTAAACTTCATCTGGGATATGAAGAGTCAGTGAAGATGGTATGTATTCAAAGAAATTGAAGATATTCAAGAGTAGACTGCATCAGGCTTATAAAAGACTTATTGAAGTGATCCTAAAGAAAAAAAAAAGATTAGTAGCAAAAAGAAGAGCTCGGTAATGAGGCATCATGAATATGAAACTCTAAATGGATGAAAAAGTAATTAGTAGCAGATGGAGAGAGCTCGAAAATGAAGAAGAAGAGCTTGACATTAATGGAAAGAAGTTATAGCAGCTTAGAAATTAAAGAAAAGATGATTATCAAAAGTTAAATTCAATCCAATTTGAATAGAAGATAACTTTGATGAATTAAAAACTTTGATCTATCATCACACCCCAAAGAGAAGACTCCTTGAAGATCTTATAGTATTACTGAAGTTGAACTTGATTATTGGAAGAATGAATGAAGATTTCTTGGTAATGTGTTGACACATGAATATGAAGAATCAACACATGAGGACAGATGCCAAAGTTTAAAGACAGAATGATCAAGTGTCGACACATGAAGTTGATGTGTCAACACATGGAGACAGTAGACAACATCTAAAAAATGCAGACTAAATGTGTTGATATATGAGATCAAGTGTCGACACCTAGGAAATAACGGCTAGTTTTTCTAACGTTATAACAGACTGAACTTACATTAAATGAGCCCCAACAACCACCAACAGATGAAATCAATACATGGGTTTATATACAAGCTTTCAACAAAGAAGAGAGACAAGAAAAATAACATCCACTGACTGATTAAGTTAAGAAATTCTGAAAATTCATTTTGTCTTCATTTTGGCATTAAGTGAGTTTTTATTTTCTTATCCACTCTTCATAGAGAATTTGTATTTCGTGTGTATAACTTTCATACACCTGTAAGTAAGAGTTTGAAAATTCTCTTGTAAAAGAAAAACTCTTGTAAGTTGAAGTGGATCTTGGACAAAACCACTTGGTAGCTGGAAGAACTTGTGAAGAAATTCTTGTGTAAAAGTGAGCTGAGTACTTGGTAAATCAACACCTTCTTTGTAATTGGAGATTGCATAGTAGAAGGAGACTTTAAGAGGATGTTCAGGTGACAACGTAGACTACAAGTTGTGGTTAAATTTCGGTAATTCTTGATGTGATTTCTCTTACTCTGTCTTCATTTCCTTATTAATTAAATTGCATTGCATATATCTTGATTCACTATTCTATTAATTAAATTAATTATTAATTATTCTTAATTACTATTAATTTTTAAAACCCCAAATTCACTTCCTCTTAAATTGCCTCTGGACCATTATAGTTTCTTTTTTCAATTATAATTCTCCTTACACATTAATAATTATTCATTGCAGGAGTAGGATCCTTATTGGATCGTGTTGAAATCGTAGAATCGTGATTCTACACGTGTCTCACTCCGACATTTTAAAGAGAAAAAATGGGCTTTGCAGGCCTGTTTGGCTGTTGTGGCCCAAAGCCCAAGGGCACAAATCGTCATATGATGATGATGCTGATGAAATTAAATCAGCGGAGGCAATCAAAACATTCTAGGGTACGACAAACGACGTTCCAGCTCTCCATTGCAGATTACCAGGTATGCCTTCTCTTCTTCTTCTTCTTCTTCTTCTTCTTCTTCTGTGGTTTATTTCTTCCTCTTCTTCTTTTTCTGCTCTGTTTTGGTGCTTTTTTTTTTTTTTTTTTTTTCCTATTCTTCTTGTGCTCTACCTGGTGGTATGTTTCGGTCCTCTCCTCTCTTCTTCTTCTTCTTCTGGTCTGTTTCTGCTCTGTTCCGGTACTCTTCTTCTGCTGCTGGTCTGTTTTTTCTGTTTGGGTGCTGCTCTTTGTCTTCGTCTTCGTCTTCGTCTTCTTATTCTCCTTCTCTGATGACAGTGAAGAAACAGAGTGTATGAAGGAAAAAAAAGAGAGAATGAGGATTCACTATGACCCAAAAGGCATTGAAAATTGAGAATAATTTACAGGGAATCAAAATACACTATTTCTGGATAGTGTAAATTATTTAATCCAGAAAGTCTCACCTTTTCAGAATCTAGAGGATCTTGAAAAATTCATAGTTGATCCATGACTCTGTTTCGATCTGTGGTTTCTGGTGTATGGTTGAATGATGCTTGGTACTTATTATATGATTGATATGTTTCATGTGTATGTTAATTTGTGTTGCTTATTTGCTCAGTGTTAGTATAGCAAACCTCCGTCTTCCAACACTAAAACTTCATAAATCACAAATTTACAAAGTCGTTGTGGGAGCTCTACCATTTGAGCTACATCCTCAAGTTTATTTGGGTCAATTTGTGAACGGTCATACGATTCATTTTGTTTTTCATATGTTTTTAATCTTTTTCTTTCTTTCTTTCTTTTTTTTCTTTTGTGTAAGTTAGTCTCATTCTCTATGTGTTAGTCTTTTGTCCCTTTTTGGTAGTATCTTACTATCCTCGATCTGATCCATCAAGCATCCGGAAGAGCCCCAAAACAATTCAACGTAAGTTCCCGATTTTAACAGCTGGATCCATGCAGTCGGCTAGTAAATTAGGCAGAATCCAACCTGTAACCAGATCAATAGCATGTTCTGTCTCATGCAATGAGGCAAGCTCTTTGGGCAAATATTTAGGAATTGTAAGTTCAAAAATTCAGCTGCTGTCCCTCATCAACTTCCTCAAGCTCCATTTTCTCGACTGTGTCCAAAGTACGGTGGTTGTCGTTGCTTTCTTTTTTAGTTAGCAGTTACAGTATATTCAGATTCTCTTTTGAAGTTTTCTTCATTGTGCTATCTCAAGCTCTGGATCATCATTCATCTGATCAGCATCTTGGTGGGCCAGATTTTGATTTTGGTCTTCATATTTTGATTGTGCACTGACATGAGAATGATCAACTTTTTCTGTGCTTAGCTCAATAATATCAGCAACCCACAAGTGGCTGATTCTTTTCCTTTGATTCAACTAGTTTACATGTCACCGCAGGAAAACTAATTTTCTTTGTTTTATTCTTTCTGGGTTGTTACTGTTAATGATGGCTACACGATAGGGCTGGAATCTTCTTCAAAACTAATTTTCTTTGTTTTATTCTTTCTGGGTTGTTACTGTTAATGATGGCTACACGATAAGGCTGGAATCTTCTTCCGTACAAGTCTGATGTAGCTTAGGGATTGTTTTTCCTTTATTTGCTTTATTTATCTTTACTATTTATGTTGGGATTTATTTAGTTGTTTAAATTCTAACCTAAGACGGTGGGGATGTCCATATCCACCTAATGGTCACATGCTAGTTACAAGACTACTTAAATGACTTGACATGTGTTACTCTAGACGTGTGACACCTAAGAAAGGAGATTAGGGTTAGTCTTAAATTGCTCATATAAAATGCTAACCCTTCTAGCATTTTGGGAGGTTGTTTGATTAGAGAATTTTTCCAGAGTGTGGAATACGGCTGCTTCCTCGTCTTACGTTGCCCTTGCCCTCTTTTTCTTTTGGCTTTTCTCTCATTCAGTTTCTTTGCTTCTTCGTCTTCCTTCTGCTGGATCTCTCCGTCTCTGTCACTGCCCTCTACTGGTTCTTCTCTGCTGCTGCACATTTCTCCCTACTGCATCTCTTCTTTCTTGCTGCTATTTCTCTCTGCTCTGTTACTTCTCTCTGTGAGTGCTAATTCTTTGATATGCTGATCTGCTGACTCTTTTCTACTACATTATCTCTGTGGTTGCTGAGTTTGTCAGCTGTTGTGTTTCTACTACTGCTGCTTTCGATCAAAATTCTCAACACTATGGTGAGGCCATTTCCATTCTTACCTTTTAGTTTACACTACCACCTTCCAGCTGCGTCCCAGTCACTTTAGTTCCCTTTTTCTTGGTGCCACATAGGTTTTGAGTTCAAAATTTGGATCATGTGGTGAACTATTGGATTTGACATTTCACAGTGGTTAAACTAAGTTTTATCACAGTCATTGGCTTTACTCACAACTCTGCAAATTGCTTGGCTATTATTAATTATTATTTGGTTGTGTATTTTTTTGGAGGATGAATACTTGCTGGACTTGGGGATGTTTGACACTTATTTCAACAAAGTTGTCTAACAAATTGTCTCTGTGCATGTTTGAAAACCTAGAGCTACATTAAATTCCAAGAATCAGATCATCCAAAATTTCATCACCAAAGTTCCCCACCTTCAAGAGTGAGATCACAAATGGAGGAATAATCTTCTCATTGGATTTGATCCTTAGCTTGCTGGTCTTCTTCTGATTTTCAATTAGAACATAGCTGGATAACACCAATCTGATTTGCACCCTTACAGTAAAAGCTTTGCTTTTGTAAACATATCTTTTGGGCCACAAGAGAAACTTGCTGAGTACTAGTTTATCTCTCAAAAAGAAAAATTGTTGTTTCAGCCTCAACTTCATATGAGACCATGTATTTGCAGCTGCCTGACCAATCTTCTAAAGCTGGTCCTCTAAGTTGTGCCGCCATGAGTATACTCTGCCTTCTAGTTTTGCCTTCGTTAAGCGAACTTGTATTTTCTTGGGAGTAGAACACCATTCAAACTATTTTTCTATGGATGCAAGCCACTCAAGGAACTTCATTGATTTACCATAGAAATCATCAAATTCTTCAAGAGACCTTTCTGGTGACGTTGCTGGATGTTTTAAAACTTGCAGGTCTTCCATCAAGCACACTACAATAGGATATTTTTAGTTGTGTTCGTAGTTCCATTGTATTCTAGGTTTTGCTGCATCTTCAAGAGTTCTATTATTTCATCACAATGGCTACTGAGTTTTTTAATTGCCTCTTGATGGGTCTTTAACATGGTAGAGATTTCCTCTGCGTTCCAATCGGGGAATGCTAGAATATTTGTTCAAACCCATGTCTATATAAACTTTGTCACTCCTAAGTTGCAATGTTGCATACAATTTTGAAGCAGGAACTTCTGCTTTGATACCAAAGTTGATGTAGTACAGAGCCCAAAGAAGGCTATCCTACAATAAAATAAGTTGGGCTATAGCTTCAATGTCTAGTATTTTTTAATTAAGGAGGTAAAATTGAGATTTAGGACGGGTTTGGGCTTGAATTTAGGTGAAGTTTAGGCTGGATTTTGATATGAAATTGAAGGTTAATGTCTTCTAGAAATTCTGGACAGTTAGGAAATGCAAAGATTGTAGACTATAGAAGACAAGGCAAATAAGAGTAGTAGGGTTTTAGATGGAAAAGATTGAGGTTTATGCTTCGTTTGGAACCCGGATTTTTGGTTGGAAAAGTAAAGAAAAAGAAAAACGTGATGAAAATAGAACAAAATTACTCTTTGATTTTGTTCAATTTTCCTTCACATTTTTCTTTTTTTAACCAAAAATTCAGGTTCTAAACGAAGTGTAAAAGATGCAATTAGGGTGAATTAATGCTAATTTTGGTTGTTAATTATGCTTAATGGTATAGGAATTCAAAATAAAGACAAGTAAGGAACATAAGCACAAAAAAGTGGATAGAACCTTAAATCTAAAAAACTCACACCCTTAAGAGGGTGCACTATGTCAGGTACATGTCGAACTCCAACACTTATTGGACATGCTTCGAGTTTTTCGACACGTGTCTATTATTTTTTTATTTTATTTAGAATTTGACACTTCGGACACTTAGAGGACACGTGTGTCTATCATTTCGAGAGACATAAAAGGTATCACAAGTTTGGACATAGCTTGGGGTTCTAACGTTGAGGTTAGCTCTTCCTCAAATGATGATGTGCTTTTGGTTTTGAGTCAATGTTTGATTGGTCGAACAAAGGGCTTGCATGGAGCTGCCAAAGTCATGATCTCTACTAGCTTGGGCTGAGCAAATGGTGGATGGCGGATGGCGGATGCTGTAAGCCTCAAGAACATCTGGGTAGGGGAGAGGAAGTTTTAGATAAATTAGGGGCTTTGTGGTTGGGGAAGGAGAATGTGCGTGAGGTACAAATAGCTATGAGGTGTGGAGGTAGGTGGGGGAATGTTCTACTGAAAGGGATCTGGTGCTGGCGAAGGGATGAGAATTTGAATTTTAGACGTTGGTGGAATACAACTTTTCTTGGACCACATATGGTGGTTTCCAATCAACCACGTTTAACGGCCTCTAGTCGGCCATGCGGTGGGCTTGGGTGGTATGATGAGGGACAGGGATTTGGGCCTCGTTCTTCATGAGTGATGGAAGGAAAATGGGAGACCCAGGCCTCTTGGTTCATTGCTACAGAGGAATCTCAATTCTATCCATAGACGTGTTTTAAGAAGGGGAAAGGGCCTTCCCAATGGGCCATGTGGGTGAGGGCAGGGCACATCCAGGAAGGAGCTCCTTTTGGCCAAATTAAGGCTAAGACAACCTAAAGTGAAAGGGGTTTAAATTTGGGCCAAGAAAGTTGGTGACGAGCTCAACGGAGATGTAGTGGGTACGAGGGCAGATCATTGATTTGGCAACTCTCACTATTTTTAAAATTTTTTTATTCAGCCTTAACTTGTAAATATAGTGTATTACTTTCACTGAATTTGCTAACACCAGCATTTGGCCCCCCCATTGGATTTCATCTTTTGATTTTATAAGTGATCATAATTTTGTTGAGGGGTATAATTTTTCATATACAACCTTTGTACAAAGGCGACAGACCTCTTTCTTTGGTAATTTTAATATAAATATATATTTTTATTTTATCAAATAACATAGATTGCCAAATAGGAAACAATTTCGTCTACAATAAGTTTTGCCCCCATTAAACAAAAATCCTAGATTTGCTTTTGAGTGGGTAAAGACAGCCAATCCCAGGTAAGGGAAGAGGTTTGTGGTGATGGAAGCTAGAGGAAGGGTGACGCTTTTCGGAGAAGGACAATACGAGTAGGTTTATTAATGTTCTCAAAGGGCAAGGTACAGCCTAAGTAACACGGACACGCTGACACAGCGATTTTAAAAAAATACAGAACATGATAGTGGGGAGATGACAAAAATATATATTTCCTATAATTTTTTATATGTTATATATATGAATATTATACTTAAAGATAAAAATCATATATTTCATAGCTTAAATATCAAATTCGGTATAAATTTATATTACTTATATTGTATAATTAGATCTTAAGTTATTTTTTTTAAATTTGCAACGTGTTTCATATGTATAGAAGTGACGGACACATATGTTCCCTAAGTGTTTGAAGTTTCTCCGGTTATATAGTTGGGACACTTTTTGATGCAGGTCTTATACGCTGTTTGTTATGGACATGACATTGTGCTTCTTAGGGTGCAACAGTTTGGGAAGGTAGCGATAGGCCAAGCGAAGCTGAGAATTGTGGCCAAGGCATTTTAAGCTTAGAGATAAATAGGTTTGAGGCCTTATCTTTTTTGAAACTCGAGGTTCTAAGATGCACAAACACTTCAAAAAAGGTACTACATCCGTGTGGGACACGTATCAGACGCCTACACTTGTCAAACACTTTTGACACATGTCAGATTTGCGTCTGAACGTGTCTTAATTTTTTTAAAAAATTATTTAAACTAGCCACGCGTATCCGTCACTTACATCTTGTTTAGAACTTGTTAGAGTGAAGTGGAGGGAAGGGAAGGGAAGGGAAGGGAAGGGAGGAGAAAATTTATAAATTTTTTCTTTTCCTGTTTGATTCTACCAAGGAGGGAAAAAGGAGGGGGAAAGAGGGAAGAGGAAGGAGAAAAATAACAATAACTCGCTCTTTCTCTCGCTCTCTCTTCTTTCCTTTCATTTTTTTTACAAAACCAAACTAGGAATGGAAAATTCTTGCCTTCTTTTTCTCTTTCCTTTGTTTTCCCTCCCCTTTCCTTCCCTCCCCTCCCCCAAGTTGCAAACAGGTTGTTAGACACAATCACACAAGTTAAATACATTGCATGTTTGAAGAAAACTTGGAATCCAATGATAAAAAAAACGATGTGTACTTATACTAATTACATTGTGAACTTAGTTTCATCATGTTTGATGTCAATTGATGTTTAAGTTATGATTGAATTGTGTTTTTGATGTTGAATTAGTGTTATTCTTCTAATATTTTTGATAGTTTGTAGATGTTACATTCATGTACACATCAAATAAAAATATATGGCATAAATATGTTTTACCGTATCCGTATCCCTGCCGCTTCCATATCCTCATTTTTTTAAAATCATTGTGTCCTGCCTTCGTATCCATATCCTCATCCATACTCATGGCCATGCTTCTTCGTCGAGGTAAATTATGATTTCGGGGTGGGAGATCCTGAAGATTTTGTGGACAATTTGGGAAGGGCTGTGGTGTCCGTTGAACCTAACCAGGGAAAGGGGGACCTGATAGTTCTGGTAGTAGGTGAGACTGGGGAGATGTCACCTGTGGATTGCTCTCCTTTTGCGGCATCGGGGCCCTAATCTAAAAGGGGTGCAAAAACTACCGCGTGTGAGGCGGATGAGATGTTGGAGGAAGTGAAGCCTCTAGTTTACAGCCTATGGTTGTGTTTGATCCAAGTGGGGCTGAGTTGGAGCTAGGTTTTTTCTTTTTTGTTTGATAAGTAGCTCAGTTGGAGCTAGATTGGAGGGAAGAGAAGGGGAGAAGAGAAGAAAGGATATGGTCTTGTAAGGAAATGATGTAATTGTCCTCAAGAAAGAGGAAATTTAAAGAAAAAGAAGTGTGGAGAATCCTTTCAGTTTCCAATTGGAAGTCGCTGGTGTGCTTGAGCAACCGAAAGGTTTATGATATTTGAAATCAGTTTGTTGTTTTAGGTAATGCTTGCTAGTTTAGGTTAGAATGGATTGTAGAAGTCTTTGGGTTTTGTGGTAATTTTAGTTTAGTTAGCCTTAAGGTCTCATAAATACGTTGGACTGCTTGTGAGCTACTTGTGAGCTAGGAGGTTACTTTTCTCTTACGACTATCCCGTGTAAAAGCTGGAAGTCCTATTCTGATAATGAATACATATGAAAGAAGAATACTGTGGCTTTTAGTGATTTTGATCTAACAAGGTGATTCTTCTTGATCTAACAAGGTGAGATGCCTTACACCATCTCTTTCATCATATAAGTAAACCAAATCTGTCACCCTAATTATATTGAAATGATGGTGCATATTCTCTTGCATCGTATTTCTATTTAATGCTTCCTTATTCCCCTCCTAGTAGGAGCTAGAGCTGATAGAAAAGCGCTTTCACCAAGGATGGATCATGTTCCTTGGAAAACTTCATGTGTGGCTTTGTTTTCATTGTTTTTGTTTTTTATTTTCTCGGTTTTTCAATTATGAGAATGATGAGAAGTTTGAAAACACAATTATTCTCGTATTGTTTTCATTTTCTTTGTGAATCCAATTTTTTGATAATTTAGAACATAATTTAATATTGTTTCCTAAGAAGGGTAGTTTTCAGAAAATTTCAGCAAAAACAGTTTCTAAAAGCAATTTTGCCAAATGATTTTTCATATCATTCCTGTTTTGTCTTTTTCCTGCTTTTGAGAATAGAAAATAGTTTTAAAAAATAAAACTGAACGCCCTTTATTCTTTGGTCGAACTAAGATTTCAATACCACTTAACGAAAACTTTAGCCCTTATATAAGGAGTGTGTTTTCACTAACATGTGTCTAAATTTTGATTGGTTGACATTGTATGATGATTTTAGACATGTAGATATCAGTGAGTTTGCACTTTGAAATGATTGAAATGATTTTTGGCTTGTGGACAACAGTGACAGAGAATGAGAGAGGGCAAATGGGGTTTTAAGATTTTGGATGTGCATGCATGCGCTTTATAGGCTTCTTGGCCTCTGTTATTATGCATGTGTCAGTTTCTGTCAATAATTTGCCAAACAAAGACACTATTTCGTGCATGTCATTGGTGTGTAGAATAGAAAAACCTTCTTGATAAATACTGCTGTAGCTGTTTTTTAAACCCCATGGTGAATTGGTGGTTTCAACCTTATTATAGTATTTCATGTTACAACTTTCCACAACCTTTAATCAGTCATCTAGATTATTAGGCTTTTTTATTAGTATTTATGATCAAATAAGAGTATTTGAATTATACTATTTCAGCTTTCAACCTTATTATAGGACATAAAAATACATAAAATATATAATTTTGCCGTGTCAACCTATTTTTTTTTGTTTTAGTATCCTTGACGTTAAGAACTAACCACATGCAAGTTGAGGGTTGATATCAGAGATTCTTTATTGCCGTCTCATCTATTTTTGAAACCAGCTCTTGTGCTAACTTGGTTTGCCCTGTCCTCCAATGTAATGAAATCATGCTGATGCAATAACTTATCCCTCCCTCTCCTCCATTCTCTCACAAATTCATGAACACTTACCGCAAGACTTAGATATGTGACCACTTAGTGATGATCACCTGCATTGCGCGTCCAACATGTCTTGTATATTAGCTCTTCAGTTTCTTCCTGAAATTAAAAATTTCAAGTTCTAGATGTTCTAAGGGAATTTTAGAACTCGCATGTACTCTGTAATCCTTTTCTTTATTTTTCTGAAAACATCTTATTCCTGCTGTTGTTGTTGTTATTATAAATTATTATTTTATTGCTTTTGTTGTTGTTCTTGTTGTTACTATTATATTATTATTGTTATTTTGTGGGTAATCTGAACAACATGATATTCGTCCTTTCCTGAAGGTGCTTGGAATAACATGGCGTTGGTTACTACCGCTGAAGTTTGTGATGCGAACCCACAGCTCATTGTGAGTGGTGAGCTTCGGGCACTTCAGCCAATTTTCCAGATATATGGCCGGCGCCAAGTCTTCTCTGGGCCAATAGTCACACTAAAAGTTTTTGAAGATAATGTTTTGGTTCGAGAGTTTCTCGAGGAGAAAGGTAATGGCAGAGTTCTTGTTGTCGATGGTGGTGGAAGCCTTCGGTGTGCAGTATTGGGTGGCAATCCTGTTGTACAGGCTCAGAATAATGGATGGGCAGGTATTGTGGTCAATGGTTGTATAAGGGATGTTGATGAAATCAATGGTTGTGATATCGGGGTGAGAGCTCTTGCTTCCCATCCGATGAAAGCTAATAAGAAGGGTATGGGAGAGAAACATGTTCCTGTAACAATTGCCGGGACTAGAATCTGCGATGGGGAATGGCTTTATGCCGACACTGATGGAATTCTGATCTCTAAAATGGAGTTGTCTGTTTGAGGAATCCTTGTATTTTTGGGGTGGCGGCTATACGTGCAGGATTCCATTTTTGTGGAACTCTATGCATTGCTTTCTCCACACACACTATATGTTGTATTGCTCACTTATGGAACTTCTTGTAAAACCGTTGTCTTAGGCTGTGTCTGAATTGGTGAGAGATTGAAAGTGGTGTTGATGCGTTGTTTATGGAAAATGGAAGTTATATTATTATATTATTAAGTATGGCTATCAGTTTATAATATATATTGATTTTACCAATATTTTTGCTAGAGAGGATAGTTTGAGAAACACTTATTCCAGAATTTGAATGCGATCATTTGTCTGCAGCTGAGCGATCGTCTACTCTAGTCTAGTCTTATGGGATCAGTTTGTAAGCTGTTTTTGGTCGAGATAGATAGGATCTTCTTCATGACTAGCTAGATCGGGAATAAGGTCATGACCCATGACTCATGCATGGGGGAAGAAGTTCTTCTTTCATATCTCTTATAACCCCTGAGATGAGATCCCCTGATGCATGATCACTGTGTGTGTGTGTGTGTGTGTTAGGCAAAATTGTTATTAGTTTCTTCTTTGGGTTTGTTTCTTGTAGTGGATCTTCTTTCAGGTCTTTCTTTATGTATGTATGCATATATATATATATATATTTCTAATGTTTCTCTGTCCTCTGCTCTGGTCTTTATCCTTGTTGGATTCCATGTTTATTCTGCTTATCACGCTCTAATATTCTCTTTAAAAATGAAAAGGATTTTCATAAATAAATAATAAAAAAAAAAGGTTAAATGTTGTAGATTTTATGATTTTCTTTCTTTCTTTCGTTACCACCAAAGTCAATCGAGGTAAAAGCATTATTTTAGAACCCCCAAAAAAAAAAAAAAAGGATTCCATCATACTCGCTCACCATATTCTATGAGAAGAAATTACATTGACCGCCTTCCTGAGGTTTATTGAATACACACAGGTCTCCTCACGTTCTAAAATCTATACCGACCTGTCCTGTCGAAATTGTCCGAGTTAACAAGATAGATAAAATTATTCTTTTACCCTCACAATTTTTAATTACCTTTTTTCAAAGAAAATATTCTCTCTCTCTCTCTCTCTCTCCATATACCAACCCACAAACATGGCTCTCTTCTTTCTATCTCTCATCTTCCCTCTCTTCATGACTCTCCATCCCTCCCTTCTCTTTCCCCCTCTCTCTCCTCACAGACGCACACTCTACCACCACAACACCTGCCTCTTCCCTCCCTCTCCTCTTTCACCCCCGTGTCTCGTGTGTGCATTCATTTGATTTTCTTCTTTCGTTTGTCTCTCATATTTCTTTCTTTAATATATAAATTAGATCAAGTGTTCTCAGGACAGACCATATAAATATTGTGAAGCAAGGCCAAGGTAAAAAAAACATTTAAAATTTAAAGGGCTAAGGTAAAATTTATTTGAGGAAGGACCAATACGTTATATGGTCAGGTTACATATACACAAAAATACATAGGAATTAAAGAAAAATTTTGAAAATTCAGAGGGCCGGCCCCCTGTCCCTGCCCCTCGTGTAGGTCCGCTCATGCCTGTTTTTGTTTTTTTGGTTATAAACTCGGACCCACCAACAGAAAATATGTTAGGCAACAAACTCTAATTAAACCTTTTGAATTTTCTTAATAGGCTTTGTGTTGCCACTTTTGAGTTGTGTCTAAAGATCTCGTTGCTTGATCTAAATTTACCTTTGTACTCTGTTTTTTCCATAAACAAACTGCCAAGACCTTGTATAAAATCAAATATTCCACTCAACTAAACATACATATATTGAAGAAGCAGCATGTTAATACCTTACAATCTATGGATGTAGACTCAAACCTCCGAAACAGACCGATTCTGAATCCCCCGCATCATCTTCTTCAGGAGCCGTGGTAGTAGTCTCTTCTCTGGTAGTAATACTAATAATGCTCGAAGCAGATGAGCCAACAATAGTGTCATGCAAAAGCATTGCCTTCCTCTTGCTTCTACTTCGCTGCCACCTTCTCAATGATTCCGAAACCTCCCTTTCCTCTCTAGCTCTCTGATCCTGCGGTTCTTTTGATACTTCCAATTCGGCTGAATAATCTTGATCTCTGCGTTCACTAGGACTTCTTGTTGTCATTGGGAAAATGAATGTCTTAAAGCAACAAACAAGAATTACGAGAAGCATAATAATGTATATACATATGGATGTCCACACACAAAATGTCCATTTCCATCTGCGCACAAATTCTTTTGTCCAAGGGGGCTGAGAGTTTATGACAACTTCAGCTTCGTACAACTGTGGAATAAAAGAAGTTCCAGACCGCGGAATCAGAGATATTCTGATAGCTTCAGTCCTTGGATATCTTTCCTTGTGTTTCAACATTGGAATGCTCATCTGCTGGGTTTCATCTGTTAGACCTAGTAATAGGGGTATGCCCATAACAAGTACTGTTCGCACGAGTCGAATTGGGAGGCTTCTAAACCGCAACATGCATGGTTGGCTGGATTTTGCTATTCCGTCTCCATTAGTTGATATGAGTTCTGCACTCACCTGATAAAAAAATTATAAAAATAAAAAAAAAAGTCACGATAAACAACTTTGCAACACACAGGAATTGCGTCAATAAGCTAACATGGATGGTCAGAAGAAAGCCTTCAGACATATAATGGCAGATCATTGGGAGATAATTACAATTACCAATCAGCAAGAAGTTGAAGAACACAAAAACACCAAGTGGAAATAATTGGCCATATAATAGAAAGTTGAATAGTAAAATTCCTATGATATGATGATGAAACCAAAGGAAATTTTATTGGAATCATATCCGTTTTAATTTGAGTTGCACATAGGTGCATCTGGGAAACTTAGATACAGGCAAGGGTTCCAGCATTACTTGCAAAGCTATGATGCTTGCAAAGTATGCTTATTATTTCTTGGCAACAAATTTTCAAAAACTAGCTGAAAATTTCATTTTTCTTTTCTTTGGAAGGCAAATACACAGCAAAAAGCTAACTAAGAAGGCATATCTAACTGAAACTGAATGAGCTTTCCCAGCAACACCATCATCGGATTGCAAGACTGTCCCTTCAAATGATCTCAAGTTCATGAATCAGAATTACAATGTTTGATAAATTGTAAAAGAGAATTACGAAAGTAACAGCATCAGGATGAGCCTTTTCATATCTGTTTTGAAAGATGAATAGAAGACGTTTTTCAGCCTTCGGGAGCCAACTAATAGTGAGGTTGACTAACTCATGGTTGATGTCATGACTAACGTGTTAGTATATTAGTTCCTGTGCGGAGCCATGATCAACTGTGATTTCTATGGTGTCAGGCAAGATTATGGAAATGGTAGAGCAAAAGCCCATCTAAGTAATGTACCAGTATGGCAAAGAAGTTAAATAATGTCAAGGTCTACAATTCATTTTTTTCTCTCCTCATTCTTTCTAGGCAAGATTCAACATTAGGACCTACCCCCCGGGCTACCTGAAAAAAAAAATCGCTCTTTTCAGTACTTGAGCAAGGATACAGGGGTCGTTTGTACATCTTTCTCATTTTCTGATTCTCTATATTTCTACTGCGTAGCATAATATCTAACCAAGTAATGCGTTTGTCCTGGAAAACCATAATACACTTTCTAGTACTATGGAATCAGAGGCTAAATATGTAACAATATGAACCTAGTAATCAAGAACAATATAATACAAGATATGGGATAGGATATTTGATTCTAATCCTCCACAGGTTATTTGGTTCTAATCCTAAAGCTGATTCAAGGAGATGTCAGATATAATAATTTAGCTGAAAAATGAAAATTGTCCATCTTATATAACAAGATTCAGTGAAAATTCTTAAAAGTTATTGCCCATAAACGTAGTGTTACTTAAATCAGGCAGCAAATTTAAATTGGAGAGACAGAGCAAAATTGATAAATATACTTTGGAATTTGCACCAAAATACTACAAAGGCCAAATAATTACTTGTAAACGAGTTCACATATATGCCGGCATGCCGTTTTGTTTGGTCCTCAATTCCAGCAATGAATTAGGTGTTATATATATATATATATATGTGTGTGTGTGTGTGTGTGCATCAATTCACTATCTACAATTCTCACTGATATGTTAGCTAAATCCATTACAAGCAATATAGAATTAAAAAGTCCTTAAAACCCACTTGAAATCCACCTAATTCTTATTCTGACACAGCCATGCCTATTTCCAATACCCTAATCAGCCGCTTAAATTGGAGTAATATGAAATATAGTTTTTATTTTTCTGCTAAAAGATTGCCTTTTCCCCCAATATTTCCAATAAGAACCTTGCTCTGTGTGCAACAATCCACCAAATGGAGAGAGAGAGAGAGAGAGAGAGAGAGAGAACAAGCAATCGAAATCAATTTTACCCCAAAAACAAAAAAAAACAAAAACAAAAAAACAAAACAAAACAAACGAACTTCAAGAGACATGTGCATACCTGAAACACCCCAATTTCTATATTATAATCAGATTCAGGCAACAAAAGAACCAAAGAAACATAGAAGGTGTGCCCAACTGGCACACCCATCTTCTTCTTATATCTGTGGTATCCTTCAGAGTCACCACGACCAAATGAGAAGATGGCCTGTGGATGAGCAAGAGTGTAATCGAACTGCAGCCTCTCTCTTAGAAACACTGGCTCTTCTACCCACAAATGCACCAACCCAACACCCAATATCATTGCCAAAACCATCACCATTGTCACAACCATGCACACATATACAGCACCCAGAAATCCTAGCCCTATCTTCCTCAGCAAGATCCTGCTTCCATAGGCAACCCTAGAAGGGACTTTAGCGGCGGCATGGACCACTAATTCGACGCTCTCTTTTGCCTCTTCAGCCTGGTGGAAGGACTCAGAAACCTGGGACAAGAGAGAGAACAAGGGAGACAAGAGAGTCATCAAACAGTTGTAGATGATCCCCGCTTGGAAGGATAACAATTTCGGGAACCAGACTGACGGGTTTGCTATGGGGACGTAATTATAGTTCTCCATCTCTTCCTCATCCATGGAGGTTGGCGGAAAACCACTACTACTGGTTTCTGACATGCGATGGCGTTCTCTTTTTAGTGGAGTTACCATGGTTGCTAGCTACTTGAGTCAGCGTGAGAGATAGAGAGAGAGAAAAGTCTGCAAAATAGGCTGCCACAGCTCCACCTGTATACGCATGAGAGAAGCCGAGTGAGAAGTGGTGGCATGCCATTGTGAGGAGATGACACGTCTTGCTTGAACCCAACTGCTCTTTACACCAAACCGTTTCTTATTTTTCTCAATATATTGCTTTATTTTGTTAATCATTTTGAACAAATTACATTCACCTCCCCGGTGTTTTCAGTCAAATACAGTCTTTTCCTTGAAGTTTTGAAAACTACACTGATCGTGAAATGACGTTTTTACCCTTTGATTGTTAAAATCTTTTATTAACTTTTACATTAACCTTACACTAATTTCTCCCTATCCATTTTCTCAATTGTCCATACTCATTCAACAATTGTCTCTTTTCTTCTTCCTATTTTGTCTTCTCCGATAACCTCACCCCCCTCCCCCCCAACCTCTCGCCCTTCCCCACATGACTCACCCCTTTCTCGTTGTGTGCACCCTTTCCTACCACCACATCGACACCTCATCATCATCACCCTATAATGCCTAGCCTCCACCCCATCACCCCCACCCTTCCCTGCCACTTTCTCTACCTCTTCTTGTCAACCCCCTACCCTCGTCACCTCCACAACACCTCCACGGCCTCCATACCCGTACCGCCACGACCTCCATACCCGTACCGCCACGACCTCCATATCCCCCTCCTAGATGTGGTTATTTTCCTCTCTCCCTGATATATATAGATATAAGTATATATACATATATAAGGGGTTGAAACATTTAGGTTTAGCCATAGTTGTTTGGCATAGGTAAGAGGCATAGGTTATGAATAAAATTTCTCCCTCTAGAAATTATGTTGTTGAAGAATTGACTATTTTTTATATCACATTGAAGTTGTAGATAAATGAATAGAGTTTCTCTATTTATCCATGCATGTTATTTCTTTCTTTAAAGACTTCGGGGTGAGCAACAACATCACGATAGTGGTAATATTGAGTTTAGCATTTTGGGTTGAATTGGAGAGAGATATCGATAGAGATTAATTGCTTAAGTTGAGTATTATTTGCATAAATGCGTATGTTTGTGTATGAATTTTTATAATAAACTAATATTGGACTTTTCATGTTGTCGATATTTTTTAAGAACTCTTTTCTGCTTCAAAAATTTTCTAATTCTTTTCAAAGCTTCCCTTCAAATCTCTTTTTCAAACTTCCTTATTTTCAAATATCTTCTAAAATATGCACACACACATCATTTATTTCTAAAGTAATGACCAAATCTCATTTTTAAAATATATCAGTGTGTATTTAGTAATTGGAAATTCCTAAGTAGGTCAAGGGTGGATGGATATATAGGTATCAATTTTAATCATGTGAGGTAGGGTGGTGATCTTTTGATATATTGCCTTCAAGTAACCAATCTTCAGACTTTGATCTCTAGTGCACAGACCAACTTGGAGTCAAGTTTTCAAAAAGGGCTTTCAAAATTTTTAAAGAGGGTCCCATACTCATGTTTTAAAAACTTCAGAAAGTTCTATTTAGGAAAATTTCCATTTTAGGAAAGACTTGATATACTTTCAAAAGACCAACTTGAAGATTTGAATATAGACTTTTGTAAAATTATATCAAGCATACATAATGTACTTATGATGGAGTTTGTATGACAGAGCTACGCTTAATTTAATCTCATTCCCATAAGTAAAACTAACAATATATGATATGAAGCGAAATGTCCAAAATTATACAAGTAATGCAAATCTTAGGGCCTTAAAACAACAGAGAGCAACATCACATCTACAAAACTACATCTGAATGGATACATTAAAAAAAAAAAAAATAGTCTATACATCTAAAGAGTATATCAACTCCAAGCATCATAAATAGGGAAAATAAGCTTCAAGCTTCACAAAGATCTTCACACAAGTCTTCTATTACAATTCAAACTAAAGTCTTCTATGCAAAACCCATTTATTAATATCAAAGCATCTCTATCCACACTTAAGCTCCATGACTTGAAAAAAAAAATGTTAAGGATTGCGTGAGCTCATAGCCCAGTGAATAACTCGACAATCAACAAGGTTTTACCATAGATACCGACCATTTTCTGAAGAGATAATCAACATGATAGAAAACATTTGAGTGTTCAAAATACAATAGAAGCAATTGGAATATCAAATAAGATAGGCAAAACATGCTTTCTAGATTAACTACCTAATGTAGTTTCCAAAAGCCATTTCTTTCGGAATTGTAACAGATATATAGATCACATGTCATCTGAGAATATACAAAAACAGGAGCAAGCATATTCGCATCAACTCAGATATTGAACAGGGACACACCATTTGCATAATGTGAAAATGTTGCCCACAGCAACGGAAAGACTTGTCTCATACAAGTTTTTAGGATGAGTTGATATTGCAGTCCCCTCGTGAGGGACTTGAGAGAGGCATACGACAAAATATATACATTTACTCTAAACCCTAGGTAAAAGCCAATCAATATCCATGGAGCCATTAGCAATCTTTGAAAAACATTTAACATATAACATATTCATCTAAGGGCATAAGAACATTTTTGGAGATATCATTTGTAAGTAAATATTTTCATAAAACATAGTTGCTACGAGGAATAGGTTGAAATACAATTCAGAAGTCAAGTCACTCACCTTAGCACTCTAGGTAACGAGGTTCTTGATTTAGTCCACAAGCCTTAATAACCTTTCTAAAGTCTTTGACAATGATAATCCTACATAAAAAAAAAAAAAACATATGGGAAACATGCATTGTGATCACAATTAACAAATTGCCATTAAATAAGTCTTTCTAAGTCATTCATCAAAAATTAGCAATGTTAGATCGAACCATAATGGCTCAGGCGAACATCGAGCCATGTATTGAGTGATGATCTCTGAAGTTTTTGTAGGTAGTCTCAACTATAATGGCTCGAGCCATCCGATAGTTGCCTTGAGCTAACCTTTCAGCAAATAAATCTAAAGTTTCAAATCTTGCAAAAATGCTAAATTTCATTCAATCAAGCCCCATAATGCCTATTCAAAGGCTTCAAACACATTTTTATGGTTTCAAACCAAATAAATAACATCATGATTAGGCCAAACTTTTCATAAAATCATCAAATCATGTTCTTAAAATTTGATTGTAAAAGTTCATGAAAACATGAGTTTTCCACAAAACTCAATTCTAAGGTCTCCTATGAAATCTCTAGGTCTCAAATGGATCTTTAAACATCATATCATGGATAACATGCAAGAGTTCATCAAAATAGGTCTATGAAAATGGGTCTTAAATCAAATTATAAGCAAGAATATAAGCGTGCAAATTAATCACATACTTTAGTTCAAGCTAGATTGAGGTCATTCGAGAATTTCTTTCACTTTCTTCCCTAGTTTCCTTCAAGCCAAACACCAAGGATACAATACACTCTCTATTCTCTCTCTATAATGTATGTAGAAGTCTAGCAATGAAATGATATATATGTGTGTGTGTTTGGGAGTTAATAGAATGCAACCTAGACCCTCCACTCATTCTCTCTCTCTATAATGTATATAGATGTTTAGCAATGAAATGATAGATATGTGTGTGTGTGGGAGTTAATAGAATGCAACCTTGACCCTCCACTCATTCTCTCTCTACCATGTAATACAAGGAGATCTCTATACACATGCAAAGTGACAAAACATGTAGGTAATGGGGTGTGAGGTGGAACCCTTACAAGGTTTCTTACATGCAACTAGTTGGGTGTGTCATCTCCAACTAATTAAATGGGGTTAGGTCCAATTAAGTACAATTAAACATTAATTAATCACACTAATTGCAACAATTTGAATTTTTGAACCATTAATATAGAAAATAAATAACCTCAAATCACGTCATCAAAGAAATAAACTCCCAAAATATTAGATAAATCTGCATAAATCAAAATAATTATATCTCCACAAGTAGAGGCAGACTGACGTTTGGCCAAGCAATGTCGGCCGCCTCCACTGAAATTTGAAAAAATAAAATAAATTTTTTTAACCCGACCCAAATTAAAAATGAATTTTGCCCGATTATACCAATATACATTTCAAGTGTAAAGCCATCAAATCAATTGCTTTAGGTCCTCAATTTTTTAAGACCTCTAAGTTTTATAACCTTACTTATTATAGTTAAAATTTCGTATAATTTTGACATTTTTTTTTAAAAAAAGCCTCAATCTAAATAAGAAAAGGCACATTAAAAAAAGAAAAATAAGATTCAGTCTAAATGAGAAAAGACTCATAAGAAAATTAAAAAAAAGGCTATATCAAATGAAAAAGATATCTCATAACAAAAAAAGATCCCAGATTAACCACTATAATTAAATAAATTTTTATCAATACAAGGAAGATCAAAGGTCTAATCTCTCTCTCTCTCTCTCTCTCTCTCTCTCTCTCTCTCTTGCGTACAAAGACAAAAATTTCAAACTGAAGAATAAATTTGTAAATCTTACCGATAACATCATCAAACGGATTGTTAATGTATTTTTATATAAACCAATATTTTTTTTTTTTTTTAACAAAGTATAATTTTTTTTTATTGTTTATGGTTCTACAAGTAGTTGCTATTGTGAAACTAAAAAGTAAATTATGTACTTTGTTAGTTGAAACATCAATTTTGTATTATGTTAGTCAAATCATTTGGTGAATACTTCACTAAAAATTAATTTTTATTGGATGGTTAAATCCATTTTGATTCAGTAAATATTTCATTGAAAAGAGAGAAAAATAAATAAATAAATAATTTTTCACCTAAAAAAATCAAATTTTAAGTAAAACAATTTACACCTAGTATTAAAAATGTAAAACAACATCATTTAAAATTGTCTTTAGAAGTATTTTCTGCCTCCACTAAAAAATATTCTTGGGACCGCGCCACTATCCACAAGTACAATTTCCATTAACACCCAAATTAGTAACCTCGAGATAAAACTACAATTTCATGTAATTCGAAAGAATAAATAATGTGTTTTAGGCTCCAAATACATGATTTTCGAAATACTATCTCCGAAGTAAAGATAATTCTTCACAAGATCAAAATAATATTCCACTAGCACCTTATATGCTTCCATCTGAAAAATAAAATTTAACCAGAAGTATATAACACGACAGGAGCACAAATGCTCAGCTTAAGACATTCAAAATGAAGCTCAATGAATAAATCAATTCAACTGATAAAATTAAAAAAATTAATAATAGTTATTAGGAGCCAATTGAAATTCATAGATAACCATGCTGGTAATAATCATTCAAACATTTTCATTATGCTCAATACTTGGCCCTTCTTAGTATCATGCCAAATACCACTCATGTCACGTAATAATATCAAATTTCATAACCAACACCTCGTACGATCATCCTTTCATAACCAACCTCTTGTAGGGTCACCATTCCATAACTATTTCAAATAACAGATCAATGAGTGCGTTTATACATATACTAATTAGTTCTACGGTACATCAACCAAAACATAATCCAACAATTTTCAAAAATAATTTTATCAGTGAATTTATTAACAATCACGATATTCAAGGATGTGCCGAAAGAAATTTAACAGTGCCAACATTAATATAATTGAAAATTTAAACAATGAGCACAAATAATTAAAAGGAATACAATTCAGGAATGATAGGAATGAACTATTTGCAAAGAGATTTAAAGTGGAGCATATTGTATATAATTCAGTTACCTCAAGTGTGTTCCACAACCTTTGTCGAGATCACCACATCTCTCCAAATAAGTTTACATAAACTAAAACCAAGTTGGTAGAATTTTTCCCACAATTGTCTTCCGTCTATTTCTTTCACCTTTTCCCCAAACACTCTTGTCTTTCATTATTTTTCTTCCTTTCTTTCCTCCCCCTCTCGGCTCTCTCTTCTTTACATCTCTTTCTTGGCAGCCGCTAGGCAGCCCCCCCTGTTTCTTTTTTTTTTTTTTTTTTTTCTCTCCCTCAATTTCCTCCCTTTCTCCTTAACCATCTAATAACCCACTAGTTCTTTTCCAATGGATTTTTTCTATGCAACAAGCTTGTTAAATAATTATAAAGAATCCCTAGTTTCTAAACAATACAACATCGACTTGTGGACTTGCATGTAGAGGAGACACAAGAATGTGACAACATTTCACCCATGCATTAAGAAGACAAATGAAGTTAACACCTCACCTTAGGCCTTGTTTGATAACTCTATTCAACACTTAAAACTAAATAGATTAAGTAAAAATAAAATAAGCTAGTTTGATAACCCAAAATATGGGAGCTAAATAGTTTAAGTGCTAGGTAAAAGTAAGGAACAAAATATTAAGTAGCTCTCCCCTACTTATTAATTTTTACTTAACATGCTCAATTTTGATATTTTTTTCCAGACCTAATTTTGCCCTCGCCTCCCTCTCCTCTTTGTCGAGCCCAGATTTTTTGTACTTGAGGAATACACATACAAGCGGAAAAAATATTATACTCTCTTGTTAGAACTCATCCTCCTAGAAAAATGAGTGTGACTAGGTTTGAATTAAAAATTGATTTGAATAAAGGGCTTTGGGAAAAGATTTTGGAGTCACCACCTAACTTGATTAAGGTGAGTTAGGTCACCTAAAACTAAGCACAATCCGAATATTACACTTAGGATTTTTGAAAAGATTTTAAAAACTTCCTCAAGAGAGGGTTTTTAAGAAAATAGGTTGTTTGGCAACCTTTAGAAAATATTTTAGCCCTTTTTTGAAAATAACTCTATTTGGTCTTTGAAAACAGTGATTTTAGGCTCAAAGGTTGGTTAAGTGTAGGGAAGACATACTAAGCCATTACCCTACCCCGCTCTTGTGGTACCTGTATGTCTATTCACTCTAGGTTCACCCATTAAAGTCTTCCATTAATAAATGTCCAATAACTATCCACTTTAAAAAAGAATTTTGAAAAGAATTGACATAATGCGTGATATACAAGTGAGAGAATTTGATTTGAGTTCGAAAATAGATTTGAAAAGAACTTGATTTGATTTGAAATGGATTTAAAAAGATAGATTTGATTTTAAAAAAAAATTTTAGAAATTGAAATAGAGATTTGAAAATAGATTTTTGAAATTGGAAGTTTGAAAATAGTTGTGGAATTGGAGATTTGAAAAAAGTTGTGACCGCACCCGTGAGGGTTACCTACATATCCCTTTTGAGGAATCAAGTCAGCCGTAGTTCAGACCAGAGTCCGATAGAAAATAGAAGGTTTGATTTGAAAAAGTGATTTTAATTTGAAAAGATAGAACTTGGAAAAAAGATTTAGACTTGTTTTGGAAAGATTGAGATTTAGGAAATCTAGACTTAAGAAAGATAGGATTTAGGAGAGACTTGAGGTTTAAGAAAGATTGGACTTGACTTGGAAGGGATTTAGAAAAGATTTGACTCAAATGTTGGACTTGGAAAATTAGGGAAGGATTGGATTTAGGAAATATTCGAATTAGGAAAGTTTCAAAATAAAAAAGTTCCATTTTAGGAAAGTTTTATTTTAGGAAAGATTTCGAATTATAAAAGTTTCAAAATAGGAAAGGTTTTGAAATTAGAAATTTTTGAATTTAGAAAGTTTTAACTTAAGAAAGTTTAAAATAGGAAAGGTTTTGAAATTGGAAAGTTTTGAATTTAGAAAATTTTAACTTAAGAAAGTTTAAAATAGGAAAGATTTTGAAATTGGAAAGTTTTGAATTTAGAAAGTTTTAACTTAAGAAAGTTTTAAATTAGGAAAGTTTTAGATTTGGAAATATTTGAAATTTAGAAAGTTTAGAATTTTAGAAAGATTCGAAGTTTGAATTTTAGAAATACTTGAAATTAAGAATGGTTTGAGTTTAAAGATTTGAAAATTTTAGATTAGGAAACTTAAGGTTTAGGAAGGTATGAGATTAGGAAGGATGGGGATTAGAAATGATTGGAATTAGGAAAGATTGGGATTCCTATTTCCTAAAATCAAATATTGGACTTTATTTCTAAAAGGAGGTGATTTGATTTTATTTCCAAAAATGGAGGATAGGATCTGGTTTCCTAAATGGGGAGATTGGATTTGGTTTCTTAAAACAAAGGATATGATTTGACATGGAATTGGAAGGAAGAAGTTTTGGAAATCCTAGATTTTAGCGTAAAAAATAGAATTTGAAAATATATGATTTTGATGTAAAAAGGATTTGGAAACCTAAAGTGTTGAGGCCAAAATAAGAAATCGAAAATTATGTTTTTGGAAAGAAAATTAGAGTTTCCTAACTATGGCTCTAGAGTTTAATTTGGACTCCAAGAAAAGAGATTTTGGAAAGTAGAACTTTTGGAAAGAAAGATTTTTAGAAGAAGATCTTAGAAATGAGTTTTTAGAAAGCAAACTTGAAAAAAGAGTTTTTGGAAAGGGATTTTTGGAAAGAGTTTTTTAGGAAGAAGCTTTTTTAGAAAGTGAATTTTGAAGAGAGCTTCTTGGGAAGGAATTTGAAAAAAAGTTTTGGAAGGGGGTTTTTAGAAGGGGGTTTTTAGAAAATAATTTTTAAAAAGCAATTTGGAGAGAATTTTGGAAAAGAAATTTTAGAAAAATAGATTTTTAGAAAGTAAGTTTAAAAAAGAGATTTGAAAAGGATTTGAATGTGGACTTTTGCAAGCCTCTAAAAATATCTCACTGTTTTAAAACGATTCTAACCATAACAAGGTTAGAACCTCTATCGGACTGTGGTTTTGAAAACAATAAGGATTTGAAAATATAGACCATATTGGTCACTTTAAATAAACACTTTCTTAAAGCAACCCTAACCATGGAAATGTTAGAATCACCTTAGGATTGTGATTTAGAAAAATAAGTTTTGAAGAAGAAAATTTTAATGCAAGTTTTGAAAATAGTTTTGATGCAAGTTTTGAAAACAAGTTTGAAAATGAATTTTGGAGAGATGCATGATCATGATATGCACAATGCAAGTTGGGGTCGTGAACATACAAGGTTAAAAGCTTCACCACATAATCAAGAGGGCCGAACCCACGTAGTCTCCGGTTAAACTAAGAGAAAGCCGCCGACACAGTGACTTTCAATAGCTTAATCCTACACATAAACCAGGGAGTCCCTTGTTTCAAGTATGCAAGAAGGGGGGGTAGAAGATGGGGGATTAAAATAGAAGAAAATTCAAGTGGGTTAGGAGAGAGAAGAGAAAGGGGAGAATTGCGTAAACATAAATAGGAAGCCTATCTTATGTCTTCTTTTATTTGCTTGGTTTTGCTTCCTTTACTTCGGTCTTCAAGAGTTTGCTTTGGCTCGGTCTTCGAGAGCTTCGGAATTGCAGCACTTCAAGTCTTCAATGGAGGCTTTGTAGGCTAGTATATGAGTGTATAGGAGTGTATGGAGGCTAGGGTTTGGTGTATAGAGGCTAGGATTTAGAAAACCTAAAGAGAACCAGGGTTTGGAGAGGCTTTGAGCTCTTTGTATCGAAGAGGAAAGTTTTTAGACTGAGTTTGTGGACCCTTTTCACGCTAGAGGAGGCTTTGTATTTATAGACAAAGGATTGACCTGACACCTGTTGCAGTGGTGCCAAGCAAAATTTCCTTCTGGTGCCACTAGGAGTAGTGCCAACCCAAATTTTGGTAGTGGCGCTAGCCACTTAAGAAAGTTTTAAGGTCGGTAAGCAACGTATCTTCAGAAGATTTGGGTGCCTATACTAGTAACTACCATGCAATTTTTAGCTTGGCTTCACTAGGAGTTACTCCGAAAGGTCCGAGAATGGCCCAGAGGGCCGAAAAGAGACATAAACCCTTAGAATAGTGTCTCGAGGGTAGTAGACTTGAAGAACGATGACAGGATGTGTTAGAAGGGTTGACCGGGCCATTAAGGGCAAAACGGTCAATCGGGCTGGAAAGCTGCCAGGATAGACTCGGAATATCCCAGAAGAAGACTCGAGACTTGGAAACATTACTTAGAATATTCTAGGAGGTTACCGGTTTGATACCCAGAGCCAGTGTGGTTGGAAGAGGCGACCGGCCCACCAGGGGCAAAATGGTCATTTTGCATCAAGTTTGCTGGAACTAACTCAGAATAATGTGGAAGAGTAATGGAAAGTCGAGGATACTATCAGAAACATTCCCGGGAGGTTATCTCACCCCGGGAGTCCGATGATCGTTCCATTTGGTCCCACACGTCACTCGTGCCTGGACCTATATACGTGTCAAGTTTGGCGGACTTTCGAAGCCATTTCGAGATTTTAGTACCTAAACGGTTTAAAAAATATTGTTTTTTTTTAAAAGTTAAGTGAAAAAAAGTGACAATTCTCACCTCGGGAGTCCGACGACCTTGCTACTTATTCCCACACATCACTTATGAGTAAACCTTCCTAAGTGTCAAGTTTGACGGAATTCTGAGGCCTTTTCAGGATTTTAGTACCCAAACAGCTCAAAAAACATTGTTTTTTAAAAAGTCAAGTGAAAAAAAGTGACAACTCTCACCTCGAGAGTCCGGCGACCATGCCATTTTTTCCCACATGTCACTCGTATGTAGACCTTCCTGTGTGTCAAGTTTTACGAACTTTCGAGGCATTTTCGGAATTTTAGTACCCAAACGACTCGAAAATCATTGTTTTTATAAAAAAGTTAAGTAAAAAAAGTGACAACTCTCACCTCGGGAGTTTGGCGACCACACCGTTTGTTCCCACACGTAAGTCGTGCCTAGACCTTCCTACGTGTCAAGTTTGACAGATTTTCGAAGCCGTTTTGGGATTTTGGTATCCAAACGACTCAAAAAACATTGTTTTTTTTAAAAAGTTCAGTGAAAAAAAGTGTCAACTCTCACCTCGGGAGTCCAGAAACTGGGCCGTTTTTTTCCACACATCACTGGTGCCTAGACCTTCTTATTTTAGTACCCAAATGGCTCGAAAAACATTATTTTTTATTTTTGTTCATAACTATGGAAAAAAAAGATATAAAATAAATGCTACTAAGATACTTGCTTTGGAGATGGAGGCAATGAAGTCGAATGAGGCAATGAGGCCAAAGGAGATGGTATAACATCATCACCCACAGACTCATTCCATGCCTAGTACTCACTAGATGCATCCGGAGCCTAAACATTACAAGAACATCACACACTTTGCTAAAAGAACTTATGACATTTTGAATTCCTAGCAAATCATTTAAGCTAGAGGCATATACAAACTTGTCTTGAGGCATCTACAGATAGGAGACCGACCTTTATCAATTGCATAGTGACTTGCCGGGTGATCTCTTCTCGTAGCTTCTCTCGCAGCTCATCTTTTAAACTCTCTTACTGTCATGGTGACTTGTTGGGTGATCTCTTCCACCACAGCGGGCCCTGTCTGAGGCTGTGATGGACCAACATTTTCCTCATAAACAATAGCCTGTGCTATGCCAACGCCATATGTGCGGCAATAGCCACGTCCATCATCTTCGAACAATTCGTGGAATATATTGTCTCAAGCATCATCCATTCGTAGCTCCTCAGGCACCTTCTCTAAACGTTGTTTATATTCAGCCTACACTTCCATGTGTACATATTACTAACAGTCATCAAAATATTGTTGTACTAATGTGTAAGCATCCCATTTTTGCCCACTTAGCAATCTCCGGCCCGATCAGATCCAATTTTCAAACATCTCAATACATGCGAGCCCAAGACGGGTCTTTCAAACTCCAATCCAGTCAACTAATTGCTTCTTGGACCCTTAAGCCCCAATGGAAGCTATAAAGACCATCATGCCCCTAGGCATTCCAAGCAGCTTTCCGAGACTAGGTGGTCTCAGGAACCAACACCATCTAGGTAGATTCTCAAGATCGAGCGATCGCAGAGACCAACACCTTATCGAATTGTAGACGGTTCACTTTTGGCGCCTGCTAGCTTGCCAATGTAGAATGTCCGTCATTTGGTAGTTCTCTAAGGCTAGGTGTTCTCGGAGACCAACACCACCCTCACAGGTAACTTTTTGAGACCAGACGTTCTTAGAAACCAACACCACCCTACAGGTAGCTCTCTGAGACCCAGCAGTCTCAAGGACTAACATCGCACAGGTAGCTTTCCTAGACTGGATGGTCTAGGAAACCAACACCTAGGTCAACACCAGCGCCTGTTAGCCCCGACTCGGTGAGAAATGACCAAACCTGCCCCTTGGGTCTCCAAGCGCGTCTTGAAAAAGTTCAAAATCCCTCAAGACGGTAAGTCCACCTTTCCAAAGTGATCCTAAATAGTTAGGTGTAATCAATACGCCCTCTTGTCCAATTTTGGTCCCATTCTAGTTGAAATGACCGTTTTGCCCCTGAACGACCTAGCACAGTACAAATCCCACCAAATAGTGAAAAACTCTTCCAGGATCATCCCTGAATGACCCAACACGCTTAACACAACACTCCAACCCATTCCTGACCCTTTCAATCGAGTCCGGTCAAAATGACCATTTTACCCCTAGCAACCTAAATGCATCCCAAAACTACATCGATCCTAGAATATTGAACAAAGGATCCCATCGTATACCCCTGTTTAACCTGAAGTGAACCTCACAATGCTAAACACTCCAGACTCAACGAAAGTCCCCCTGGAGCATCTCGCAGACGCTCCACCAAGATTGTCTTTTTTTCCAATTCCCTGGCTATAATGCACCGTCAAACGACTTGAGAAATTTATAGACTAGGAAATTCTCGAAAGTTCATCCATAGGTCTTTCCATCGATGCGGCTAGATCGGATGGATCGCTTCTCGAAACTCCTCATCGCGTGACTAAAAAATTGCTAAATTTAGCAACTCATGGAGCATCTCACAGACGCTCCACCAAGATTGACTTTTTCTCCAATTTCTTGATTATAACGCACTGTCAAATGACTTGAGAAACGCGTAAATTAGAAAATTCTCAAAATTAATTCTAGAATACTTTCTATCGGTATGGTTCGATTGGAGAGATCGCTTCTCGAAGGCCTCGATCATACAGCACATAAACGGCTACTTTTAAACCCCCGCGGAGCGTATCAATAACCCTCCGCAAAAATGTGATTTTATGCACAATTCCTGAGATGATATCTCATACTTCCAAACACCGTTCAAGCTTTTCGAAAACTCAGAAGTTCAGGAGAAACCCTAAGAGAACATCGTGAATGTAACTGATTTCCCCGAAATCTTCTCAGTTGGCACAATTATCGAGGTAAAGTTCAAAAGAACACTCTTGGTGGCGGGGCGTATGCTACATGCGCCTAAATTTTGATCAGATCGATCAAACTTCGTTTAGCCCTTAAGATTTAGCCAATACAATGGGTGCCACGTGGCATTCTGCCAATGGAACAATACAGACGCATGTAGCACATGCGCTAGGGCAAATTGCCAGGTCTCTCCAGAATTGCCTATAAATACAAGCCTCCCCCTTTGCATATTCCAAAATAAAAAATTGTAACAAAACTCTGCATAAACAGTTCCAAAAATCTAAAACCCTCCATATATCTCTCCCCTCTAAACACTTAGGTTGTATTCCACCTCACTCTAGCTCATACACCACACCTACAAGGCCTTCCATGCCATAGAATACCTCATTCCAGCCCCTCCCAAGGCCATCCAAGCTCAAAGTAAAGCATTTAATGAAGTTTGACAGTGTTTGATAGCAAAAAGTGGTATTTCCTTTTACATTTTTGTCATTCCCCACTCCTCTCTTCTCCCTCCTAGCCTATTTAGGCTATTCTCTATTTTAATCCCCATATTCTACCCCCTCATTCTTGCATGCTTGAGACAAGAGAACTCCTAGCTCATGCCTAGAGGAAAGCTAATGAGAGCCACCGGATAAGAGGATCTCTCATTAGCTTACTTTAAGATGGTATGGCCTTGGAACACCTTGATTATGTGGTGTGATCCCCCATAGCCTTGTATGAATTCATGACCCCCTTTTGTATATGGCTATCTTGTTCATATTTTGTGTGCTTAGATTTATTTTCATGTTTAGAATCATGTTTTTCAAAATTTACACTATCCCCATTTTCATGTCATTTTCAAGCTCCTTATTCCAATGTTCTGTTACAAGAGTTGGTTCCTTGAAGTTTAGGATAAGACCTTAAGTAACATGCCTTAGAAAAGCTCTCCATTAACCTTTAACTCACATTTTTGCATCCTTGCATTTCAACTTGCATAAAAATGTTCTTCAAACTTATTAATTTCTAAGGTTTCTATTCTTACAAGTCTAGTGGTTGGAATGGCCTTATGGAACCCTCTCTTAAGTAGTCTCTCTTATCATTGGCCATAGAAATCCCAACTTGTTAGAATGGTTTCCTCTTCTAAAAATAGTTTTCAAAACCTTTTTCTTAAACATGATTTTCAAAAGTTCATTCTCTCCATCTTTGCATTAAAAATGGTTTTTCAAAAGTTGTCATTGTTATGGTGATTTTCAAAGTTCCTACTCTTTTCAAGATAAAAAGTTATAATGGTCCTAAGGAAACCTTATTCGGAATGGTTTTCAAACATTAACCATATAAATCATATACTTAACTAGAGTCAATTTTCATGGAAATGATCTTCAAAATGGTTGTTTACATAGTCCTTTGCATAACTTGATTTGTTTTTCAAAACCCATTTAAAAAGTGCATAAAATCATTCCTCTAAAACCACTAGGTTCAAACCCTAGTCCAAAACCATCTTTCAACCCTAGGTTAACTGGACCCTAGGACAACCAAACCCTAGGTTAACCTAACCCTAGCTAACTAAACCTAGTCCACCTTAACCCTAGGCTAACCTAACCCAAGTTAGTTAATCATAAGTTACCCTAACCCTAGTTAGCCAACTCTCGGTTAACCTAACCCGAGTTAGTTAACCATAGGTCAACCCAACTTAGGTTAGTAAGCCTCAAGGTTCCAATTCAAAGACCGCTTTTCAAACAATCTTTCAACTTAAAACCATTTTCATAATACATTTTCAAAACATTCCACTCTCTTAAGATTTCAAGAATCGACTCCAAAACCTTTTTAAATATCCGCATACTCTATCTTCAAAAATGTCTCCAAGAAGTTTTCTTAAACTTGTCTCAACTAAGATGACTAGATACTCAACGTTTTTTGAAAACTATTTTCAAAATGATTTTAAGAACTCACAACCCTAAGGTGTCTCTACCTCTTTTATGATTAGGGATTCTAAGGGAAGGTGATACATTAGGTACAACCTTCTAGGTTGTTGTCGCGCCCCGATTTTTGGGTGTCCAAGGTCTTTTGGGCTCGGAGACCCTAAAACACAGAACTCTGTCATTGGAACTCATCCTCCTAGAAGGACAAGTGCGACTAGGTTTGAAAATTAGTTTGACTAAGGGCTTTTTTTTAGAAAAGTAGGAGTTACCACCCAACTTAATTAAGGTGAGTTAGGTTACCTAAAACTAAGTGTTAATCCGAAGATTAAACTTAGGGTTTTTTTTTAAAAGGTTTTGAAAACTCCCTCAAGAGAGGGTTTTTAAGAAAATTGGTTGTTTGGCAACCTTTGGAAAGATTTAAGCCCTTTTGGAAAATAATTCTATTTTGGTCATTTGAAAATAGAAATCTATGGTTCGGGGGTTGGTTACGTGTAAGGAAGATATCCTAAGATCATCATCCTATCCCGCCCTTTCGGTACCTACATGTCTAATCACCCTTTGTTCACTCACTAGAATAACCGGTTACCATTATCCACTTAATATCCACTTTAGAACTTTGAAAAAGTGGTTTAGTCATCACTTTTTGGATGAATGATGCATGATGCGAGTTTTGGAAGAAGTTTGAAAATAATGGGGGTTTTGAAAGAGCTTGTAATAGAAACTTTGAATTGATTGTAATTTTTGAAAAAGGGATTGGAGTTGAAATAAAAGTTATGACCGCACCATTTTAGGTTGTCTACGTATCTCATTTGGCGAGAATCAGGTCATTTGTAGTTCGGGCAAGAACCCGATGGAGAATAGGCGCATTAGGGCCTTTGGAAGGTTTGAAGACACTTTGGGGTTTTTGGAAACGTTTAAGACACTTTGAGGTCTTTGGAAGTTGAAGACTCTTTGTGGTCTTGGAAGTTTTGACTTAAAATTGGATGGTAGAGTGTTTTGAAAATGTTTTTGGATCAAGTTAAGGGAGTTTTGGAAAAATGCTTTGGCATGACTTAAGAGAACTTGAAAGTGTTTTTGAAGTCTTGTTTAGAATACCTTGGAGGCATGATTTTAGAAATGTTTTGATGAATTAAATTTTGAAAGTGATTTTTAGAAATGGCTAAGGGTTTGGAATCCTAATATGGACAACCTTAGAGGTTGTTCTTGATTTATCACTTGCCCTTGGAATCCCTAACCATGAGAGGGCTAGGAACACCTTAGGTTTGTGACCTTTTGAAAATATTTTTGGAAATGCCTTGAAGATGAAGTGTAAGGACATTCGAAGAGTTTATGGAGTTAGTTTTTTTTTTGAAATCAAGAAAGTGGGAGGTTTTGGAAAAGTGGGTTATGAGAATGGTTTAAAATTGAGTGATCATTTAGAAAAGGGTTCAAGAGTTGGAATCTTGAAGCGTATCAAGGTTGACTAACTTGGGTTAGGTTAACCTAGAGTTAAGATGACCTATGGTTAACTAACTAAGGTTGGGTTAACCTAAGGTTATGGTGACCTAGGGTTAACTAACTAGGGTAGGTTTGACCTAAAGTTAGGATGACTTAGGGTTAACTAACTAGGGTAGGGTTAACCTAAGGTTAGGATGACTTAGGGTTAGGTTAACCTAAGGTGAGTGAACTAGGGTCAAGTTAACCTAGGGTTGGTCAACTAGGGTCAAGTTAGCCTAGGGTTGGACAACTAGGGTCAAGTTAGCCTAGGGTTGGATTGGGAAATGGTTTTGAAAGTTGGTTTCATGCACTTTTAGAAAGAGTTTTGAAAAATAACTTATGTTATGCAAAAGACTTCAGTTTACAACCCTTTTGAAAATCATTTCCAAAAAAATTTTGACTCTAGTCAAGAGTATGGTTTATATGGTTGGTAATTGGAGACCATTCCAAGGAAGGTTTCTTCATGGCCATTATAACCATAATCTTGACAAGAGTGTAAGGGGTCCAAAAATCAACATGGTGATGACAGCTTTTTAAGGCACCATTTTTAATGCAAAGATGGAAGGAATGAGTTTTTGATAACTATTTTTGAAAAGAGTTTGAGAACCATTTTTGCAGGAGGCCATTCCATCAAGAGAGGGTTCCTTTGGCCAAATAAAAGGAAAACCACTCAAGTGAGGGTTCCATGGGGCCATTCCAACCATTACACTTAAAAGAATGGAAACCTTGAAAGTTGGAGAATTGGAAAGCAACCCTTATACAAGTTGAAATGTCATGATGCTAAGATGAGAGTTAAGGGGTTAGTAGGGGATTTCCTAAGGCACGACTCTTAAGGTCTCATCCTAAACTTCAAGGAACCAACTCTTGGAATGATTTTTTAAAAGAATATAGAGCTTGGAAATGGTATGAAAACAAAAGCAATGTAAGCATTGTAGAACATAACAATAAGTATAAAATAAAGCTAAGCATGCAAAATATGATCAAAATAGTAATATGCAAGGGGTCATGATCACATACAAGGCTTATAGGCTACACCACATAAACAAGAAGCTCTTAGGCCATACCATCTTAAAGTAGGCCAATGAGAGGTCCCCCTAAACGGTGGCTCTCACTTGCTTTCCTCTAGGCATGATCTAAGAGCCCTCTTGGCTTAAGCATGCAAGAATGGTGGGTTGAAGATGGGGATTAAAATAGAGAATAACCTAAGTAGGCTAGAAGGGAGGAGAGAAGAGTCGGGGAAGACGCAAATGTAAAAGGGTTACCACCTTTTGCTTTCAATACACTTGTAGTCTTCAAGGGATGCTTTAATGGGAGCTTGAATGACTTCAAGAAGGCTTAGAGGGCTAGTAGGGAGTGTTTGATGGTGTATAAAGCTTTATATGTGAAGTATATAGGCTTGGGGATGATGGAATCTAAGCTTAGTGTTGGAGGGATGAAGTGTGTATAGAGATTCGCAGTTCTAGAGTGACTTCAGCAGGGCTTCGCATCATAAATTGGAGTTGGAATATGCAAAGGGTGGTCTGGTATTTATAGAGATTCTGGAACAGGCCTGGCTCATGTATTACATGCGCTTGGCCAAAATTTGACCCTGCACATGTAAGACATGTGCAGGTACTGTTCCATTGCTAGAATGACACGTGGCACCCCATGTACTGGATAAATCTCGATTGCTGATCGAAAGTTGGTCGATCTGATCAAAATTTGAGTGCATGTAGCGTACGCTCCATCACCGGGAAAGTTCGTCCAAACTTTGCCTTAATAATTGAGTCAATCGGGAAGGTTTTAGGGGAATCGGTCGCACTCGGGATGTTTCCCTAGTGCTTCCAATGAACTTTCATGTTTTCAGGAAGCTTGAATTATGTTTGGAAGCATGGGATATCATCTTGGGAAGTGTGCCAAAAAGGTCACTTTTGCGGAGAGTCTGTGATACGCTCCGAGGGTGTTCAAAAGTTGGCTGTTTTCATGTCGCATGATTAAGGCCTTCGGGAACGATCTTTTCGATCGGACCGTACCGATGGAAAGTATTCTAGAAATACCTTCGGGAATTTCTAGATTTACGAATTTCTTAAGTCATTTGACAGTGCTTGTTGATTAGGGAATCAGAGAAAAAGTCAATCTTGGCGGAGCGTCTGCGAGACGCTCTAGGGGTTGTCGAAAGTAGCCATGTTTGAGCCATACAATGAAGGGCTTCGGGAGGCGATCTATCCAATCAAGCCGTATCGATGGAAAGATCTATAAACGAACTTTCAAAAATTCCCTGATTTACGCATTTCTCAAGTCAGTTGACAGTGCGTTATAACCGGGGAATCGGGAGAAAAGGCAATTTAGGCGGAGCGTCTGCGAGACACTCCAAGGAACTTTTATCGAGTCATGTGAGTTTAGTGTCGCAGGGTCCTCCTCAGGTTAAACAAGGGTGTATGGTGAAACTCTTTTCTCGAAATCCCAAGGCCAGTGCTATGTCGAGGCATATTTGGGTTTCCAGGGCAACACGGTCATTTTGACCAGGATTGGTTGGAAATGGTCAGGAATGGTTTGGTGTGTTGTGTTAAGTGTGTAGGGTTGTTCAGGGATGATTTTGGGAGAGTCTTTTACCGTTCGGCCGGGTTTGCGCAGTGTTGAGGTGTTCAGGGGCAAAATAGTCATTTTGGCTAGAGTGGGCCAGAATAGGACTGGATTCAGACCAAATGGCATGTGAGAGATGCCTAATGGTTTAACAACATTTTGGACGGATGGACTTATCATTTTGAGAGATTTTGAACTTTTCCAAAACGTGCCAGGAGGCCCAAAGGGCAGGCTTGGTCATTTTTCACCGAGTTGGGCTAGCAAGTGCCGGTGTTAACGTAGGTGTTGGTTCCCGATACCGCCCAGTCTCGAAAAACTACCTATGCGGTGTTGGTCTCTAAAGATGCCCAGTTCTTATAGAACTACCTGTAAGGGTGGTGTTGGTTCCTGAGAACGTCTAGTCCCAGAAAGCTACCTTGAAGGGTGGTGTTGGTCTCTGAGAACACCTGATTTCAAGGAACTACCAAATGAAGGACATTCTACGTTGGCGGCCTAGCAGGAGCCAGAAGTGAACCGTCTGGAATTTGATGAGGTGTTGGTCCCCGAGATCACTCAATCCCGGGAAGCTACCTTGATGGCGTTGGTTTCCTAAACCGCCCGGTCCGAAAATCTGCCTGGAATAATGGTGCTTATGGCTCCAGCGGGTCCTTGTGGACTCGAGAAGCGACCAGTTGGTTGGATGGGAGATTGTAAGGCCCATCCCATACCTACATGTGTTGTGACGTTGGAAACCGAACCCGGTCTGGTCGGAGATTGCCGAGCGGGCAAAAATGGGGTGCTTACAGCTGCCCCTCTTTTTTTTACTTTGCGTGCCAAAGGTAGAAAAATAACAAAGTAAGAATCCCTTTTTAGTCACGAGGCGATTGGAGGGACGACATTTTGGCAAGTTTGAAATGATTTGGGACCACTCGTGGGTCTCCGGTCCAGAAGGTTTTGGAATCCGAAAAACTTTTGCATTTCAATCGGGAGTCGGGTTGCCGGTTTGACATGGTTTGGTTCAGGGCATTCAATTCTCACGAGTGAATGTTGAAAGCTCGACTTTTGGCTTTTGGCAAAGCCTTAAGAGCAGTTTCGGACCTTTGGAGGCTTGAAACTGATTTTGGCAGGAAGCTGAAAGGTCGGGCGCATGTGTTACATGTGCCTGCGTTGTTTTAACTCTGGTGCATGTGATAAATGCGCTTGTTTAGATTCTAAGCAGGCGCATTTGCTACATGTGCCAACCCGTAGCCATTTAAACAGAGTAGTTTGCATTTTGCTCGCTGCGTCTTGGGGTTTTAAGTTGAGTTCGAAGTTTTCTCTAACAGATTTTTGAAGGTTTTCGACTAGTAGGTATTAAAGGAGTGTTGGAGGACATCGGGCATTTTCCGGAAATGGTCGTTGTCGCCAAATTCTTGCCGGAAAGCTTGGTTTTTGCTGAAGAGTTTCAAAGGTTAGTTTTCTAGAAATTTGTCGATTTTGATGCATATGTCTCGGTTTTTTGCAAATGATTTATGTATTCCTATGCTTTAAGATGTTTAGAACACAATGATCGGATTGTTTTTGTGATTTGGTGGAGATTTGAGTGTGTTTTGATTGATTTTGCGTGTTTATGAAAGTGAGTTTCTTGCAGGACTCGAAAAATTACCTCTACAGGCTCGGGTATCATGTGTTTATGAGTGATTTTTGCACCGGGAACCTTAGGAAAATGTGTAGAACAATCGTATGAAATTTCGTAATTTTTTAAAAAATTTTGAATTTTTAAATTTTTGAAAATCATGAAAAATAGGAAAATTGAAGATAATTAGAAAACAGATCCTATTGAAGGTTGAAAAATCACAGAACATTTTTAAAAAATTATGGTGATAAGCTTGAACGTTTTAGGAATTTTTTTGAAATTTTTTGGAAATAAAATTAAAACTGAAAAATTTTGGAAGCTGAGGGAAATGTCCTAAAAATTGTGTTTGAGGATAGGTTGCGTGCTGTAGGGGCGTGATTATTTTTATTGATGTGGTGGAAGGTCTAAGATTGTTTCGGGCTGTGTTTGTGACTTGTGGAATTTTGGGGTAGCGACTTTTTAAAGCGAGACTCTACCGAAATTTTAAAATTTTAACACTAAGCTTTAAAACCTTTCAGTAAAGCAAATCCTTTTGAGAAAGGGGCTTTTGAGGGAGAAAGCATGAAGAAACCGTAACTTTTAGAAAAAAATTTTGGTAGTGGGATTTTTGAAGGGGAAAACCCGAGAAACCGGCTTTGAAATTTCGAAACCAAACTTTTTGAGGAAAAAGCTTGAAAACCTTTAGAAATTTTTGAAACGGGGCTTTTGAAGGGGAAAGCCTGAGAAACCGGCTTTGAAATTTCGAAACCAAACTTTTTGAGGAAAAAGCTTGAAAACCCTTAGAAAATTTTGAAACGGGACTTTTGAAGGGGAAAGCCTGAGAAATCGGTTTGAAACTTTGAAATGAGACTTTTTGAGGAAAAAGCCCGAAAAACCATTAGAAAATCTTGAAATAGGGCTTTTGAAGGGGAAAGCCTGCGAAACCGGTTTGAAACTTTGAAATGAGACTTTTTGAGGAAAAAGTCCAGAAAATTGTGAGAAAATTTTAGGTACCAAAATTTTGTGGGGAAAGCTTGAAAACCTTTGAAAAACCTTAAACGGTGATAAATGAGGCCTTGGCCCTTCCATTTTTCTCTTTTCTCTCTCTCTCTCTCTCTCTCTCTCTTTTTCTTTTTTTTTTTTCCTCGTTTTTCTTTTCTTTTCTCTTTTCTTTTCTCTCTTTTTTTCTTCTCTCTCTTTTTTTTGTGTTCTTTTCTTTCCCTCTTTTTTTTTTTTGTTGTATATACATTGACGCATTTATCTTTGCGCTTATCACATATGGTAACTGATTGATTCGTTTAAATGTTGTCATTTTTTTTTAGGATGTTAGAGGCTGGGGGTGACGGTCCGGATAGGAGGCGGCATGGGAAGACACCACGTATAGAGCTAGAGGAGGGGCGGTAGCAGTCGGGGTAGCTCAGCTAGGGGCGATAGCGGTAGCGGTCCCATTACTCTGGGGGTGGGACCGGAGGAGGGTGATATAGTCATGTCTCAACTCCGGGCTTGGTACGCCAGCTATGCTGAGGAGGAGCGGTAGATTTTTTGTAAGGCTTTTAGGTATCTGGGATCGCTTCTTTCCGTGAGACTGGTATTGGGCTTGGTTGAGGCCTCGGCCACCTTCTGGTGCCCGGAGCTGTGTTTATTCCGATTTAGCAATTTTGAGATGACGCCGACACCTCATGAGTATGGGCGTTTGTTGGGCTTGAGGAGCGGTCAGGATGGTATAGTAGGCCCAGACTTCCCCCAGGGCTTTATGTCTTTTATTTCCGGTCAGTTGGGGCTTAGATGCCAGGCTCTAGATTTGGCCTCTCACCTTGCTTTTCCGGCACTGGAGGTGGGTTTTTTGTTGGATCACTTTGAGTTTTGTACTGGTCAGACTGCTTATCCTGGTGTTTGGCATACTTCCACGGAGTGGCCCATTGCCCGGATGAACGCGCTTGCCCTTATCTTGTTGAGTCTTCTGGTGTTCCCTCGGGGGGATGGTCGAGTGGATGGCAGACTCTGCTCCTTGTTGTTGTCAATTTGCCAAGGATATTCTTACGCTCCGTTGGCTGTGGATGAGACATATGTGAGTTTTTCCCAGTTTCAGAGCGGGGAGGACACCTTTTTTAGGGGGTCTCGGCCCCTCTTTCAGCTGTGGGCTCTTGAGCACTTGTTCATTCATCGCATTACCTATTACATATGGTACTCGGAGGTTGATCCCATCTGTGCTTTGGCGAGGTTTCAGCAGGAGATTACTGACGGTATTAACTGCCCCGATTCTCAGATGGCATGGGTGGCATTCCTTCAGACGAGGAGGTCCAACTTGGTTAAGTGGTATGTTGGTTTATGTAATGTTGATTCGCTACGGGTACGGACTTCGAGTCAGTTTTTTATCCCTTTGGTTGGCTTGAGGGGCATTGTGCCCTTTTTTGGTATTCGGGTCCTCCGTCAGTTGGGTCGGACATAGGACGTCCCTTACATTGCCATGGTGACAGGCTATCCAGCTTATTTTGGCGACAAGGTTCCGAAAGGCATAGTGACTGAGTTGACAGAGTTGTGGCAAACTTTTGGGGCGCATGATACTTCGAACGGTCCATTCTCTTTCATTCCAATAGTCATTACTGATTACACCAGATGGTTTCAGGAGTATGTTTTGGGGGGTGCCGCGGTCAGGGATCCTCTTCCAAAGTTGCCCTTACCTTCGGTAGGGTATGCTGATCTTTTGGCTATTGCTACCATTAGGGCAAGGTGCTTACGGAGACTTTATCGCACCCGCATGAGTGAGTTGGAGACTCAACTGGAGACGAGCGGAGGTTGAGTGGGTGATTTAGAGAGACAGCTGGAGGAGGCATCCAAGGCGAGAGACTTTTCTTTGGTTGATGTTTCCTGGGGACTTAGATGCCCTCAGGGATCCTGAGTCATTTCCTCTTCAGTAGAGGGCAACCATCGGGACGTGTTCATAGTCCAGTTGAGGGATATGGTACATACCCTTTCACAGGAAAGGGACCACCTCCTTGATCGATGTCAGTGCCATAGGTTGAACCAGTTATCGACTTCCTCTTTTGGGGCTTCTACCAGTGCCGGCCCTTTCGGGGGAAGGCTGGTGGTGCTGCCACTTAGTGAGCCTGGTCCGTTACCTGCTACTTCTGGTCCCGTGAGTCTTGCTGCTGGGGGCTCGGATGAGGATTCTTCAGATGGAGACGTGGATTGTTACATCGTAGTCCCTCGTCCCTGACACGACTCTTCTCTTTTTCTTTTCTCTCCTCTTTCTGCTGTGATGTAGGGCATTTGACTTTCGTCTAGAATTCCCTGCATTTATAGACATGTTTATATTAGCTAAATTATTTTGGTTTTGGTTGTAATGGATCTTACCTTTTCTTTGGGACATGTCCTCATGTGCTTGTTCCTACACCATTTTGTTAGTTTAACATGTATTACAGGGGAGGTTGTTCCTATGGTAAGATGAGAACTACTTCCCTGGAACGGGATTTCCCTCAGGGTGTCTTTGGCGGGAGCCCACGTGATTCCTTCTTCTTGGCCTATTGATTTCGAGGGAATGCCCTTTTGACGACCACAATCTCTCCCTGTCTTTTCCTATCGTGACCTGGGAACGATTTACTTGATGGCCGAGATACACCTGAGGAGAGAATGGAAAGTAGTACGGTTTTTTTGTTTTTGTTGCCTTTTTTGCCATCGGCGCCTGCGTAGGTTTTCATCGACCCCGGCTCTGTCATTTTTGCGCCTCGACGCCCTTACGGGTTTACGTCGGGTCGATAGATTTGTATCTTGCCATGCCTCTATCCTTTTACTTGCAGTGCTCTTTCGAGTTTTCACCGCACCCTTAGGGTCATGCATTTTTTTTTTAACGGGGGACCTCCTTGAAGTTGAGGGTAAAACCTGCTTATCAGGATGAAAGCTCAGGGATTTCAGGTATTTATTCCCATTTCAAGAATCATCACTTTCTCACATCGAACTCGGCTCAGACTAGGCAGTTTTCGTTGATCAGAGAGGACTTTTTGGGTCAGGTTGTAATAAGGTTGGATTATTTTTTTTTTTGGATGGAATGGTATCGAAGGCTCAAAGCGTTGTGCAGTTTCGGGGGTTTACCAGTGATCAACATTCCAGATCTTTATGGGCTAATCCTCCTTTTTTCTTTTCTTCCCTTTTTGTACGAACTCACACCTATACGGGGCTTTTAGTTTTCGCCCCAGTACTATCACTTGCACAATCTATTGACTTTCAAGAGGTATCAATCATCATCATTCATTCATTTTTTTTTGTTTTTTTGAGAAACTTTCTTTCTTCTCCCATTCTGCTCTTTCATTACCAAATTTACCTTTATCCGTTTTGGATAGTGATCAACGCGTTAATTTTGTTGGGAAATGTAATGGGGTTATAGCAAAAGGTATAGTGTGTGGAAAAATGAATTGATGGCCTCTCATCATATCAATTTAAACTGCCTAATCTTTATGAGTCCTTTTGAAAGAATTTTGATGATTCAAAAAGGGAACGCTTTTATATCCCTTAACCAAAGTTCACGGCCTCCTTTTCATTGCAAATGGACTTCCCTGTTGCTTAAAAAAAAAGGAGAACTTCTGATTTACACAAAGTAACGTTTGACTGCGTCTGAATTTAAGGGGTTGGGGAACTCCTGCCCATCCATCTCTGCTAGTATGAGTGCCCCCCCTGTCAGGACCTTCTTGACTATGAAGGGCCCTTCATAATTGGGGCCGAACTTCCCCCGAGCTTCTTCTTGGTTGGAGATGATCTTTTTCAATACTAGGTCTCCAACTTGGAAATTTCGGGGTCTCACCTTCTTATGAAACGCCTTAGCTATTCTCCTTTTATAGCACTTAGCGTGGTAGACGGCGGCCAGCCATTTTTCATCCAGTAGGCACAGTTGAGCATATCGATCCTTGATCCATTCTGCCTCTTCTAGCTGAGTCTCCATTAGCACCCTCATGGAAGGAACTTCTATCTCTACCGACAGCACTGCTTCACTTCCCTAGACCAACTCATATGGTGTTGCCCCGGTAGAGACCCTCATTGTGGTTCGGTAGGCCATGAGTGCGAAAGGGAGCTTCTCATGCCAATCTTTGTAATGGTCGATCATCTTCAGGAGGATTTTCTTGATGTTCTTGTTGGTAGCTTCTACTGCCCCCTTCATTTGCAGCCGGTAGCCTACCGAGTTTCGGTGAGTGATTTTGAAGGTTGGACACAACCAGGTCATCAAGTTATTATTCAAGTTGCTAGCATTATCAGTGATAAGCTATTTCGGAACCCCATGTCGGCAGATAATGTGGCTTTTAAGGAACTTGTTCACTACTTTCTTGGTGACATGTGCATAGGATGCGGCTTCGACCGACTTTATGAAGTAATCGATGGTAACCAGGATGAACTGGTGTCCATTTAAGGCCTTTGGAGAGATTGGGCCGATCATATCCATTTCCCACATGGAAAAAGGCCACGGGGCTACCATTGAATGGAGCTCAACGAGTGGGGCCTTGATCATATCGCCGTGTATCTGACATCTGTGACATCGGAGGACGTATCGAACACAATCTGTTTCCATGGTGGTCCAATAATACCTTGTTCTGAGGATCTTTTTGGAGAGAGTATGGCCATTCATGTGGGGCCCACAGGTTTCTTCATGGACTTCCCTCATGATTTCTTATGCCTCTGCTGCATCAACGCAAGTATTGGGCCGCCATCCTCCGGATCATCTTCTTATCATTTTGTATAGCCTGGGCAAGGAATTCTCCAGTCTACATATATTTTTTGATGTCATAGAATTAGGGTCGTCCATCTAATTCGGTGGTGTTTAGGCAGTGCGACGGGGTATCCCGAACAAAGATTTGAAGGGGAGGGATTTCGAAACCCTCATCCACTTTGATAGTAGCAGCTAAGGTAGCCAAGGCATCAGCAAAACTGTTTTTGGTTCAGAGAATATGGTAGAAACCTATTTTGTAAAACTTTTGGCAGAGGCCCTTGATCTGCTCATGGTAAGGAGAAAAATTTGTCATCCCTAGTTTGGTACACCTCCTTGGTTTGTTGAATCACCAGATCAGAATCCCCGAAGACCCTTAACTCCCCAGTCTTTATCTCTATCGCCAATCGCAATCCTAAAATGCAGGCCTCATATTTGGCAATATTATTGGTGTAGAGATCGAATTTTATTTTGGAGACAATGGGGTAGTGATTACCCTTCTCGGAGACTATGACTACCCTAATTCCTGCGCCCTTCTTGTTTAAAGCTCCATCAAAGTACATTTTCCACCCAAGGTCTTCTTGTTTTTTGGCCTCAGACTCGGTGTATAAGATATCTTCGTCGGGGAGGCTAGGATCCATGGGTTGATACTCCTCGACAAGATTCTCTGCCAGGTAATCTGCTATGATTTGCCCCTTAACTGCCTTGTGAGTCGTGAAGACTATGTCGAACTCAGCTAGAATCATATGCCATCTGGTCACTCTGCTGGAAAGAGTAGGTTTTTCAAATAAGTACTTGATTGGATCTATCTGGGATATGAGGTAAGTGGTGTGATGCAGCATATAGTGTTTGAGCCGATGAGATGCTCATGCTAAGGCACAGCAAATTTTCTCGAGCATAGTGTATTTGACCTCATCTGGTAAGAATTTTTTGCTAAGGTAATAGATGGCCTGTTCTCATTTCCCGGTTTCGTCATGCTATCCTAGAACGCATCCCATTGAGGTCTCGAGGATGGTTAAATACATTAGAAGGGGCCTTCCCGGGGTTGGTGGTACTAATACCGGGTGCTTCAGGAGGTACCCCTTGATCATCTCAAAAACTTGTTGGCATTCTTCATTCCACTCCTTAGGGGCGTTCTTTTTGAGTAATTTGAAAATTAGCTCAAAGAGGTGGGTCATTTGGGAAATGAATCTGCTAATGAAATTCAATTTGCCCAAAAAGGATCTAATTTCGGTCTCTCCCCTTGAGGATGGCATTTTGATGATTGACTTTATCTTGGCAGGGTCCACTTCTATTCCTCTCTTGTTGACAATGAACCCCAACAACTTTCCAGATGTGACGCCGAAAGTACACTTGGCGGGGTTGAGCTTGAGTTGATACTTGCGGGGCCGATCAAATACTTTTCGCAAATTGATCAAATGGTCCTCTTGGGCTCTCGATTTGACTATCATGTCATCCACATAAATCTCCACTTCTTTGTGCATCATGTCATGGAAGAGAGTGACTATGGCCTTTTGATAGGTTGCCCCGACGTTCTTCAACCCGAAAGGCATCACTTTATAACAGCACACTCCCTATGGGGTGATGAAAGCTGTCTTTTCCCGATCTTCCTCGGCTATTTTGATCTGATTGTATTATGAAAACCCATCCATAAAGGAGAACATTTCTTGGTCGTCCGTATTGTCCACCAAGATATCTATATGAGGCAATGGGAAATCGTCTTTCGGGCTGGCCCTGTTGAGATCTCAAAAATCGATACACATCTAAACTTTCCTATCCTGTTTCAGGACTGGAACGATGTTGGCCAACCACTGGGGATATTCAACCACTTGTAGGAATCTAGCATGGAATTGCATGACTACTTCTTCCTTGACTTTCAAACTCCATTCGGGCTTGAGCCTTCGGAGCTTTTGTTTTACGGGCTTGATTTGTGGATATAAGGCCAGCCGATGCTCAACAATAGATTCATCCAACCCTGGCATGTCCTGGTAAGACCACACAAAGACATCAATGTAGGCGGCCAGTAGTTCCAGCATTTCCCGGCGTTGCCAATGATTTAATCCCATCCCTAGCTTGACTTCCTTCGGGGATCCCTTGCTTCCCAAATCAACTGTCTCTGTCTCCTCAATATTAGGAGTCTTGCGATTGTCATGTTTTTCCAACTGTTCTAAAATCTCTTCTGGGACCTCATCAGCGTTGTTGACATCAAGTTCAATTCCCAAGCACCGATAGTCGAATTCAGTTTCGAAATCGTGGTTAGTCAGAATAGGCATTCTCTCGATTAGCTGGCCAAAACGTTGGACGAGCGGGTTCCTGATTAAAACAATAAAGAGGGTCATTCAATAACAGGGAAGTAATCCTTCTCTTTTTCATATATAGATAATTTCCTACTACAGCTCTTGATTTGAAAATGGAAACAACAATAGAAAGATAGACTGATGACAAAGTTTTAGGGAGTTAGAAATGTATGGAGTGCCCCCGCAAGCTTGTACCGAAACTTGCGCACCCGAAGGAGATTCTCACTGTCCCAGTTATCAAGATTCTCCCCTGGAAGGGCAGGCCTGTTTGTGCTATAATCCGATACTTCCATATCTGAGAGTGAAGGTACATCGATCATCAAGGACTCTTAATTGGCTTACCTGCCTGCCTCCCTTTTTCCCCTCTTAAGGCCATTGTCATCTTTTGCCAAGCAAAACTCTACGAATTGGAGTGTTACCTCTTCCTCTTCTCCCTTTCCGGGTGCGATCGTCTGTCGCTTCCTCTTCTGGGCTTGCTCCTTGATTTCTTTCTTTGTTAGCTGGTACCCCAAGCCAAAAGTATGCTTTGGGACGGAATGTCAAGAATTTCGGGAATCCCCTGCAACTTCCTCCCTAGCCTTTTGCCTGGTTGATACCCATTCTTCTGGAAGTAGGGAGCAATCATCTGTGCATTACCTGAATACCTTGGCTTGACTATATCTTCCTCATGTATCGCGGTAACGTATTCTGGGGACTGGAAACAGGATGGGGCGGCCAACTCAGCTTACGAGATGGCATCGGCTTTGTAAATTGCAAACTCCTTTTCAGCGTAGATAGAAGTCAACTTAACCTTGATGATGAATTTGATCTTTTGATGGAGACTGGACGGCACCGCTCCAACCGAATGAATCCATGGCCATTCGAGCAACATGTTATAGGCTGAGGGTATTTGCAGAACTTGGAACTTGATAGCAAAGGTAACAGGCCCTATTTCGACAAGTAGCTCCACTTCCCCCATTGTCTCTCTCTTGGATCCGTCGAAGGCTCATATGACAATGCTGCTGTGGTTTAAGTGAGATTGGTCCATCCCAAGTCTCTCCAAGGTCGAGTACGGGCAAATATTCAGAGCCGATCCATTAGCCACCAGTACCCTTGATACGATCATCCCTTTGGTTTTGTTATATGTAGGGCTTGCGTATGCCCCGTCCTGTCGGCTGGGATCTCATCGTCAGTAAAGGTGATGACATTTGGTGCCATAATGAGTCCCACCATGTTTTGCAGATTGTCAGGGGTAAAGCTATTTGGCACGTGGGCTTATTTAAGAACCTTAAGCAAGGCATTACGATGAGTTTCGGAGGTGAGAAGCAGGCCTAACATGGAGATGTGGGAAGGGGTTTTCTTAAGTTGTTCCATCACATCATAGTGATTTTTCTTTAAGGCCTTGGCAAATTCAGAGATTTCGTGTTCCGTCAGAGGATTAGAACATTCTCCCTCCTTATCTTTTCCTTTTCTTCTTCTCTCTATCTTCTCCGAAGTATAGCATCGGCCTGACCTAGTCATTCTCCCAATTTCTGCAATAGATTCTTCCGTGGTTTGGGTAGGAGTTGGGGGGTAATTCCTAGGTACCTTATGCAGGTTGGTAACTGGCGGTTGCGACAGCAGAGGTAGAGTTGTTCTTACTGGTATTGGTAAGGAAACGGGTGTTGGTTTTTCCATCTAGGGGAGAATGGGTAAGGTGACGGGAGGCAGGGGGATGCTTTGAGGTGTGGGAGTATATACGAGAGGTGAGGGCCTCATGGCACTTCGAAGGTCTGTGTGGGGGATGAACTTGGCCATTACGACTATGGGTTATAGGACTTCTGGCTCTCGGTAGGGGGTGAGAATGATACGAAAGTACGGAGGGTGAGGTAAGGCTTTAGTGGTTAGGACTAGACTGGTCTGCATAGGCTGGATGATTAGGAAAGGTTCTGGGGCGGTGGCCTCAGGGAGATTAGTTGCTTGAACTTCGACTGGGAGAGCGGTACACTTTGGGATGCGAATCTCCTGAAGGCCCTTAGGTGGCTGCTCTAAGGTCGGCCGAGCCTTATCTGGGTTCCATTCTTTTCTGTCATCCTGAAAAATTTCCAGTAATTTATCAATCACGGCCCTTAACGTAGCGGAAATGTTGCCCAATTTTTCCTCTATCTGTCTTGGATTGATGGCTCGATCATTTGGTGGGATGGCCATTTTTTCCACAGGGTCCATATCCTCTTGCATGGGTTGTTTTCCTCGTTTTATGGCAAGGATTCGGGCGGCACTTTCTGCACAGCTTTGTTGATTAAGAGTGTTGCCTCCTTTGGACATTTGTGTTGTTCTTTGTAGGGTACGGATTGGCATTCAGAAGACGAGGGCCACTTGTGTTCCTCTTCTTCCTTTTCGTGAAGCAATGGTGACCTACAATGCAAGCAGTCTCACCAAAGCTATGGCTAGTCTTTTGATGAGATGGGGTGAGGAAAAGAAATTAAAGAAAAACAAAACAAAAAGATTACATGTTAGGCTCTTGATTTGGAAAGGTTTTATGTAATGCATGTCCTAAGGATGCCCCTGCCTTTTGAGGGGTACTAAACATGATGCTTTGGCTTATATCCAGAGATAGGGGATTGCCCCTGCATGCAAGTACTATACCTGCCCTTGTTTATTCATCCATTCATAGATTCATTCATTCATTCACTTGACAATAAGAATGATTTTATTAAGATGAACTCTTTTTGGTACATAAAATTTCTCAAAAATACATAGAAATTGGGAGGGGGAATACTTTCCTTGGGACTTCCACCTATTCTACATTTACACCATAGGATCCTAAACTACTCTTGAGCCTCCGAATTTGCCTTGTTGGTAGGAGCCCTTGGCTTGAATTGCTCCCTTGTCTTCTTGGCACCCTTATCTCCATGAGCGAAGAGGGATTAGGGCCCCTCTTTATGAGATGACTTTGATGCATGCCATGAATCCTTAGGGTCTCATGGTACCCTTAGGAGTTTTGGGTTGGCTTGAATTAGACGAGAAGGTCTTTGAGCTTTTCTCTAGGAGTTGATTGGGTGTATGAAGATGCAATGACTTAAGTTACTTTGAGAACTCTTGTCTTGAAGTGAGTTCCGATGCATGAGCAGTTATGATGCATGTACATAGAAGCAGCAAGAATTAGATAGCATAACAGCAGGGATTAAACAAAATTTATAAGGAAAAATAAAGCGGTCGCCCTTTCCTCCTTGATTTTGAAATTAACGCGTGTGTCCTAAATCAGGCAGAGGTTCGGCTATGCATGGGGTGCTACATGAGCATGAGGTTGGGGGTTTACTAATGCTTCCTAAAAAGTTCGGTCCCCGAACCTTCAAACCTCCGGCGTCCACCCCCGAAAGGGTGAACTCTATCTTTGGTTGGTGGTTCGAGCGGGGGAACTATTAAGAGACCGTAAGCTAGGAAACTGACACAGCATCCGCCCACAGTCAATATACTATTTCCCCTTCTATCTAGAAGGGTAGTAACCAGGTAATACATGTAAGATGCAAATGCAAGTGAATGCACCAAGTGTGTGTGGGATTTTCGAAAATGGAGGAAAGGACCCAACAACACACATCACGTCCTGTCCATTTATTCACATACATGGCAATAAATAAAACATGAAACAAAAATGTGAACAAAGGTCCACCTACAAAAGACTAATACAAAGAGTAATAACTTTTCAAAAAACTCAATGCAAGATAAGATGGATGGTCAATGCAAGAGCGTAGATGTATGCAATGAATGCAAGTGATGACACTTATTTGAAAATCACTTTGAAAAATAAGGTTTGCTTTGGAAACTTGAAAATTTTGAAGAGTGGATAAAACTAGACAAAGTAGCCGGAGATTCTTTGTGAGTGAAGGGTGAAGAGACATGTTAATGGCCTAACCCTCTAAGTAGTACCCAGCGGAGTCGCCAGCTGTCACGCCCCGATTTTTGGGTGTCCAAGGTCCTTTCGGCTCGGAGACCCTAAAGCACAGAACTTTGTCACTAGAACTCATCCTCCTAGAAGGACAAGTGCAACTATGTTTGAAAATTGGTTTGACTAAGGGCTTTTTTTAGAAAAATAGAAGTCGCCACCTAACTTGATTAAGGTAAGTTAGGTCACCTAAAACTAAGTGTTAATCTAAATATTAAACTTAGGGTGTTTTTTTGGAAAAGGTTTTGAAAACTCCCTCAAGAGAGGGTTTTTAAGGAAATAGGTTGTTTGGCAACCTTTGAAAAGATTTAAGCCCTTTTAGAAAATAACTCCATTTTTGGTCATTTGAAAACAGAAATCTATGGTTCGGGGGTTGATTACGTGTAGGGAAGATATCCTAAGATCATCACCCTACGCCGCCCTTTCGGTACCTACATGTCTAATCACCTTTTGTTCACTTACTAGAATAATCGGTTACCATTGTCCACTTAATATCCACTTTAGAACTTTAAAAAAGGGGTTTAGTCATCATTTTTTGGATGAATGATGCATGATGCAAGTTTTGGAAGAAGTTTGAAAATAATGGGGGTTTTGAATGAGCTTGGAATAGAAACTTTGAATTGATTGAAATTTTTAAAAAATGGATTAGAGTTAAAATAAAAGTTATGACCGCATCATTTTAGGTTGCCTACGTATCTCATTTGCCGAGAATCAGGTCATTCGTAGTTCGGGCAAGAACCCGATGGAAAATAGGCGCATTAGGGCCTTTGGAAGGTTTGAAGATACTTTGGGGTCTTTGGAAACATTTAAGACACTTTGAGGTCTTTGGAAGTTGAAGACTCTTTGTGGTCTTGGAAGTTTTGACTTGAAATTGGATGGTGGAGTGTTTTGAAAATGTTTTTGGATTAACTTAAGGGAGTTTTGGAAAAATGCTTTGGCATGACTCAGGAGAACTTGAAAGTGTTTTTGAAGTCTTGTTTTGAATACCTTGGAGGTATGATTTTAGAAATGTTTTGATGAATTAACTTTTAAAAGTAGTTTTTGGAAATAGCTAAGGGTTTGGAATCCTAATATGGACAACCTTAGAGGTTATTTTTGATTTATCACTTGCCCTTGGAATCCCTAACCATGAGAGGGCTAGGGACACCTTAGGTTTGTGACCTTTTGAAAATATTTTTTGAAATGCCTTGAAGATGGAGTGTAAGGACATTTGAAGAGTTTATGGAGTTGGTTTTTTTTTTTTTTGAAATCAAGAGAGTGGGAGGTTTTGGAAAAGTGGGTTATGAGAATGGTTTAAAATTGAATGATTATTTAGAAAATGGTTCAAGAGTTGGAACCTTGAAGCGTATCAACCTAGATTGGGTTGGCTTAGGGTTAGAGGTGACCTAAGGTTGACTAACTTGGGTTAGGTTAACCTACAGTTAAGATGACCTATGGTTAACTAACTAAGGTTGGGTTAACCTAAGGTTATGGTGACCTAGGGTTAACTAACTAAGGTAAGTTTGACCTAAAGTTAGGATGACTTAGGGTTAACCTAAGGTTAGGATGACTTAGGGTTAGGTTAACCTAAGGTGAGTAAACTAGGGTCAAGTTAACCTAGGGTTGGGCAACTAGAGTCTAGTTAACCTAGGTTTGATCAACTAGGGTCAAGTTAGCCTAGGGTTGGACAACTAGGGTCAAGTTAGCCTAGGGTTGGATTGGGAAATGGTTTTGAAAGTTGGTTTCATGCACTTTTAGAAAGAGTTTTGAAAAATAACTAATGTTATGCAAAGGACTTCGGTTTACAACCCTTTTGAAGATCATTTCCATGAAAATTTTGACTCTAGTCAAGAGTATGGTTTATATGGTTGGTGATTGGAGACCATTCCAAGGAAGGTTTCTTCATGGCCATTATAACCATAATCTTGACAAGAGTGTAAAGGGTCCAAAAATCAACATGGTGATGACAACTTTTTAAGGCACCATTTTTAATGCAAAGATGGAGGGAATGAGTTTTTGATAACTATTTTTGAAAAGAGTTTGAGAACCATTTTTGTAGGAGGCCATTCCATCAAGAGAGGGTTTCTATGGCCAAATAAAAGGAAAACCACTCAAGTGAGGGTTCCATGGGGCCATTCCAACCGTTACACTTAAAAGAATGGAAACCTTGAAAATTGGAGAATTGGAAAGCAACCCCTATGCAAGTTGAAATGGCATGATGCCAAGATGAGAGTTAAGGGGTTAATAGAGGATTTCATAAGGCACGACTCCTAAGGTCTCATCCTAAACTTCAAGGGACCAACTCTTGGAACGATTTTTTAAAAGAATATAGAGCTTGGAAATGGTATGAAAACAAAAGCAATGTAAGCATTGTAGAATGTGACAATAAGCATAAAATAAAGCCAAGCATGCAAAACATAATCAAAATAGTAATATGCAAGGGGTCATGATCACATACAAGGCTTATAGGCTACACCACATAAACAAGGGGCTCTTAGGCCATACCATCTTAAAGTAGGCTAGTGAGAGGTCCCTCTACACGGTGGCTCTCACTTGCTTTCCTCTAGGCATGATCTAAGAGCCCTCTTGGCTCAAGCATGCAAGAATGGGGGGTTGAAGATGGGGATTAAAATAGAGAATAGCCTAAGTAGGCTAGAAAGGAGGAGAAAAAAGTCGGGGAAGACACAAATGTAAAAGGGTTACCACCTTTTGCCTTCAACACACTTGTAGTCTTCAAGGAATGCTTTGATGGGAGCCTGAATGACTTCAAGAAGGCTTAGAGGGCTAGTAGGGAGTGTTTGATGGTATATAAGGCTTTACATGTGAAGTATATAGGCTTGGAGATGATGGAATCTAAGCTAAGTGTTGGAGGGATGAAGTGTGTATAGAGATTTGTAGTTCTGGAGTGACTTCAGCAGGGCTTCGCATCAGAAATTGGAGTTGGAATATGCAAAGGGTGGTCTGGTATTTATAGAGATTCTGGAACAGACCTGGTGCATGTAGTACATGCGCTTGGCCAAAATTTGACCCTGTGCTTATAGGACATGCGCAGGTACTGTTCTATTGCTAGAATGACACGTGGCACCCCATGTACTGGATAAATCTCGATTGCTGATCGAAAGTTGGTTGATCTGATCAAAATTTGAGTGCATGTAGCATACGCTCCATCACCAGGAAAGTTCGTCCAAACTTTGCCTCGATAATTAATTCAGTCGGGAAGGTTTCAGGGGAATCGGTCGCACTCGGGATGTTCCCTTAGTGCTTTCGATGAACTTTTATGTTTTTAGGAAGCTTGAATTATGTTTGGAAGCGTGTGATATCGTCTTGAGAAGTGTGCCAAAAAGGTCACTTTTGTGGAGCGTCTGTGATGCTCTTTGAGGGTGTTCAAAAGTGGCTATTTTCGTGTCGCATGATCAAGGCCTTCAGGAAGCGATCTTTTAGATCGGACCATACCGATGGAAAGTATTCGGGAAATACCTTCGGGAATTCTCAGATTTTCTCATTTCTCAAGTCATTTGATGGAGCGTTTCGATTAGGGAATCAGAGAAAAAGTCAACCTTGGCGGAGCGTCTGCGAGACGCTCTAGGGGTTGTCGAAAGTAGCCATGTTTGTGCCATACAATGAAGGGCTTCGGGAGGCGATCTATCCAATTAAGCCGTATCGATGGAAAGATCTATGAACGAGCTTTCGAAAATTTTCTGATTTACGCATTTCTCAAGTCAGTTGACGCACGTTACAATTGGGGAATCGGGAGAAAAGGCAATTTAGGCATAGCGTCTGTGGGACACTCCAAGGAACTTTTATCGAGTCATGTGAGTTTAGTGTCACAGGGTCCTCCTTGGGTTAAACAAGGGTGTATGGTGAAACCCTTTTCTCAAAATCCCAAGGCCGGTGTTGTGTCAGGGCATATTTGGGTTTCTGGGGGCAAAACGGTCATTTTGACCAGGATTGGCTGGAAATGGTCAAAAATGGTTTGGTGTGTTGTGTTAAGTGTGTAAGGTTGTTCAGGAATGGTTTTGGGAGAGTCTTTTACCGTTCAGCGAGGTTTGTGCAGTGTTGAGGTGTTTAGGGGCAAAATGGTCATTTTGGCTGGAGTGGGCCAGAATAGGACTAGATTCAAACCAAATAGCATGCGGGGAACACCTAATGGCTGAACAACATTTTGGATGGATGGACTTATCATTTTGAGGGATTTTAAACTTTCCTAAAACATGCCTGGAGGCCCAAAGGGCAGGTTTGGTCATTTTTCACCGAGTCGGGCTAGCAGGCGCTGGTGTTGACCTAGGCGTTGGTTCCCGAGACTGCCCGGTCTCGGAAAACTACTTGTGCGGTATTGATCTCTAAGCACACGCGGTTCTTATAAAACTACCTATAGGGGTGGTGTTGGTTCCTGAGAATTCCTGGTTCCGGAAAGCTACCTGGAAGGGTGGTGTTGGTCTCTAAGAACGCCCAGTTCTTATAGAACTATCTGTAGGGGTGGTGTTGGTTCTTGAGAACGCCTGATCCTAGAAAGCTACCTAGAAGGGTGGTGTTGGTCTCTGAGAACGCCCGATCTCGAAGAACTACCAAATGACGGGCATTTTACTTTGGCGGGCTAGCAGGCGCCAGAAGTGAACCATCTGGGATTTGATGAGGTGTTGGTCCCCAAGATTACCCGATCCCGAGAAGCTACCTGGATGGCATTGGTTTTCGGGACCACCCGGTCCGGAAAGCTGCCTGGAATACTGGTGCTTATGGCTCCAGCGGGTCCTTGTGGACCCGAGAAGTGACCATTTGGTTGGATGGGAGATTGTAAGGCTCATCCCACACCTGCATGTGTTGTGATGTTGGAAACCGAACCTGGTTGGGTCGGAGATTGCCGAGCGAGCAAAATAGGGTGCTTATAGTTGTCCATATTAGGGTTCTAAAACCCTAAGTGCTTTAGAAAGCTCTTTTCAAAAATGCTTTTCAAACATCATATTCTTGAAGCAACCCTAATTCACCCATGGTTAGGATTATTCAAGTGTAAGTGAGACATTCTAGAAGGGTTCCATAAACCTAAAGTTTTTAAATAAAGAAAAAAAACAAAGGGAAGTCTCTAGCCCCTTTTCCAAACATGTCTTCAAAACTCATAACCCCAAAGGAGTTTAATTCTACAATGCCCCATAAAGGGAGATGAAACATTAAATGTGCCTTTCATAAGGTATACTATTTTCAAAATTCATTTCAAGACAAGTCCAAATCTAATTCTCAAGTCCATAACCAAGTTCTCAAAACTTTCAAAACTCTCATGAGTTATGTTCAAAAACATTTCAAGACACTTTAAAATCCCATTTCAAATAGCACTTTCTAAGACCTTCAAGTTCTATTCCAAAGGCACACCAACATCTAATTTCAAATCAAAATTCTCAAGTCCTCTTTTCCAAAGGCCATAAAGTATCTTTCAACCTTTTCAAAGACTTCAAAGTGTCTTCAAACATTCCAAAGGCCCTAATACGCCTATTTTTCATCGGGCCCTTGCCTGAACTACGAATGACCTGATTCTCGCCAAATGAGATACGTAGGCAACCTAAAATGGTGCGGTCATAACTTTTATTTTAACTCAAGTCCCTTTTTCAAAAACTCTCCATCAATTCAAGATCCCTATTTCAAATCCCATGTTTTCAAACATTTTTTTCAAAACTTGCATCATGCATCATTTATCCAAAAAGTGATGACCAAACCCTGATCTCAAAATTCTAAAGTGGATACTAAGTGGATGATAGTAACCGGTTATTCAAGTGAGTAAATTAAGGGTGATTAGATATATAGGTACCAAAAGGGCAGGGTAGGGTGATGATCTTAGGATATCTTCCTTACACGTAACCAACTTCCGAACCATAAATTTTTGTTTTCAAAGAGACCAAAATGGAGTTATTTTTAAAAAGGGCTCAAAACTTTTCAAAGGTTGCCAAACAGCACATTTTTGTAAAAAAACCCCTCTCTTAAGGAGGTTTTCCAAAACCTTTTTCAAAAACTCTAAGTTTGATCTTCGAATTATGCTTAGTTTTAGGTGACCTAACTCGCTTTAATCAAGTTAGGTGGGTACTCCTATTTTCCTAAAACAAGCCCTTAACCAAATCAATTTCGAGTTTAAACTTAGTGGCACTCGTCCTTGTAGGAAGATGAGTTCTAATGACAGAGTTTCGTGTTTTTTCCCGGGCCGAAAAGACTAGGTCAAAAATCGGGGCACAACAAATTGTTCAAACTACCTAATTTTAATAAGTACTGCTCACAATAATGCCAATCACATCTGGGTCATCTGCTCGACGAGTCCTCAAGTATACACTCATCTTGTCTATCCTTTCCCCAGCAAACTCCATCTAATTTACCAAATACAAAAAATGAGTAATAGAAAAAAAAAGTCAGCAAAGATATTAAATTTTTTTACACATGTACCTTATAACATATTACGGAGAAGTGTGTTAGTGTATTCAGTGAATTTTGTTGCGTGGTTGCCTACAAGTAATGGCATAATTAGCATATGACAATAAACACATATGTTAGTGTAAATGACTGTGATGCATTAAAGTTGAACATGTGCCTCCTCAGTCCTCCAATAATCCACAAACTCTTTGCAGTGGTTTGGATTTATGCCATAAGGACAATCCGGATACCAGTCAATAATGTTTTGGTATGGCTTAAAATGATTTTTCTTGGTATGATACCTGTGGTCCTTCCACAACTTTTTACATTTGTCAAGGCAAACCATTTTGCACTCATCCAGACATGGTTCCAAGTTACGCTACAAAAGAAAAAAGAAAAAATAACCCTTAGTCATCAACTAATCAATAAATAATAAAGTATTTATAGTAATTGGATAAACAATAGAGTTGTAACCTTAACATCTTGCCAAATCTGATCGATCAAATCTTCGGGGATATGTGGCGAATCAATATATGTCAACGGTATAATGCGACGCACAAGAATACCCAATTGCCTTGAGAGTTTGTTCTTTTTGTTTTTCTCTATTGGGCACCACCTCTTATCATGGGGGGGGGGGGGGGGGGGGGGGGGGGGGGGGGGGGGGGGGGGGGGGGGGGGGGGGGGGGGGGTGGAATTCCATATGATACTTGAAATTTTCCTTCCCCCAATCATGAATGCCCAACTCCAAGCCTCGCCCTTTCTTTGAACATGACGGAGACATCTCGGTACCTGATGGGCCTAAAACAAGTAAATCCAAAATTATAAAATGAACCAAAACATTTATTAATTGACAACATAAATAGGAAAATAATTATTAACCTAAGTTATACTTGAGAGAACTAGCTGCAAGGATGTAACTGCTAAGGGTAGCTGTGATGAAGTAAACTGTAATAATGTAGCTGATGATGGTGCTACCCTCACTACCTCTGTTGAGGCTGTCGATGGAGGATGAGAAGGCTGCAACATAGGTTGGTGGGGTGGAACTAACTCAGTACTTGCAAACCCTGATGTGCGTGACCGCAGCAGATCTACTAATGTCTGATTGGTAGACCTCTTCCTCTTTATCATAATAACCTGGTATGATAAATACAAGATACGTACGAAATACAGAATAGTAAAAACATGCAACCATACAAAGTCATTTCCATGTTTCATAAAACATTACAAATTCATTTAACCATTGTAATACATATTCAATTTATGATGTCCAAAATGGATGGCCTATACTAAAACTGATACGCGGGGGTCTGATTATTCGACAGGAGCATCAACTGTTGCTCCTTCTATTCCTTCCCTAACCCAGTGAACTTTCGTATCACGAAGGGCAATATTTTCTTCCAATTGTTGACTTGAATATTGTTCAGCTTGAGTGTCTGAAGAATACATATCAAACAAACTTCTTTGTGACATCTTTACAACATGTCAATCTAGTTGTAGGGGATCTAAAGCATACCAAACATGTTCTGCTTGGGATGCAAAGATGAAAGGTTCATTAGTCTCTCGATCATCTCGGTATAATAAATGATTAAAGTTGACCAATGTAAATTTGAAAGCATCTTCCTTTTTGCCGCGAATGTTATCAATCTAAACATGACAAATGTCATGTCATTAGTGTATCGAATTTGAATAATATCAGTTAGCTGTCCATAGTAGTATGCAAACTCCACGCCAGGATTATTATCCTTTCGACTAGTGTAACTCAAAGTCTCAACCTTTAAACTTACACCACTATTTTGAGTAATTTGATTGTCATCCTTGTGCTTTATACAAAAATGAAACCCATTGACACTATAAGTATTACACCTCCATGCCATGTCATCACAACTATTTTTCAAATAATTGATTTCATCGGTCAATATGATATTAGTTATCCTTCGTAGAGTTTGAACTTGTTATGTAAAGAAGTGTATATTTACATTCATTAACTATACATAAGTTCAAGAAAAGTGAAAATAACACATACATGGTTGGTGAACCAAGTGTGGAATGTTTCAAAATGCTTGCGCTGAATTTGATGATTATCTGCTTCGAGCAATTTTTCCTTAAGGAATTCACGGTGATTGCTGTGCAGTCAAATTTCAAATATCAATATATAAATGATTTTACTTACAAATGATGAAATGATTGTAAAAATAAATTTTGCTTACTTTATGAATGGTGCCGCTAATTTAGTGTTGAACAAGACATAGCGATGAGCCTGTGTCAATACACTTTTATCAAGACGAACATGTTTGCCTTTTCTTTCTGCACTGTCTTTGTTCTGTACAGGTCGATTAGTTTTGGTTTCCATGTCATCAAGATATTGGGCACAGAAATTCATGCACTCTTCCATCAAGTAACTTTTAGCTATTGAACCCTCTAGGAAAGCTCGATTCCAAACATATTCTTTCAACGTCATAAGATATCTCTCAATTGAATACATCCATTGATATTGAACTGGTCCATACAATAATGCTTCATTAGCCAAATGAATGGGTAAGTGTTCAATTACATCAAAAAAGGCTAGAGGGAATATTTTCTCAAGATGACACAGAGTTACTGCAATATGATCCTGAATATAATACAAGTCAGTAGGATGATTCACCTTTGAGCATAGTTGTTTGAATAAATTACTGAATTCAATTAACGATTCAATTACTTTCTTAGGCAAAGAATGTCTTATAGCTAGAGGAATAAGTTATTACATCAAGACATGATTATCGTGGCTCTTTAGACCCCAAATAGTTCTATCCTCTAAATAGACATATCGTCATATATTAAATGCATACTCATCCGGCACTCTAACTTCCTTTAGCACTTTTAGGAATAAATATTTTTCCTCCTTGGTCATTGTGAACTGAGGAGGAGGCAAGTACAATTTATTGCTCACCTTCACTACTGGGTGCAATGCTTCTCTAATTCTCATTTCCTTCAAATCACATCGGGCATATGCATTATCCTTTGACTTTCCCATAACTCCTAGTATTGTCCATAATACATTGTCACAAACATTCTTCTCTATATGTATCACATCGAGATTGTGTCTTACTAAATTGTGCTTCTTGTATGGTAATTCGTAAAAGATGCTCTTGTTCTTCCAATTATGATTTTTGGGTTCACCATTATCCAGTTCCTTCTCTTTTAATTTCAAGTGCCTCACTGTAAGGTCATCCATTTTGTATTGGGTAAGAATACCTTTTGATTCCAACTGAGACAACATCTCTAATCCAGACAACACTTCAAGTTTTGGTCTCAATTCCTGGGTCTTAGTTTGCATATTACAATATGGGTAAGCATATTCACCTTTGGTAATTCATCCCAACAACATGGCATAGGCAGGAAAGTCATTGATTGTCTACAATAAACAAGCATTCAATTGAAACATTGGTTTGGTTGACGCATTAAAAGTGGGTACACCTTCATTCCAAATTTCAATCAACTCCTCAACTAACGGTTGCAAATAGACATCAATCTTGTCGCCAGGTCATTTTAGTCCATTTATAAGCACAAACAGGATAAAAAAAAAAAATGGCTGCTTCATGCACATCCAAAGTGGTAGGTTGTTTAGAATCAACACTACAAGCCAAGTGCTATGAACTATATTCATCGTTTTAAATGGGTTGAATCCATCAGACGCTAGCTCAAGCCTCACATTACGTATATCACTTGCAAAGACTGGGTTTTGCCGATCAAAATCTTTTCACGCCTTAGAGTCAGCAAGATGCCTTAAAGTCCTATCATTTAGTCGTTCCTCTACATGCCATCTCATTGACTGGGAGGTATTTGATGACATAAACAATATTTGCAGTTTTGGCTTCAAAGGAAAATATCTCATCTGTTTTGCAGGCTTCAGTTTATCACGATGTTCTAAAGTATTGGCACTCTCTTTCCATCTAGATTTACCATATATGACACATTGATTAAGATTGGCGTGCTCATTCCTGAACAACATATAACTGTTGGGCATGCATCCCACGTCATATACGTAAAGTCTAGGCCTTCAGTTATCTTTTGAGCTTTATAGTAATTGCTACGAAGTTGCACACCCTCAAGGAAAACCTCGCTCAACAACTCAAGTAATATATCTATGTACTTGTCCGTCTAATGATTGAGCACCTTTAGATATAAGAATTGGACAATGAAAGACAATTTACTAAATTTCTTACATCCCGGATACAATTCACTCTAATTATCTTCTAGAAGCTTGAAATAATGAACAGTTTCTTCATTCGCTCCTATCTAGCCCTCACCATTCTCAAAATTTGTACCTACATGCAGAATAGCATCATGTATCATTCCAATCATATCATTCCCAAAGTTCGATTCTCCTAACATTTCATCTTCACTAATAAGGTGACTAGAACTAGAACAATATGGTTTCCCATGACTAGTCTAAATCTTATATTTCCTTAACATCCCCTTGTTCAGAAGATGATCATGCACAATTTCTCGTGGCAAATAGTATCGATTCGTATACTTTCTATAAGGACAACAGATTGTTGAATCTGCATTCTTACCGATGTATAAAAACACAAGAAATTAATCAATTTCATCCACATATTCTCTAGATATCTTATCACTAGAATCAATCCAACTTTTGTCCATCTTTTTGTGCATATCCACATAAACATTACTAATTAGCCACCATAGCTAAAATATCAATCTACATGTTCATGCAACGTGAAACCTATCCATCTAACTCCTCTCTAATAGGTAGGTGGTCCTGTCCCATTCAGAAATGCATAATCTATATGGTAGAAAGCAGTTCAAACTACTCCGTCCTTTTGAAAAAATCTGGTAGCATCTCCCCATAGTTCTCCAAGTACATGACATAGACGAAGTGTATTGCTATACCCCTCATCCTGTGTAAACCTAGAGAACACGGAATTTTTCACATAAAATCTCTATCAAAGAAGAGCAATTTAAAGTGGTGAGCCACTGACTACAATATAGATTTATGCATTCCTAAACTGTCCAAAACTGGACAATTCAAGAACCATCTCATCACAGTTAAATCCACAAACTATGATGAGGATTCTTGAACGAGTCTAAGATTATATGTTTATATTTTAGTTAACTCATGCATGCATGAGTTAATCAAAAAATATATGCATAAATGCAACATATGAAATAGCTATGTTAAATAAACTAATAAATATATTACTATATTACTTCACACACACACACACACACACACACATATATATATATATATAGAGAGAGAGAGAGGGAGAGAGAGAGAGACAGAGAGAGAGAGAGAGACCTCCAAGAACAATGAATGACATAATGAAGTTAAAATCTTACAATCATTTGATATGTTCTTAGATCAACTAATGATCTAAGAATATTCAAGCTTGAAGATGTATCCAATCAGAGGTGCCCATAATTAAATTCTTTTCTTTTTATCTTTTTTTTTCAGACCAAGAAATTTCTCAATTGTCCAATGAAGACAAACAAAATCAAAATCATAATTAAGACAAACCAAGCAAAGTTAGAAATGTACAGTGACAAGTTCATGTTAAAATGCTATATTTGTAGTCAACAGAATTAGCAACCACACCAAATACACACAATAACAAAGGAAAATGTGGTCATGATAAGAAAACTCCATCTTTCCACCATATTAACATCTAATTCTGCTAGTGATCGATGATAGCAATCAATATATATGATAAAAATGTCTCGAAAAAGTGAGAGAGAACTAGAGAGAGATAAGAAATTTAAAAACCATCACCAGTCACGAAACTAAGCTAAAATCACAAAAGCAAACAACACAACATCAATAACTTCAAAACATAATCACTAACCGGTGAATAGTTATCAACGAAACCTAATTCAATACCCAAAAGTATATAAATCATATTACATATATGTAAAAAAAATTAGGTTTGAACAACATTATCGTCTGAAAAATTAATGCATGTAATATTACCTTGTTTTTTTTAGTAAGTGAATTCATCAATGAAAATTGGGGTAGGAAAAAAATTCCTTTTTTTTTTTCTTTTTTTAGCTACTTGGTGTTACCATTTACTCTCTTGAGCTCATGAAAAATCAACGCGCATAACAAACCGTGTAAAGTCCAATGACTAGCCACAAAGGACAGCATGATGATGAAATTAAACTTGATGACTGGCCATAAATTTATGAAAAATGTATATACACAAATGTCCCTAAATCAACATAAATTGGTAAAAAAATTAATTTTTGTTGAAAAACATACAAAGTGAAAAAAAACTAATTACATAAATGGGAAAATAAGTAATCCCAATGGTACTCAACAAATGAAAATTCTAGAACCATGGTTTCAATAGGAGTTTAGCCCTTTGTTTAGAAGGCTCCTCTACTTTGTGTGAATATATTATTGACAAATATCAAGATCAAATGTAAGCTATTACCATTAAATTTCAGAAAAATAATGGTTGAGGATAAACAAAATTAAGAATATGCACTTTTTATACTCTAGGATTCTCAAGCTAAGATGTCAAATTCTTGAGGAATCATTAAATCACATTACCCATATGTAAGCTATAAAGTACTAATAAATGTATAGTGCTAGAGTAAGTACAAAGAAAAAAAAGTATTACCCAGTGAACCTTGAGGAACTCAAGGATACCAAAATCAATGTCGTTGATGTAGCAAAAGCTAGAGGCGTCGGACTTCTTGGCTTGGTGTAAGCCATCGGACCAGTTGAGGGCTATGTGATCATCCTAGCGTTGAGTTTGACAGCAGCACTGATGAATGCGCCAAAGGATGCCTGACAGAAGGAAAAGAGGTCGTTGAAGATGGGGCAGTCCTCGCCAACGTTGAAGCGCTTGAGGTGGCGGCCGCTGTAATATCCCGAACCTCTATTATTTGAATTAACTTGAACTTTCCTAAATTCTATATCATTTTAATGTGCCTTTGGGTTAAAATGACCAATTAGAATTCATATTATAACTTAAACCCTTGGTGTGAGACATATGGGATTATTTCTCATAAGTGTTATCTTCTTGCACACAATATATACACACGCAAGATATACCCACACATACACACACCAGCTAGGAAAAAGAAGAAGGAGAAGAAGAAGAGGAAGAAAAAGGAAAGGGGAAGATTAAGAGGAAGGAAGCTAAGAGGAGATTGGAGCTGGGAGATCTCAACCTAAGCTAGAACTACCATTGTTGAAGCTTGAGGAAGCTTGGAAGAAGGTAAGATTTCATCCCACTCTTATTTGAGCAAGTATATATATGTTATAGTTGTGTTTGGAGACTCTTTTGAGTCCCATTTGATTTGCAATCGAGGGCTTGTAAGCATATGTTGGTAGATAGGGAGTTGGGGTTGAAAAACCCCAAAATTTGTATATGTTGGGTTTGAGATTACAAACCCTAGATCCTTTTGATTGGTTTGTTTATCTTGCCCCATTTTTAGTTATGGTTGTCTTCTTGGGTCAATCTTTGAACCCTAGAAGCATTGGAGAGGTTTGGTTGAGTTTGGAGGAGTTTTGGTTGAACTTTGGGTGCTGCCCAGAACAGGGCGTTCGAACTCCCGATATAGAGTTCGAACGGTGGAAAATAAGCCTGGGCGTTCGAACTCCGAACCGTAAGAGAAGGGTTTTTTTTCAATTTTCTTCTTGGAGTTCAAACTCCCATTTGGGCATTCGAACTTCCAGTTCATTTTGCCTAGACGTTCGAACTCCCCAATTGGGCGTTCGAACGGTCTATCAGCTCGAACACTATTTAGTAAAACAGGTATAACTTTCTCTAAAAAACTCGGATTGATGCACCGTTTAAGGCATTAAAAACTAGACTCATAGACCTTTGTACCTATAGAAATTTTGTTCTCTAATTTCTGATAGTTTGAGAGTTATGAAAGTTTAAAATTGACCCAAAATCCATGCTAACAACATTGTTTTCCAAAATTTTAGTCCACTTTCGGTGAGGCATAACTTCTTCACCCGAAATGTGTCTTTTGCCAATGACCTATCAAATTAAAGGCCTTTAAGCCTATTTTCATATGGAACTAGTCTTGTGTGAAGACCCTTTGTTCGGGGAGGTTGGGACGCAATGAAAGGATTGATGTTCCGGGTTTCATACTTTACCCTCAACCTTATGTTCTCGTTTTACGTTGGGGCCTTGCCCTAAAGTTAGTCTCGCTCTTCCATGGTGAGAATGAGGTGTTGGTGAGTCAAGGTCGAGGCAATTATGTGCTTAGTCTCGATTTATGTGTTATTGCTTGCCTTAGAATCTTGTATTGATGTTTCTACACTTCTACATGCATTTTATGTAAGAACACCTCGTTAAACCACCCGATCAATTGGAGAGAGGTAAGTAACGATATGCCACTAGTAAATTCTACTACTTTCCAATTGTTTTAAATTCAAATCATATCAGACAATATTTTACATATATTTTGAATATATCAATGTTATATTCAATTATAGACGTCATACTTTTAAAGGCATGCAAGTTATATTATATTATGAATTGAAACCCATGGACTAAAATGTTTACAAGAAAGAGATGCAAGACTTTTTCCAATGTATGGTGCCAACTCGAGGTCTTTCGTGACAAGACCTTAAACTAGCTAGATAGTCCTATGGTAGGGGATGTGAAATAAACTACGCTAGTCTTATGATAGGAGACATGAAATAAACTATTGACATGCAAAGTCTTTTCGTGGCAAGACTTTAAACTAGCTCAATAGTCTTATGCTAGGAGACGTGAAATAAACTATGCTAGTCTTATGATAGGAGACGTGAAATAAACTATTGACATGCAACGTCTTTTCGTGGTAAGACTTTAAACTAGCTCGATAGTCTTATGGTAGGAGACGTGAAATAAACTACGCTAGTCTTATGATAGGAGATGTGAAATAAACTATTAATATGTAAGGTCTTTTCGTGGCAAGACTTTAAACTAGACAAATAGTCCTATGGTAGGAGACGTGAAATAAACTACGCTAGTCTTATGATAGGTGACGTGAAATAAACTATTGACATGCAACGTCTTTTTGTGGAGAGACTTTAAACTAGCCTGATAGTCTTATGGTAGGAGACGTGAAATAAAATACGCTAGTCTTATAATAGGAGACGTGAAATAAACTATTGACATGCAAAGTCTTTTCGTGGGAAGACTTTAAACTAGCCCGATAGTCTTATGGTAGGAGACGTGAAATAAACTACGCTAGTCTTATGATAGGAGATGTGAAATAAACTATTGACATGCAACGTCTTTTCGTGGCAAGACTTTAAACTAGCCCGATAGTCTTATGGTAGGAGACGTGAAATAAACTATGCTAGTCTTATGATAGGAGATGTGAAATAAACTATTAACATGTAAGGTCTTTTCGTGGCAAGACTTTAAGCTAGCTAGATAGTCCTATGTTACGGGACGTGAAATAAACTATGCTAGTCTTATGATAGGAGATGTGAAATAAACTATTAACATGTAAGGTCTTTTCGTAGCAATACCCCAAACTAGCAACGATAGTCCTGCAGTAGGGGACGTGAAACAACCTATCGTCATGTTGGGAGACGTCTCTTGGCTTCAAGAGCCTGTGTGTGACCTTTATGGTTATTAACGAACTGAGCATAGCTCTTAATGATTGAACCTAGCTCTGATGTAAAGATATGACACACCTATGTTCTAGAACGATTTGTTCAAAGGCTTCATGACAAGTTATGTATGTCATCACGAGTATTAATTTCACTGTGTATTTCTCCTACTTAAGACATTAGGATGTGCCTTACAGTATCAGGCCATGGTATGCTTGTGATAGCTATGTTATGCCTTAGGAAATCATGTTATGTTTTATGTATCACCGCTATGATACTATGTTCGAAATGTTATGACATTTCATTATGAAAATTTACGATGTAATGTTCCAATATGATTCTATGCTACCTATGGTTCCAAATCTACACTCTACTCATTTTTGGGAATAACGATATTGATCTATCTAATGTTATACGACAAGCTAAGATATACATGGATAGGATATGTCATGCTCATGACAAGCTATGTCACACTCTACAAGATCATGCTATGATATGCTCCCTCTCTCTTTTACGACGTTATGTCTTCGAGAAACATTAATAAGAAAGCCTATGCCATATGTACTTTCAGTTACATTTTTCTAAGTTCATACCTTATATGCATAAATGTCTATCTATTGTCATATACATTAAATATAAATGATAGTTCATGATAATTTATGCTCATGTATCATCATTATTCACTAAGCATTACCTTAAGGTTTCTCAAATGATTTACAGTAGCCAATCTGGGAGGCCGTAAAGCTAGGCCATACGTAGATTTCGAGCTATGGCCCACGGGCCTATGTTTTTGTATAATGTTTGAGGGCTAGACCCAATGTTTTGTAATGATATAATGCTATAACTTTGGTGGACCTTGATTTGGTCCTTATGTATATTATGTTTTGGATTAGGCACAGCTTTACCATGTATGACACGGATTATATTTCCAAGTTATCAAAAGTTCTATTTTCCGCAATTATGCATCATTCTAAATGATTATGCACAGGTGATCAACCAGTTTATATAATGCGGCCTTGGGTAGCCTTGCTACTGGCCGGTCATGTACCTCAAATCCATATAGGCCGAGTTATGGGGCGTGACAGCCATGGCTATGGTCGTCCTCGGGTTGACAGAGGTAAGAGATTTAATGCCGGGAAGGAGAAGTGAGGGCTGAGGCGAGAGATGTCTTGATCGATCGATCTATCCATAGAGATATGGATCTAGGGATTTAGTCCATAATTTGGAGGGAAAAATAATGAAAAGTGGGAAGGAACCAATACTACGTTGTTCACAAGTCAAACAACCATGTTTCACTAAAAATCTTTTGCGACGGCACATCAACCTATCACAAATACATTGCTGTTAAAGGTGTGATGGATTTAGACCACCAAATAGCATCGTTTTATTAAAACTATTGCGATAGCATGGGTTGCCATCATAAATGTTGCGTCGCATAAGATATTTATTTGCGTCAGTGAACATCTCGTCGCGAATAATTGTTTTTGCGACAGCAAAGGCCCTATTGCAAAAGAATTGATCACAAATAAACCCTTTTCTAGTAATGCCAGCTTAAGAAATGCAGCATTCAGTTTTTAAGACTTAATTTTTAGTTTTCATTTTTTAGCTTTATCAAACAAGGCCTTAGTCTCCCTCTTGGAATCACACGCACACCTAACTTGTGCATGACTAAACTTATATATTATTATTTCCCTAACTCTTGAGAATTAATAATTTGATACTACGTAATACATGTTGTTACATCTCACATTACAAAAATTCATACTAATTCCAACAATAACTCATACGCCACTTAATGCTCCTAAGTATCAAAGTCTTACTTTCAAATTTTGATTAATTACCTTCCGTCAAAAATCACTATGGGTCTCGCAATAAATAATTCTAAAGTCGTCGCAAAATTTTGGAGTGTTACACTAATCAAACCAATTACACTTATACATTATGAAATCAAGTCTCTAATTAATTATGAGAAATACCTATATGAAATTATTCACTTATACAATTCATTCAAATTCCATCTAATCAAGACAATCAAGATCACACTTAGACATAGATTAGGTTCACTTAAACATATCCACTGTACAACATAATATGTATAAAATGAAATGTAATAATTTGGGGTGTTACAATAATAATTAAAAAATATTTATAAACCAAATATTAAATTGTGTTATCATTGAAATCATATAATAAAAAATATTTAAATAACCTTGAGGCTAATAGAAACTTTTGGGCCATAAAATGTGCAATTGACTACTAAGATGATCAAATCTATTTGACAAATACTACAAATTGACCAATTCACCAAAAGAGTTATATGGATGCTAAAAGAAAAGATTTGGAGTTTCAAGTACGAGATCATGTTTTTCTTAAAGGTTGCTCCTTCCAAAGAAGATTCGGTTTTTCAAGAAATGGAGGTTAAGTCTAAGGTACGTTTGATCATTTGATGTGCTTTTGAGAGTTGGCCTGTCACGCCCACACCTAATTAGGTGTCATTAACACCTTTTTAGGATGAGTGTGATCGCACAAGTAACTAACTTACGAATGATACCTCATAACAAACTTATTGATATGAATCTTATAAAGCATTTGAAACATCATTAACATTATAAACCATTCATAATCACCAAATTTACATAAGAGAACCACTAAAACACTCTCCCACATTATTACGAGATGCCAATATAAATAAATTCCAAAACGTCCTTACTCAAGTGTACAACATATGCAAAAGGTAAGACTTAAACAATAAGAGCTCTCCACAGCTAATCAACTCAACACCAATAGCAGTGGACTAGACATCAACTCCTATTCCTGCAAAACAACCTGTGTGGATGTGAGCTTTATATCAATGTGTTCACTAAGATAATCAAACTCGTAAAGAACGAATGTAAGATAAATATCGAATTAATCACTAATAGATAATCCATTATCATCAAACAGAAATGTCTCAAGTAATACAATGCCTATTTGTGATACAATATCTGATGTCAACACATATATGCGCACTGCTTTGATAATTACCCTATTCATGGCTAGCATGTTATCCAGAATGTCCCACATTGACTTAATGCTTATCTTTCCCAACCATGATGCTAAAAATTGCTTGTCTATGCCCAAATTGTGGGAATTTAAACACCCAAGTGGAAGTGTGGCGAAATAGCGGTTAAAATAACTAGGTAAGAACAGGGTAGATCCATAGGGAACGAAGTGCGAAATTATGTAAAATGTCACAGTTGCGAATGGTTAGTGCCAGAATTCACCTCAGGTAATGGGTTAGACACTGACTAAGCCATGCTAGACACAGAAGCGTCACAGACAACTTAAGTTGAAACTTAAATCAACCGATTTGAATTTCACCTATTGCTGACGAGAGTTGAACAAAAGCTACAAAAATAGTAACCAGGTTTGATGATTGTTAAATTAAACTGTAAAAAAAAAAAGATTAAAAATAGTTTTTGATTCAATTGATCCGATCACGTGACTTTCTTAGGGTTAATCAATACAGGTTTACCACCTATCAATTGTTCGGCCCCCTTGAGCATCATAAATCAACAGATGAGAATATTTAATGATAATCAAATACTAGAATATTATATTAAAATCATGAACCTTGATGATGCAGCGGGATTTACAAGAACGAGATAATCAACCCTAACCCGTTGATTCACCATGAATACTGGATTAAAATTCTTCCTCCAACCTGTTGATTCACCACAAATACCAGACTCAAAGGCATCAAACGTTCGTTGATTCGCAAAAAATACCGAACGACTAGAAAAAGGTGCAAACTCGCACGCAAACTAAATTAATCTCAAAACTGCGGAAAAAATCTTAAACAAGAGTATAAATATGCGGCACAAAACCCTAGGGTCCGGGACAAATCGGGATAATAGAAAAAGACTGACAAAAACCCAAAAAAATAAGCCCAAAACACAAAAATGGGCCAAAAATCATACTTAAGAGGCATTTTTCACATTTTCCTAGGCCGCATCACCTGACCATCAACTCATAAACATTAGATAATGCTTTGTTAGAGCAAAAGTGTAACAAGCATAATTAAAGGCATATATTTTCAAAAGTTCTAGCTAAATACTTAATAAATTATTATCAAAGACCCTTACCATCAATTTGCATATACCGGCTGCTTTGTCAAGGCAAAAAGTATTACAAACATAATTAAAAGTCTAAGTTTTCAAAATGATCTAGATTTTAATTACCAAGAATATAAAAACAATCCATTCCAGATTAAGATTAAGAGTATTAGATCTCTACCAGAGGTTTGAATATAAAAACATAGCAGAGAGAGGACCCACATAAATTATACAAGCCTCTGAAAAGTGATAAATAAACTAGCATTTACTCTACTTTATACTACTCCTATATTAATTATGATACTCCTAAATTTAAACTTGGTTACAAAACACAAAACTATTACGTGCGTAAAATATATATGTACGTGTCTAATCATGCAATATATCGAACATGTACAAAAACTCTAAATTTTCAAATAAATTTGGAATGAAAAGACAAACCTTAATTGATCAGCCCAATACCATCATGTGATCTTCGCAATTGGTTTAAAAAATAAAACTAGCTACTCATGATAATAAAAAGACATGACTTGGCAGAAAAAGACTACACAAATAAAAAGGTTTATTACATCACAATAACAGTAAAGAAAATACTGAAATAAAAAATTAATTGACTAAAAAACTGCTAACAAACTAACAGGAAATCTACCCCTAAGAAAGGAAACAATTGAATGAAGCTCCCTTTTCTCTCCTCCCTGAACTCTTCTGCTGAAGCTCTCCCTATTTATAGACTTCATCTTCGGCTGAAGAGGAAGCTTTGAAGTTTTTTTTTTTAATTTCTTCTGGCTGACAATTGACCATCATTTCATTCTTTTGGCTAAAGAAAGCAATCATTTTGCTTTCTTTATTCAATGCATTTGCTCCATTCAATTCATGTCAGCCATTTCTTTTGTTTTTTTATTCAATCCTTTTGATTCATCGCTACTCCATTCAATTCATGTCGGCCATTGCTCTACTTTCACACCTGCACACAATGAAAGCAAATAATTAAAAAGATAATATATATATATATATAAGACATAGTATATGATATATTATAATATACATAGCATGAGATATATAGTATAATATATATATATACATAGCATAAGATATATAGTATAATATATATTATATACACCCACTATACACACACACACACACATATATATAATATACTATACCAAATTAACACTCTAACAAATGTCTATGTACACGTCGGCTTTAGTTTACTTGGTTTTAGCTTTAAATTTGCACAAAACACAAAAACATAAAAGAAAACTAATCTTATATTAAAATAATAAATAATATATAAATATTACTAACAATATCTTACCATTAGAGACTCTGATTGCACTTTTTAGAGTACAATTATACCCCTCAACTAAGTTTTTGTTAGTTTTTAGCAAAAAAAATAAACACACTTAAAATGATATGCTCCACTTTTGTAGGGATTACAAGTGCATTTAGCATATGCACCAAGCTTTTAAACCCCTAGGTTACTCCTAGTGGACGAGTGGTGTCTCGTAAGGGTTTTCTGTAATAGTACCCACAAACATCAAAATATGTCCTGCTAGTGAGGATAATGAGAAAATATTACATGTTTCAAAACACAAACATATTCTATATATCCTACTCGTTAATAAATAAAATAATGTCTTAGAATAACATATGAGAGGCTTTTGTGTGTATGTGATCATTACATGATAGAAAAGTATTACAACATTAAAACACAGATACATCCTTTAAGTTTTGATTCAACCTCACTGGATATTCTCTCAGAAAGAAAGAATATAGGCATCTCACACTGATTGTCTTTGTAAAATAGTAAATGTAATAAAAAAATCAAAAGAGACAACCATAAATAAAATATTGTGAATATATAAAGTGAGAGACGACTTAGCATAGTTCCATGAAAAAATACTCAATGTTAAAATCGCACAAATAACTGATAAGTGAATTCTCTATGAAGTGAATGAATAAGCAATGTACACATCAAATCATTGAGGACTTTGTTCAGGTTTTAACTTGACCATGGGATTTAAGGTAGGAAAAAAGAAAAAAAAAAAAAGAATACAAGGACTCAAACCATGTGTGTTCAAGACCTGAATTGATCAATTAATACATACCTTTAATTTTCCTATTTCATTTGATTTGATTTGATATTTTTTTTCAACAGCCAACCTCTTCTTTTTCTTCTTCTTCTTCTTCTTCTTCTTCTTCTTCTTCTTTTCTTCTTTTCTTTTTACTTTTACTTCCCATTTTCCTTTGCTTTTTTTTTCTTTTCTTCGTTTCTAATTTTTTTTTCAGATTACAAATAGATCACCCTTTTTTTCAATACAACTTGCACAAGTAAAGATACTTGTACAATCATATTTAAGGACGAAACTTTAGCAATGATAGATAAATAAATAGGCTTAAAGATGGTTCCAAGGGAATAATGTCAACAAATAAATTTGTGACTCAAAAGATCAAAGATGGCCTCAATTCATTTTTGAAAGTGCACAACATTCAAGTTTATAAGAACTCAACATATTCAATTATTTTAATAATTCAAACAATTGAGTCAAATACAAGTATAATGGAGCTATTGAAAGAGTGATGTGGAAGAAATTCGTCAAAAGTAAATGTAAACACTCTAAAAGCCGTGATTGGTTTTAAATCTCTCTTGGTGAATAATCTCTACTTTTGTAAGGATGAAACTGTACAATATGTAAAAATACTAAAATGATCATGATATGATGATAAGTGATGTAAAATAGCCTCTTTCTTTGTGTTAAGATAAAATCTTGCAATTGTATTAAAAAAAAAAAGGATAAAACAAAAATTGTGCTAAGGTGAATAAAAACACATTTCAACAAATTTTCAAAATCTACAGTTGCATTGCACATAAAACTATACAAAATTATAAAAGATACACAAACCTCTTTTGTAGATCTCAAGTTCATTAAAAGATTCAAATTATACGCTCCTTGGCCTTGCGCATGTTTTTGTTTTTTTGTATTTTTTTGTTTTTATTTTTTTGAAAAATACAAAACATCTACAAAATAAATGTTAGTCATATTTACAAATAAAGATAAGTACACACACAAGACACTCAAACCAAACATATCCTAAGAAGAATAATCATGACAAAGTTGAGCCAGACTTTTGACATCAAAATCAAGATAATCTACCATTCTGGTGATTCCAAGGTATCTCAATACCTCAGCATTTACTAGCCCTTTAATAATATCTAGGTAATCATCTGATTCCCTAACATTAGTTGGTTACACCCTTTGTAATTTTTATCCACACACGTGCACCTAGCACAAAGAAATACCTATTTAGTCTCTTTACTCTACTCTTACAGGATAGAGTACTATGACCAGTAAGAGGTTGATGTTGTTCCTTTTGGAGCTTAATTCTTTTCACCATCTTTGCACGGTGAATTATCTCATCCTTGATACCAAATGAAAATATTTGAAAGATGTAACATGCAAATGTAAGCACTCGACCATCTATATGAAAAGACATGACACTATCCAGTTTTTTAACATCTATTGATCATAAAGACTAAACAATAGAAAATAATAACACAAATATCAAAAAATGAATGTGTCCCCCCCCCCCCCCACCCCCCCCCCCCCCCCCCCCCCCCCCCCCTCCCCTAAAAAAAACTAAAAGAAAACTAACTACCAAATTATAAAAACTATTCTAACTATACAAATGACGGGGTGTTACTTTTATTCAAGCAATGGTGGATCCATAAGATCCATACTTTCAACTAGATTGACAAAGTTTTCAAGGTAGAGCTTTAGACGATGTCCTTTGACTTTGAAGATATTGCCATTGCTAAGATCCTTAATTTCTATTGCCATGTGTGGTGACGCATCCCTTACCAGATAGGGTCCAAATCATTTACTCTTCAACTTACCCTGAAACAAGTGTAATAAGGTATTATATAGCAACACTTTCTGACCGATGAAAAAAGATTTACGCACAATGTGTTGGTCATGGAATGTTTTCATCTTGGCCTTAAAGATTTTTGCATTCTCATAGGCATCATTTCAAAGTTCCTCAAATTCATTGAGTTGTAGCTTGCTTACTAGGCCCGCCTTATTTAGGCTTTCATTAAATTGGTAAATGGCCCAATAGGCTTCGTGCTCAATTTCTACTGGAAAATGACACGACTTTCCATGCACAAGCCTATAAGAAAAAGCACCTAATATGTAGTTTGATAAGCCCAGAGTGTATCAACTAATCTTAAGGACCAGTTCTTTCGGTTAGGATTGACAGTTTTCTCAAGAATGCGCTTAATCTCCAGTTTAGCTAACTCAACTTGGCCATTAGTTTAGGGATGATAAGGTGTACTAATCTTATGAACAACCCCATACTTTTTCATTAATAGTCCAACAAGTCTATTGCAAAAATGGGAACCTCTGTCGCTAATGATAGTAAGTGGCAAGCCAAAGCGTGAAAAGATATGCTCTTTTAAGAACTGTACCACCACAGGGTGATCATTAGTGAGAGAGGCAATGGCCTCAACCCATTTAGACACAGTTTATGGCCACAAGAATATAAAAGTAACCAAACGAACTAGGAAAGGGACCCATGAAATCGATACCCTAACAATCAAATATCTCAAGAATAAGAATGGGAGTAAGGAGCATCATATTTCTTCTAAATAGACTCCCTAGTCGTTGACATCTATCATAAGTCGTACAAAAGGTATGAACATCACGAAACATTGTAGGCCAATATAAACCAGATTGTAGAATATTTGCAACTGTCTTTTTAGAACTAAAATAGCCACCGTACCCATGAGAGTGACAGAACTCCTTGACAAAATGAAACTCATTGTTAGGAACACATCGACAAATTATTTGATCAGGATAGTAATTGAAAAAGTATGGATCATCCCAGGAAAAATATCTCATATTTCCAAAGAATTTTCTTTTATCCAAATAAGACCAAAGTGATGAAAAATTTTCAGTAGCCAAAAAGTTGGCAATGTCAGCAAACCACGAAGTGGTTGCATGAGAAAGGCCTTGGATTTGAAAAAGATGTTCATTTAGAAAATGCTCATTGATAGGGAGAGTGTATTTGGCATCCCCATCAATAAGGAACTGTGATAAGTGGTCAACAACAACATTCTCTACCCCCTTTTATCTTAAATTTCAATATGAAATTCTTGTAACAAAAGAGTCCAACAAACGAGGTGTAGTTTTGCATCAGGCTTGGTTTACAGGTACATTAGTGCAGAATGATCAGTGTAGATGATAACTAATGACTCTACCAAGTATGATCAAAACTTATTTAATTCAAACACAACAACAAAGAGTTCTTTTTCAGTTGTGGTATAGTTCATTTGGGCTTTATTCAAGGTTTTGCTTGCATAATATATTAAATGAGGTTTCTTGTCCACTCTTTGCCCTAAAAATACTCCTACAGCATAATGGTCCACCCTAAGAAATGCATACTTCAAAGTAAATGGCAAAGGTTTCCTCTTCAGAGTGAGTGCTTTCTGTTTAGAAGGGATAGGCTTGATAGCACTAAGAACTAGAGATTCAAAAGATGGGGTCTAGTGACCCACTTGCATTCAGTGTTTGCTTTCTACCCCTTCAATGATTGTGTCACAGTCTAATTGGTCATATCACTTACTCAAAGCAAGAGTTCTTTCAATAGGATCATTGAAAAACTCACTTTCAATGTAATCTTGAAGAATAGACTCAATGAGGTCGATTTCCTCAACATCATTGTGTTCCTCAAATTGCTTCCTAACCGAGAAGATGTTCATCTCAACGGTCATATTCCCGAATGACAATTTTAACAACTCATTCCTACAATGAATTATGGCATTACATGTAGCTAGGAATGGTCATCCCAAGATCATAAGAATTTGGGAATGAGCACTAGTGCTCGTAATTGGTTGTGTATTTAAAACAATGAAGTGTACTGGATAGTAGAACTTATCTATCTGAATGATAACATCCTCCACAATACCCCTAGGGATCTTGATAGACCTATCAGCTAGTTACAAGATTATTCTTATAGGACGCAACTCACTGATTACATTATAAAAATGCAATTACAAGTTCCTAATTTCGTGTTTGTTAGCATTAAAATAAATATAAATAGTTTTAATTAATTTACTTTTAATCCTAATAAATTTTGTTAAGCATGTTGTAGGCTTTTAGATAAAAGAGGGAGTAAACTCACATAGAAAGAAAGAAGTCTTCATTGATTTGAGCCCACCCACATGGGCAAACGTTTATTTTCTAACAACTCCACCAAAACAAGTAACTCATGTATTTGCTTTTGGATAAAAGAAGGAAACTCTCATGGCAATTGACATGAAAAGAAGACAAAAGAAGAAATTAATAATTAAATAAAGGAATAATGCATCATTATAGGGAATAGATGGCTTCATCTTGTGAGTCTATAAATAGCAACACTAAGACATAAGAGGGAGAGAGCTAGGGAGCAGTCAAGACAGAGATACATGTAGGAGCTTCTAATTATTTATAAAGTCATTTTTTTTCAAGTCAAGTCTTTTCATTGCCATGAGTAGCTAGTTTTTTTTTTCTTAGAGCCAATTGTGAAGACCATCCGATGATCTTGGGATATTAATGGAGGTAATTGGATTTTCATTGTTTATCTTTAAAATCTTTCAATTTTTATTAATTAAATTCTAGATCTTTGAGAAAACTTAGATTCTTGACAAAGTTTGGTAATTTCTATGCACAAATCTTAGTTTGGTATAATTATTGCACAATATAATGGTATGAATCTATGAATTTAATTTTATTATTCTAGATTTAATTATTATTGAAATTTTGTTTTAATCGTTAAATCTTCTGAATCAAAGGCTTAAGACGAAACTAATGATTTGAGTTACAAAACCTCTGTTGAAATTTTGAGTGAATCAGGTAATCGAATCAATTGGATCCAAGACCGTTTTATTAAGTTTAATTTAAAGTCTAGTTCAAAAATCATCAAACCTCCCAAAACAAACTATTTTATTTTGGTTTCTATTTAATTTCTTTTACACCAACTGTCCAGATCTCATCGATACTGTTCATGGTGGAATTCAAACAGGTTGGCTTAGGTTTTAACTGAAGTCATTGCAATGCTATGGTGTTTAGTATTGCTCAGTTGATATCTAAGTTTTTATCTTGGGTGAATTCTAGCACCAACTTTGCATGTTTGGATAACCGTTCCCTGTGGTTCGACCCCGATCTTGTCGGGTTATTATTGAATACTACTTCGCTGCACCTGCTCTTGAGTGTATTAAGTAGTTCAAGTCAATTTTTAGTGTTGTTGCCGGGAAATGACTTTTAATTAAAACATGCAAAATAAAAAAATAAAATAAAATAATAATACCTTGAGGGCCTCAAGGACAAATTGATTGTATCCCTACCTTGACGAAGGAATTTGGATGATTTATACGAACTTGTGACTTCATTCCATTTCTAACTTTTTAACCATCTAACTTGCTAACTAACTAACCATCTAACTTTCTAACTATCTAACCATCTAACATCATTTACAGTCTTTATTTTTATTTTTATTTTTTATTTTTTATTTTCTTGTTTATTTTGGCTAACTTTATTTCGGGTTGATTCACTACCTATTCAGGTCGGCGCCGCTCACTAAGGTTACCAATACTAACATTTCTAATGTGTGTTTCTTTTGTTGTTTTTGTTTCTTTGTGCAGGTGACTTTTTTTAACCTTTGTTTTCATTTTCCTTTTAGTGTTTTCTTTGGTCAAAACAGTTCATTTCTTATAGATTACGTACACTTGTATGTCACAACACTTTTTTAGGGATGTTCATAGTCGTTTGGTGAGAGTTGAAGATCTTCCTCCTACCTATCATACTCTATCTCCATCAAGGACTCTTGTCCCAAATTTTTTATTAGCAGTCGATTTGGGTCCTATACCCACAGCCAACATTAATGATAGGGCTAAAAACTTTTAGGATTTGAATCCCCCTCTTAACTCACAGCTTCCAGTAGATCCTAATGATAGAGGGAGTAATCACGGCGACATAACACTTCCCCAACATAGAACAATGCAGGATTATATGAATCACGCAAGGCAAACCCCCACATCATGCATGGTATTTTTTGAGCACCAAAACACACTCAATCTGAGGTCGTGAATGCTACAATTGTTGCCTACTTTCCATGGTATGGATTCTGAACGTCCATACATTTATATCAATGATTTTGAGGACGTATGCTCGATATTTCAGGATAACTCTTGTCCACGGAAAGTTTTACTTCTAAAACTATTCCCATTCACTCTGAAAGACAAGGCCAAGATATGGTTTAATTCATTGAGGCCTATGTTTATACACTCTTGGCATACACTGCAAGGGGAATTCTTGAAAAAAAATTTCCTAAACATAAGACCGAGACAATTCATTGCCAAATCTCTTAGTTTGCCCCAACTTTAGGTGAAACCTTCTTCCAATGTTGGGAGAGGTTTAAAGATTTGTTGTTGTCATGTCCACAACATGGGTTTGCCAATTGGCATATCATCAATACCTTCTACTCTTCATTGACCCCTCAATTGAAAATGTTTGTGGAGTCTATGTGTGTAGGGACCTATCCTGATAAGGATCCCACTAAAGCATATAACTACTCTGACTACCTAGCTAACTTGGCTAGAGATTGGGCCACTATTGGGACCCAAAATCCTGAAACTAGACCAACCACACAACATCAAGGGGTTAAGTATCAACTTGGAGAAGTTAAGGGTTTGAATGCTTGAGTTACCTCACTTTCCCATAAATTAGAGGCTATGGAGATGTCTAGAGTTAATACGGTAGAGGTTGAGCCTACTAGTTCACCATGTCTAGTGCGAGAGACTTCAGAGCATGACACTGCTACATGCCCAATCATACTAGGAGTGCGAGAGGCATTGTGTGGCCAAGTCAATGTGGTTGGCCAATACCGAAGGGGGTATACAGACCAAAGGAGTGGGGGAAACCCCTACTCTAATACATATAATCGAGGCTGGTGAAATCTTCCTAATTTTGGTTGGAGAAATGAGGGTCCCCAAAACCCTCAAGCTTACCAAAGAGGGTTTCAAAACCCTCAACCTTACCAACCATAACAACCGCAAGCTACCTACACAATACCACCCAACCCACCTGTGTCTTACCAACCTCAACCCACACAGTACCAACCTCCTCACAAACGCATTGTGGATGACAATGTTAACCAATTGTCTAATGATTTTGAGAGGGATTACCAATAAGGTGGATAGGACTGAATAAAAACTTAACCAGCATATAAATATCTTGCATGATATTCAGAAGAACATAACCATAATGTCTCATGATTTGACACAACAAGTACCGGGGAGATTTCTGGCACAACCCCAACTGAACCCAAAACCTGCCAATTTAGTTTAAACTAATTATGAGGAGGAGCAAGCCATCACGACCCTTAGGAGTGGAAAAATTATCGATAAAACCATTTCTCCTAAGAAAGAAAGCTCAAAGGGTAGTGATAAGATTGTGGGGTAAGGAAAAGAGCAAAAGAAAGAGAGGAGTGAGAAACAAAGTGAGCAAAAGTCAAAAAATAATGAGAATCATTGTGAGTCTCTCGTTGAATTTATTGATGTATAAAGACGCAAACATTGATGTCATGAAACATGCCCCATTTCCCTATCGATTGACTAAACCTAAGAATGAATTATTAAATTCTGAGATTTACGAGATCTTTAAATAGGTTAGGGTCAATATCCCCATCTTAGATGCTATTAAACAGATTCTCTCATATGCCAAGTTCTTGAAGGACTTGTGTACTATTAAAAGGAGATTATATGTCTGAGAGATGGCTATAATGAATGAGAGTCATAGTGCCATTTTACAATGCAAAATTGTGCCGAAATATAAGGACCCCAGTTGTCCTACTATTTCATGCACAATTAGGGGACATAGAATCGATCGTGCTCTGCTGGACCTAGGATCTAGTGTTAATCTTCTTCCTTACTCGGTTTATAGAGAACTAGGTCTAGGAGAGTTGAGCCCTACTCGGGTGACTTTGGAGTTGGCGTATCAATCTGTTAAAGTCCCTAGAGGCATTATTAAGGATGTGCTCATTCAAGTAGACAACATCTACTATCTCGTGGATTTTATTATGTTACATACTTAACCTGTCGAGGCTGCCAATGCTAAACGACACATTCTTGTCATTTTAGGATGACCCTTCCTAGCAACTGCCAATGCTATTATTCATTATAGGAATGGACTGTTGAAACTATCATTCTAGAACATAACCTTAGAGATGAATATCTTTAATGTGGGTAAATAAGTCGGAGAGTGCGAGGACATCAGAGAAATAAACTTCATTACGTCTATTATCCATGAGCACTTTGAGCATGAATTTTTTGAGAATTCTTTGGAGAAGGCTCTAGTTTTGAGTAAGCCCCATGACCAGTTGGAGAATGATTGTGTCAGTGTGAGGAACGTAACTATAGAAGGGGTAAAAGGTGAGTCTTGTATGCAAGTGGGTCAATGGATCCCTTCTTTTGAACCCTTAACCCCTAGTGCTATTAAACCAATCCCTTTTTGAGCAACAACCACCCATTTCATAAAGAAAGCCTTTGCCATCTACTTTGAAATATGTATTATTGGGTGAAGGTGAATCTTATCTGGTTGTCATTTCAGCTACGAGGAATATTTAGTGTGAATGTTTAAGACTAATAGGAAGGCCTTAGGTTGGACTATAGCGGACCTTCACGGTATTAGTCCTCTTATGTGTACTCACTGTATATACTTTGAGGAAGAGTCTAAACTTATGCATCAAATGTAAAGATGCTTAAACCCAAACATGAAGGAGGTCGTGAATGGAGAAGTACTAAAACTTCTCGATACGGGTATTATTTACCCCATCTTTGATTCTAAGTGGGTTAGTCCAACCCAAGTGGTGCTCAAGAAATCCGGCATAACAGTAATGAAGAATGAGCTTAATGAACTAGTTCCCAGTGGGATTCAAACCGATTGGAGAATGTGTATCGACTACCATAAGTTGAATGCGTCAACTAGGAAGGACCACTTTCCACTCCCTTTCTTGGACCAAGTCCTTGAACGAGTGGCAGGCCGAGCCTTTCATTGCTTTTTAGATGGGTATTCCAATTATAACTAGATAGAGGTTGCCCTAGAAGACCAAGAAAAGACCACCTTCACGTGCCTCTTTGGCACTTATGCTTATAAGAGAATGCCCTTTGGCTTGTGTAATGCATCAGCCACCTTTCAAGGTGCATGATGCCTATTTTTAGTGATATAGTGGAGAGGTTCTTGTAGGTCTTTATGGATGATTTCTCCATGTATAGGGATACTTATGAGGCTTGTTTGGAATACCTTGAGAAGGTGTTGGTGAGATGCGAGGAGAGCAATTTAGTGCCCAATTGGGAGAAGTGTCACTTCATGGTGACACAAGCTATAGTTCTTGGACATATAGTGTCCAACAAAGGGATAGAGGTAGATAAGGCTAAAGTCGAATTGATTCAAAAGCTCCCTACCCTTCCAACCATTGAAGACATTAGGTCTTTTCTTGGGCATGATGGTTTTTATCGACAATTCATTCAAGGGTTTAGTGCCATATCTAGCCCTTTTTGCAACTTATTGTCACAAGATATTTCTTTTGCATGGACATCTTCTTACCAAAAAGCTTTTGAGAAGCTTAAAGGGCTACTGACCACCATCCCTATTATTCAATCACCCAATTGGTCCCCTCCTTTTGAGTTGATGTGCGTTGCAAGTGATTATGCAGTTAAGGCAGTCTTGGGGCAAAGGATAGATAAGAAACCGCATGTTATTTATTATGCGAGCAAAACCATTAATGAGACCCAAATGAGCTATACCACTACAAAGCAAGAGCTTTTCACCGTAGTTTTTGCATTGGATAAGTTCAGATCATACTTAGTCAGATCGTTAGTCATCATATACACCGATCATTCCACACTAAAGTATTTGCTTACTAAGCTTGATACAAAACTGCTGTCGCGCCCCAGTTTTTTTGCACTCATGAATAGTAAAAAAAATGGATGGTACTCTATTGTTAGAACTCATCCTCCTAAAATGACAAGTGCGACTAGGCTTGAATTGAAAATTGATTTGAATAAAGGCTTTTAGAAAAAGGTTTGGAGTCACTACCTAACTTGATTAAGGTGAGTTAGGCCATCTAAAACTAAGTATAATTTGAAGATTAAACTTAAGATTTTTGAAAAGGTTTTGGAAAACTTCCTCAAGAGACGGTTTTTAGAGAAAATAGGTTGTTTGGCAACTTTTAGAAAGATTTAAGCCCTTTTTTGAAAAATGACTCTGGTTTTAGTCTTTTTAACATAGTAATCTATGGTCCGAAAGTTGGTTACGTATAGGAAAGATTTACTAGGCTATCATTGTATCCTATCCTTGCGGTACCTACATGTCTTTCTACTCTAGGTTAACTCAATTAGAATCTGCAATTATTCAATGTCTAATTATATCCACTTTGAAAAGAATTTTGAAAAAAGAATTGATAGAATACAGGACACGCAAGTGTAGGAAAGGATTTGATTTTGAAAATAGATTTGAAAATGGGATTTGAAGTTTGAAAAAGGTTGTGAAAATTGAAAACTTGAAAAGGTTATGACCGCACCCATGAGAGTTGCCTATATATCCCTTTGTTAGGAATTAGGTCAATCATAGTTTGGACACGGGATCCGATTGAAAATAGACACTTTGAGGTCTTGTTTGATTTGAAAAGACACTTTGAGACCTTTAGAAAGTTTGATTTGAACTTTGATTGGAAGATTTGAAATTGAATTTTGATTTGAAATTGGCTTTGATTTGGAAAGTTTGAATTGAATGTTGAAATAATCTTGACTTGAATTAAAGTTTGAAAACTGTCGTGCCTCGATTTTTTGCACTTGAGAAAGACACACACAAGTGAGAAAAATATAGTACTCTCTTGTTAGAACTTATTCTCCTAGAAGAACGAATGCGACTAGATTTGAATTGAAAATTAATTTTGAATAAGGACTTTTGGAAACGATTTGGAGCCGTCACCTAATTTGATTAAGGTGAGTTAGGTCACCTAAAACTAAGCACAATTCGAAGATTACACCTAGGGTTTTTTAAAAGATTTTAAAAATTTTCTCATGAGAGGGTTTTTAGAAAATAGGTTATTTAGCAACCTTTGGAAATATTTAAGCTCTTTTTGAAAATAACTCCATTTTTTGGTCTTTGAAAACAGTGATCTAGGTTCAGAGGTTGGTTACGTGTAGGAAAAGCGCACTAAGCCATCACCCTACCCCGCCCTTGCGATACCTACATGTCTATTCACCCTAGGTTCACTCATTTGAAATCTTTAATTAATAAATGTCCAATTATATCCACTTTAGAAAAGAACTTTTAGAAAGAAAATTGATATGATGCATGTCATGCAAGTGAGAGAAATAGGTTTTGATTTTTGAATATAGATTTGAAAAGACTTGATTTGAAATTTGAAAGAAGGTTTTAGAAATTGAAACTAAAGATTTGAAAATAGATTTTGGAATTAGAAACTTGAAATAGATTAAGGAATTGGAAACTTGAAAAAGGTTGTGGGATTGGAAACTCAAAAAAGGTTATGAAATTAGAAACTTGAAATAAGGTTATGACCGGATTGGGCTTATCGGAATATACTCGTAATAGTCTGAAAAGGTGCTGAAAGGTTAAGAATACTATTAGAAGCATCCTCAGGAGGTTACCGTCTGATGCCCAGAGTCGGTGTAGTTCCCGAAGGAGATTGATGCCTAGGGGCAAAATGGTCATTTTGACCAGATGGTCTTGGAATTAATCCGAAACTAACCGGAAGGCACTTGAACATGTCGGATTGTCTTTAGGACAATCTTGGAAGGGTGGACTTACCGCTCTGAAGACTTAGGTACTTTCTCGAGAAGCGCATCGAAAGGGCCTAAGGGGCAGTTTGATCATTTTTCCACCAAAATGGGCTAGTAGGGTTTTGAGTGTTTACGTCACTTTGATAGTGTGTGACAAGTTGGCTTCCAAAGGCATCTTATCTTTTGGTAAATGTGTCACGGCCAAAAGGCGTGCTTGGTCCCGTGACATAGGAATTTTGTTGGCAATTCCCAACCTAGTTGCGAGTGTTTTTGCCATACTGACAATTGCAATGTTTATGAGTGTTTTCATCACTTTAACGGTGTGTGTTAATTCCAGAGACTACTTGCTCTTAAAAAGTTATTGAATGGTCTTATCATCTCAGAGCCTTAGGTACTTTCCTAATCAACGTGCCAAATAGTGGACATTCTACATTAGCGGGCTAGCAAGCGCCAGAAGTGAGCCGCTCTACCATCTTAAGGAGTTGGGTTCCATCTCGATCGACAGGTTTGAAGGAACTTATCGTTCCGAGGGATTTTCTGGGTATACGTGTCGAACTAGATGGACTTACCATCTGACGAATCAACTTTCTCAAAAGACATGCTGGATTGAGTTTGATTGACTGGATTGGAATTAAAACTAGAATTGAGGTTAAAATATGGACTTACCATATTTAGAAAGACATGCCAACTGGAACTGGACCGAGCAATACTTTAAGGGTATTTTGATTATTTTGCTTCTATTGGGCCTAACGAGCCTGCGAAATGGTTGATTGTCTGGATTGAGTTTGGAAAGCTAGTTTAGACTTGAATGTGTCTGTGTCGATTTGAATGTAAGTCCGTTCGGGCCGAAAATTGTGTTGCGGGCAAAAATGGAGTGCTTACACCGAACTTCTCCGTTGAAGCTCTCCCTATTTATAGGCTTCCTTTTCGATTGAAGAGGAAGCTTTGAAGGTTTTTTTTATTTTTTTTGGCCGACAATTTACCATCATTTCATTCTTTCGGCCGAAGAAATCAATCATTTTGCTTTCTTTATTTAAAGTATTTGCTCCATTCAATTCATGTCGGCCATTTCTTTTGTTTTTTATTCAATCCTTTTGATTCATTGCTACTCCATTCAATTTATGTCAACCATTGCTCCACTTGCACAATTGCACACACTCAAAGCAAACAAATAAAAAGATAATATATATATATATAACACATAGTATATGATATATCATAATATACATAGTATATGATATATCATAATATACATAGTATGAGATATATAGTATAATATATACACATAGTATAAGATTTATAGCATAACATTATACCAAATTAACACTCGAATAAATGTTTGTGTGCACGTCTGCTTTAGTTTACTCGGTTTTAGCTTTAAATTTGCATAAGACACAAAAACATAAAAGACAATTAATTTTATATTAAAATAATAAATAATATATAAATGTTACTAACAATAGCTTACAATTAGGGACTCTGATTGCACTTTTTAGAGTACAATCACTTAACCTCCATCAGTGCAATGCAAGTTATGCACACAATATATGTTGTATGCAATGTCATCTCATAATCTAACAATCAACACCAACATTGATAATAAGACATTCAATTCAATAAAAGTAAAAATATCTTAAACCTCCACCTCAATCTGATGTATAAAGTAAGTTTGTTCACTTCTTTAGTAAATTGGAGTGTCTTTCGCTTCTTCCGAACCTATCACAAACCACCACGTCAAATTTATGAAACATATGTATAATTAATGCATGATCATGACTTATAATGCACAAATATAAGAAATGATACATCAATGACATATTAGAAACTAATAAGGAGTGTTAAACCCTTCTCGATGCGATGCTAGAAGATAAAATGCAAAACAGAAGTCAAACCGGCTCAAAGGACTGCACCAATGCACCCTTCAAGCAAGCCCTGCCTAGAGGACTACGCTATTTAGCACCCTACTAGAGCACCTCTCCAAAGGAGTGAGCCACTAGGCGCCCTTCAGGAATACTAGTGCACCACCTCCGCACTTGATTCGATAATGATATTTTCAAAACATGGTTTTAGGCCTCCCTTATAACTCCAACCCAATTCTAAGTCCTTTAAAATCTAGAATAAAGTTCTAAAGCCTCAAACAAGACTTCAAAGTAATAAAACATGAACAACATCAAGAATCCTAGGTTTCCTATTTGAATTTCAACCTCTTGGACTTCAATTCTCAATTCTAAGACATGGAAAGTCTTTAAATACAACAATCAATAGAAATGCATGCAAACAAGAATGAACTTGAGATTCCTCACCTTAAACAATGGCTACACAACTTCCCCCTTCAATTTCCTTTTCTTCTCTTTTATTCTTTCCTTTTTTTCTCTCATTTTCTTTTATGTCAAACACAATTTATTACACAAGCACTTCTCTCCTCTCTTTACCCTTGACTTGATGCTAACAATAGATACAACTTGTATTTAATTCACAAACATGTCACGTACACACACACTTGCTAGCAATGAAGCACACACCTTATGCACACACTTTTGTGGCTTTCACACACAAGCACACTTAGCACCTCCTTGCTTCACCGCGCACACCACTAATCCACATCATTAGGATAATTAAGCATACTTATGATAATTGATCATCATTAACATTAAGCAAAGTATGGAGATTAATTAGGCTAATTAATTAAGGATTAAGCTTATTAATCGTGCTTAAAAATAAAGTCCTCCCCACATTGTCGCACCTCGTTTCTGAACGTCGGGCTCTTCCTCCCTCTTTCTGGGCCTAAGGGTCGAAATTTGGTATGGTGCTCTCTTGTTCGAACTCGTCCTCCTAGAAGCACGAATGCGACGGGGTATGAATTTCTGAAATGGAATTAATTAGGGCTTTTTGAAATGGTTTTTGGAGTCGCCACCTAATGTCACGCCCAGATTTTTCGCACTCGAGGAATACTCACCCAAGCGGGAAAAATGTTGTACTCTCTCGTTAAAACTCACCCTCCTAGAAAAATGAGTGCGACTAGGTTTGAATTGAAAAATAGGTTTGAATAAAGGGCTTTTGAAAAAGATTCGGAGTCGCCACCTAACATGATTAAGGTGAGTTAGGTCACCTAAAAACTAAGAATAATCCGAAGACTACACTTAGGATTTTGGAAAACGATTTTGAAAATATCTCCTCAAGAGACGGTTTTTAAGGAAAACGGGTTGTTTGGCAACCTTGGGAAAACATTTAGCCCTTTTTTGAAAAGTAACTCCTTTTTGGTCTTTCGAAAATAGTGATCTAGGTTCGGAGGTTGGTTACGTGTAGGGAAGACGCACTAAGCTATCACCCTACCCCGCCCTTTCGGTACCTACATGTCAATCTACCCTAGATTTACCTATGAGAGTCTTTAATTAACATATGTTCAACCCTATTCACTTTAGGAAAACAATGTTTAAAAACTAATTTAGCATGATGCATGATATGCAAGCAATAGAAAAGAATTTGAAAAATAGATTTAAAAAGAGATTGCTTTGATTTGAAAATAGACTTGAAAAGATGGAATTGAAATTGGAAAGTTTGAAAATTGAGAGTAGAAATTTGAAAATAGAAATTTGAAATTGGAATTTGAGATTTGAAAAGATTTTGAAAACCGCACCCATGAGGGTGGAATTGAAAGTTTGAAAAATATTGTGACCGCACCTATGAAGGTTGCCTACGTATCCCTTTGGGGGAATTAGGTCAGTCGTAGTTCGAACCGGAGTCCGATTGAAAAGAGATTGATTTGAAGAGAGAGATTGGATTAGAAGAAAGAGATTGAATTGAAAATTGGATTTGATTTGAGATTAGAAAAGGAGATTGGAAACTGGAATTGAGAAGATTGGACTTTGTTTTGGAAAGATTGATTTTGGAAAGATTTGGTTTTGGGAAGAAGGAGGTTTAGGAAACCTAGACTTGAGATTAAGAAAGATTGGATTGGAATGTTGGATTTGGAAGATTTGGAAACTTGGAATTTAGGAAAGATTTGGATTAGGAAAGTTTCGAATTAGGAAAATGTTATTTTTGGAAAGTTTCATTTTTGGAAAGTTTTGAAATTAGGAAAGTTTTGAATTTAGAAAGTTTTAGATTTAGAAAGTCTTAACTTAAGAAAGTTTTGAACTTAGAAAATTTTAGATTTGAAAAGATTTTGAAATTTAGAAAGTTAGGATTCTGGAAAGATTTGGGTTTAGAAAGTTTTAACTTAAGAAAGTTTCAAATTTAGAAAGTTTTAGAATTTGGAAAGATTTGAAATTTTAGAAAGTTTAAGATTTAGAAAGTTTTAGAGTTTTAGAAAATCTTGAGATTAGGAAAGGTTTGAGTTTAGGAAGAGTTTGAAAACTTAGGTTTGAAAAGTTAAGATTTGAAAAGGGGGGTTAAATTAGGAAAGGGTTGAATTAGGAAAGATTTGAAAGTTGAGTTTTAAAGTTTAGAAAAGATTTTTATGTTCAAGTTTTGGAAACTTAAGATTTAGGAAAGTGGAAGTTTAGGAAGGTTTTGATTTAGGAAAGAGTTGGATTTTAAAATTTAAGGAGAGGTTTAAAGTTTAAACTTAGGAAACTTATGATTTAGGAAGGTAGGAAATTAGGAAGGGATTGGATTTGGTTTCTAAAAGAGAAAGGTTGGATTTTATTTCCAAAAACGGAGGACGGGATCTAGTTTCCTAAACGGGGAGATTTGATTTGGTTTCCTGAAGGGAAGATAGGATTTGGCAAGGATTTAGAAACGGAGATTTTAGAAACCCTAGATTTGGAAGACTATAGTTTGGACGTAGAAAATAGGTTTTGGAAATATGTATAGTTTTGATGTGAAAACAAGAGATTTTGGAAACCTAAGTTTGGGGCAAAGTTTGAAAATCATGTTTTTGGAAAGAAAATTAGGGTTTCCTAATTGTGGGTTCTAGGGTTTGATTTGGGTTCTAAGGAGAAGGGATTTTTAGAAAGTGCGTTTTTAGAAACGAATGTTTTCTAGAAGGGAATCCTAGGGAGGAGGTTTTGGAAAGTGAATTTGAAGATAGAGTTTTTGGACAAAGTGAAGGAGTTTTAGAAAGTGTGTTTTTAGAAGCGAAGATTTTGGAAGGAAAATCTAGGACGTAGTTTCTAGAGGAAAGATTTTGGAAAGAGAGTTTTTGAAAAGATTTTTGGAAAAAGTTTTTCTAGGAAGATTTTTGGTTGAAGATTGTTGAAAAGAGTTTTTGGAAAGATTTTCAGAGAACATTTTTAGAAAGTGGATTTTGGGGAGAGGATTTTGGAAAGGAGTTGAAAAATGAGGTTTTGAAAAATAGATTTTGGAATGGAGTTTTTGAAATCAATTTTGAAGAGGGGAGTTTTAGGAAAGTATGTTGAAAAAGAGATTTTTAGGAAGAGATTTTTAAAGAGAGTTTTTAGAAGGTGTAAAAACATGTCACTTTCCTAAAGCAATTCTAACCATAAGAAGGCTAGAACCACTTTAGGAAAGCGGTTTTGAAAACAACAAGATTTGAAAATATAGACCGAAAGGTCACTTTTAATGTAACACTTTCCTAAAGCAACCCTAGCCATGGAAAGGCTAGAATCACCCTAGGATTGTGATTTTGAAAACTTGTTTTTGAAAAAAGAGCTTTTGATGCAATTTTGAAAACAAGTTTGAAAACGATTTTTGAAAACAACTTTTTGAAAACGAATTTTGGAGGATGCAAGACTATGATATGCACAATGCAATTTGGGATCGTGAACATACAAGGTTAAGGCTTCACCATATAATCAAGGGAGCCGGACCCACGTGGTCTTTGGTTAGACTAGAAGAAAGCCCCCGACACGGTGACTCTCCAATAGTCCAATCCTACACATGGACCAGGAATCCCCTTGTTTCAAGCATGCAAAGAAAGGGGGGGAAAGAGATGGGGGATTAAAATAGAGAAAACCCAAGTGGGTTGGAGAGAGAAGAGAGAGGGGGGAAGTGCAGAAAATTAAATAGGGAGCCTACCTTGTATCTTCTTTAATTTGCACGCCTTGCTTGTCTTCGGTCTTCGGTCTTCGTCTTGATCTTCTTCTTCAGTCTTCAAGGATTGTCTTCAAGCTTTGGATTGCAGCTTTTCAAGTCTTCGAAGGGTGGTTGAAGGCTAGTGTATGAGTGTATGGGGGAGTGTATGAGTGTATAGGAGGCTAGGTTTTGTGTAAGGTGGCTAGGGTTTGGAAAACCTAGGGAGGCTAGGGTTTTTGGAGGTGCTCGAGCTCTGTATATCGAATTGTGTGATTTCTAGGTTAAGTTTTATGACCCTTTTCACGTTAAACGAGGCTCTGTATTTATAGAGGGAAGACAAACCTGGCGCCTGTTGCAGTGGCGCCAGGCCAAATTCTACACTGGCGCCACTAAGAGTGGCGCCAGGCCATTTTTTGGCTTGGCGCCACTACTAGTGGCGCCAGCCAATTATGAAAGATTTAAGGTCGGCAAGCAATGTATCTTTGATTAGATTTGGGCGCCTGTACTATTGACTACCATGTAAACTTTAGCCTGGCTTCACTAGGAGTGACTCTGGAAAGTCCGGGAATGATTTGGAGGAGCCGGGAAAGACTCGGAAGGCCGGAAAGGAGCAGGAACACTTAAAATAGTGTCCTAGAGATATTTGACTTGAACAATGAAGATTGGATGTGTCGGAAAGGTCGACCGAGCCTTTAGGGGCAAAACGGTCAATCGGACTAAGAAACTGCCGGGGTGAACTCGGATTATCCCGGAAAAAGATTTGGGATCTGGAAACATTATTTAGAATGTTCCCAGAGGTTGCCGGTTTGATTCCCAGAGTTGGCGTGGTCGGAAAAGGAGACCGGACCACTAGGGGCAAAACGGTCATTTTGCACTGGGTTTGTCGGAACTGACTCGGAATGGTTCGGAAAGATAAAGGAAGGTTGAGAATACTATAAAAAGTATTCTCGGGATATTATCGGTTTAATACTCAAAGCCGGTATGGTCGAAGAAGGAGACCGGCCCTCCAGGGGCAAAACGGTTATTTTGTACCGAGTTGGCCGGAATTGACTCGGAATGATTCGGAAAGGTAAAGGAAGGTTGAGAATACTATAAAAAGTTTTCTCGGGGCATTACCGGTTTGATACCCAGAGCCGGTGTGGTTGAAGAAGGAGACCGGCCCTCCAGGGGCAAAACGGTCATTTTGTACCGGGTTGGCCGGAACTGACTCGGAATGATCCAGAAAGAGAAGGGGAGGTTGAGAACACTATAAAAAGTATTCTTAGAAGGTTACCGGTTTGATACCCAAAGCCGGTGTGGTTCTCGGGGCATTTGGATGCCTAGGGGCAAAATGGTCATCCTGACCGAAAAGTTTCGGAAAAGGTCCTAAGGGTAGTTTGGTCCTTTTCCACCGAAGTGGGCTAACAGCCACTGGTGTTGACCTAGGTTTTGAGTGTTTCCGCCACTCTAACGGTGTGAGTATTTTCGCTACTCGGACGGGGTTGAGTATTTCCGCTACTTAGATGGGATTGAGTATTTCCGCTACTCGGACGGGGTTGAGTATTTTCGCTACTCAGACGGGGTTGAGTATTTTCGCTACTTGGACGGGGTTGATGATTTGTGAGTATTTCCGCTACTCTAACGGCTTTGTGAGTATTTCCGCTACTCTAACGGTTCTGTGAGTAGTTCCGCTACTCTAACGATTCTGTGAGTACTTCCGCTACTCTAACTGTTCTGTGAGTACTTCCGCTACTCTAACGATTCTGTGAGTACTTCCGCTACTCTAACGGTTCTGTGAGTATTTCCGCTACTCTAACGGTTTTATGAGTAGTTTTGCTACTCGGACCGTCTCGAGGAATAAACTGTCTCGAGAGAGGGATTGGAATTGGAAAGGAAAGGACAATGCCCCTAAGGGCATTTTGGTCATTTTGCCTCTATTCGGGCCTGATAGGCCCGCGAAGCAATGGAAAGACGGAATTTGGACCTAGAGAATTGGTTTCGATTGGAATATGCCCAAAATGACTTGAAAACAAGTCTGGACGAAGTGTAGACTGCCGAGCGGTCAAAAATGGGGTGCTTACACCTAACATATTTAAAAATGTACTAGGTCATCTACACTAAGTAAAACCCGAGGGTTAAACTTAGGTTTTGGAAAAGGTTTTCGAAAAATGTCCTCATGAGAGGGGTTTAGAAAGTAGGGTTGTTAGGCAACCCTGAAAACATTGGAAAGCCCTTTTAAAAATTGACTCCAATTTTGATCTTTGAAACAGAAGTTCTTAAGTCTAGAGGTTAGTTACCTGTAGGGAAGGTGTCCTAAGACTATCACCCTACCCTGCCCTCTCGGTACCTATATGTCTAATCACATTTTATTCATCTAACTACGACTCACCGGTTACCTATGTTTAATGCTATCCGCTTAGAAAAAATTTTGAAAACAAAGTTGAAAAAGAGTTTGAAAGAAGGATAAGAATTTAAAAAATGAAATTGGGAATTTGAAAAAGATTGTGACTGCACCCTATGAAGGGTTGCCTACGTACCTCCTTAAAGAGGATCAGGTCAATCGTAGTTCAGACAAGAGTCCAAAAGAGTTGGAACTTTCAAATGGGTTCCTCTTTCTAGAAAGTTTCCATTTTTGAAAGTTTCCTTTTTGGAAAAGTTTAAGTTTGAAAGTGTTTCCTTTTCAGGAAGATTGGACTTTTGAAATGTTTCATTTTCAAGAAATTTGGACTTTTGAAATGTTTTCTTTTCAAGAAGATTTGACTTGAAAATGTTTCCTTTTCAGGAAGATCGAGATTTGAAAACATTTGATTTGATTTGAAAAGATTTAATTTTTGAAAATGTTTTCTTTTCAGGAAGATTAGATTTGGAAATGTTTACTTTCAGGAAGATTTTGATTTGATTTGAAAAGATTTGATTTAATTTTGAAAAAGGTAAGTCTAGATTGTTTCCAAAATGGAAGGAGTTAGATTAGGTTTAAATTTGGAAGATTTTGAGGGATTTGAAATGAAAGGTTTTGATTTAATTGAAAAGAAAAGTTTAGAAAAGGGAAGTTTTGATTGATTTTGAAATTAAGGATATTGAGGGTTTGAAAATGGTAGGATTTTGGCCTAAAAATGGAAGGTTTCCAAGTTGGCAAAAATGGAATTTTCCTAGGATTGGACTTCTAGGGTTTAATAGATATGAGTTTTAGCAATGGTTCGAAAATCGAGTCCGAAACCATGACTTGGATTTTAGACATCCAAATGAATATCACACTTTGCCTAAAGCCATTCTAGCCATTGAAAGGCTAGAATCGCTTTAGGCTTATGGCTTTGAAAAGCAATAAAGGCGCGAGACCAAAAATGTAAACCTTTCAAGTCTTTTTAAATGTCACACACCTCTTGAAATAACCCTAGTCATAAAAAAACTAGGATCACTCTGAGACCAAATTTTTGAAAAGAGGCAAATGTTAGGCTATTAGAAGCCACTTAAAATGTCACACTTTTCTAGAAAAATCCTAACCATAAAGGGTTAGGATCCACCTAGAATTATGGTTCTAAGAAAACTACTTTAGAAAATGGTTTTAAGGATAGAGGAATAACATGAATGCAAATGCAATTTGACGATAGTAACGGCATAAAACATACAAGGTTAGGTATCACCACATTGCAAGAGGGCCCTAAGGCCATGCTATGAAGCAAGTGAGGGCCAAGAAGAGAGTCCCGATCGGCAATCTCCTCTTGTTCACTCTTGACATGGACTTAACATCCTCTTGTTTTCATGCATGCAAAACAAGGGGGTTTAAAAATTGGGGATTAAAAAAGAGAAGAACCCAAGTGGGTTTGGAGGGAGAAGAGAAAGCGGGGGAGTACAAAAAAGTAAAAAGAGGATTACCTTGTGTCATTGCTTTTTTCTTTGGTGGAGGCACGGGCCTTTGACTTAGGAAGGTTTCGGGAGCTTTCGGGCAGTGAGGCGGTCCTTCGATGGAGCTTGGAAGCTAGGGCTTCGGGAGCTATCTAGAATGGAGGGGGAGAGTTACTAGAGAATTTTTTCAACCCAAACAAAAAGGGGGAAGGTCTGTATTTATAGTGCATTTTTAGGGGGGTTGAGTGGCGCATGCTTTGGGTTTGGTCGTGCGCCACTACGAGTGGTGCAAGGTCATTTAATTTTGGCTTGAAAACAGGTTAGATACAGCGTTGGGCAATTCGTAACTGATTTTGGCATGTTATGTGCCACTATTAGTGGCGCACGGCTAAAGAAATGTCATGTTTCATTCGAAGTGGAACAAGGAGGTTTTGGTTTGAAAATGGAAGGTGCCGAGCCACGGGGCCTGGCTAGAAATAGAAGGGAATACTCTGGAAAGTGTCTCAGAGGTTGCCGATTTGATTCCTAAAGCCAGTATGGCTAAAGAGAGTGACCGAATGGTGGTCACCTCACCTGGGAGTTCTAGGGTTGATCAAAATTGACTAGGGTTGACCCGGTTGACCAGAGTTGACTGGGGTTGATTAGGTTGACTAGGTTGACCAGAGTTGACTGGGGTTGAACAGAGTTAATTGGGGTGTTTCTGGTTTGATACCCAGAGGCGGTGTGGTTTCTGGGCATTTAGATGCCCATGAGCAAAGTGGTCATTTTAACCAGGGACCTATGGGAAAGGACCGGGGTTGACTGGATAGTCTTACCGTTTTCAGGACTTTGTACTTTCTCAAGGAACATACCGAGCCCGCTGGGAGCAAAATGGTTATTTTTCAGCAGGATGGGCTAGCAGGCATTGATATTGACCGATCTGGATTTGGTCTGAACTTTTGTCCGAGGAATTGGTACTTTCTCGGTGGACAGGCTTGAAAGGTTCTTACCGCCTTAAGGGATAAACTTTCTCAAAGGTCATGCCAGACTAGGACGGTCTTCCGTTCTTGAGGGATTTGTACTTTCTTAAAGAATGTGTCGGGCTTGGACGGTCTTCCGTTCTTGAGGGATTTATACTTTCTCAAAGAACGTGCCTATCGTGCCCCGATTTTTGAAACCAAGTCCTCTTGACTCGGGAAGTGTGCACGAAAACACATTTTTACAGAGCGTTTGTAATACGCTCCACAGGTGTTCAAAAGTAGCTGTTTGTGAGCCATATGATCAAGGCCTTCGGAAAGCGATCTCTCCAATTGGACTGTACCGATGGAAAGTGCTTTGAAAATAATTTCAAAAATTTCCTAATTTATGCATTTCTTGAGTCGTTTGACAGTGTGTTATGATTAAGGAATTGGAGAAAAAGTCAATCTTGGTAGAGCGTTTGTGAGACGCTCCAAGGGTTACTGAAAGTGGCAGTTTTATAACCATGCGATGAGGGGCTTGGGGAAGTGATCCATCTGATCAAGCCATATTGATGGAAAAACCTATGAACGATCTTTCGGGAATTTCCCGCTTTATGCATTTCTCAAGTCGTTTGACGGTGCGTTATAACTAGAGAATCGGGAGAAAAAACAACCTTGACACAGCGTCTGTGAGATGCTCCAGGGGGACTTTCATTGAGTCGGGAGTGTTTGGAGTCGTGAGGTCCACCTTAGGTTAAACAGAGGTGTATGATAAGACCCGCCGTTCAATGCCCTAGGATCGGTGTGTTGACTCAAGGTTGATCCCCATGTTGATTTTGATGATAACAAAACCATGTGGTTGTTATCTAATGATTTCACTTGAGTGTGCAGATTAGACTATAATCATTTGATAACAAGAAAATAATTGAGTTGATCGGTTGAGTATCCAACAAGAAGATTACTTAGGTAATCTTATTCTTGAAGAGATTGAAGATGCTCAAGGAGTTCAACAAGTATTCAAAAGAAGGATGCAAGTGACTGAAGATCTTATGATGATTCAAGAAGTTATTCAAAGAAGCAAAGCACTCAAGCAAGATTATTTGAAGAGTTTTCAAGTTGACATGGAATCAATTCCTGAAGACTAAAGTACAAATTGAAGTGCAAATACAACAAAGGATTTCAAGTAGAATTGAAGACCGAAGAGCTGGCACCATACAAATATGGTTTACACTTCACTATGAAGACCCTCGATCCTCATGGCCATATCAAGTCCACTATATCATCATGCATGCTATGAACTTCTAAATTGGTTGATTTTTCTACTCTAAATCTGGAAAATGCATTGAGGCATAAAGCATAAAAGAAAGGGGGAGCAACAAGTTGAAGCTTGTCAAGTAACAATGGAGAACTTGTCACATTGAAGATATTGAAGAACTTGTGGTGAGAAGCTTGTCATGAAACAATGAAGACAAGAAGTATGATGAGTTGATATATTCAGCAATCTCATAGTTGCAACCTCATTTAGATGACTCTTACAAGACATGGAAGCTCACCTTGAAGATTTGAAGATGTTTTGCAAGAATGGAAGAAGAAGAGACTCACTTAAAGACGTGGAAGCTTTTTTTGGAAGTTTTGAAGATGTCTTGAAAGTATTGATAAGAAATCACAAGAGTTGGAAGCTTCATTGAAGATTATGTTAAAGTCTTGAATTGATGGAAGAAGTTATATTGATTAAAGAATCCTAGAAGAAATCAAGTTGATAAAGATCAAGCAAAGAAATTGAAGAAGTTCAAATAAGCATGAAAGATCAATTGAAGAAAAGAGATCTCAAGTCTTGGAAGCTCTCTTGAAGATTTTGAAGAAGACTTGGATCAATGGAAGAAGTAATGTTGATTGAAGAACTCTAAATATAATCAAAAGTGTATTGATTTTATCTTGAAGAGTTGAAGATGTTCTTGAAGTCAACATGCCTTGAAGAAGTCTTTTCAAGCCTTAGAAACCTTATTTGGATGATCCTTAAAGAGCTTGAAGATATTAAAGAAGATTGAAGAAGTATTGCAAAAGTTAAGGATTTTCCTAAAAAGAGTCGACCCCTCAAGCAAAAGAGTCGACTCATTCAAACAGAGGCTGAAAATTCTAGTGGAACATCAAAAGAGTCGACCCCTAGCATAAAAGAGTCGACTCATTCCAACAGAGAGTTGATTGTGCAGTTTTAGACCAAAAGAGTCGACCCCTGGACCAAAAGAGTCGACTCATTTGGGCAGAACCTTCAAAAATCTGCTGCAACACAAAAAGAGTCGACCCCTGCAACAAAAGAGTCGACTCATTTAAGGTAACAGCTAGTTTTTTGAACGTTATACTCCGCCGTTTTCGTATCAAATGGTCTCCCATCCATCTCCAACAGCTATAATCAACTCAAGGCTATATATACAAGATCCCCAACACATATATGATGATGAAGAACAAGAAGAACATGAGAAGAACACAAGATTAAGTGCTACAAAGTGATATTTCATCTTCTACATCTTATACACTGTTTTTATTCATTTGGAGGGTTCTTGAGTGAGCTAAAAATTTGTTCATCTACTCTTTGAGAGAGTGTTATTCATTATACAACCTTCATCTATTATTGGGTTGGTTTGTAAACTTGTGAGTTTGAGTGTTCTTGAGAAAAACACTTGTGAGTTTGAGTGTAGCTTGGGAAAAACACTTGTAAAGTTTGAGTGAAGCTTGGACAAAATCACTCGTAAGTTTGAGAGAAGCTTGGACAAAATCTCTTGGGTTTTGAGAGCTTGGGGAAGAGCTCTTGTAAAAGTGAGCTAGGCAATTGGAGAAAAACTAGCAGCTGTGTAAGGAAAGTTTACATAGTGGAATACCTTCGAGAGGATCGAGGAAGAGAGGACGTAGGCAAGGTTTGGCCGAACCTCTCTAAATATGGTGTTGTTCATTTCTTACTCTATTTTTCCTCCTTGCTTACAATACTTGCTTACATTGCATTATATTATTTTTTTGCTTGGATTATTAGTTTGATTGCTCACTGTTACATAACTTAAATTGTTTTTAGTTGTATTGTTTGTTATAAATTCTATAAAACCCAATTCACCCCCCTCTTGGGTTGCCTACTTGGGCCAACACGGTGTACTTTCGGAGTGCATTTAGGTCGCTAGGGGCAAAATGGTCATTTTGATCGGGCTTGATTGAAAAGGTTAGGATGGGTTGGAGTGTTGTGTTAAGTGTGCCGAGTTATTAGAGGATGGTCTTGAAAGAGTTTTTCACTGTTTGGTGGGATTTGTACTGTGCTAGGGCGTTTAGGGGCAAAACGGTCATTTTGACTGCACTTGACCGGAATAGGATCAAAATTGGACAAGTTGGCGTGTTGAGTACGCCTAACTATTTAGGATCACTTTGGAAAAGTGAACTTATCATCTAGAGAGATTCTTAACTTTCTCAAGACATACCTGGAGGCCCAAAGGGCAAGTTTGGTCATTTTACACCGAGTCGGGCTAGCCGACACCGGTGTTAACCTAGGTGTTGGTTTTCGAGATCACCTGGTCTCTAAAAGCTACCTGTGCGGTTTTGGTCCTTGAGACCACCCGGTCCCAGAGAACTTCCTGTAGGGTGGTGTCGGTTTCTGAGAACGCATGGTCTTAGAAAGCTACCTGTAAGGGTGGTGTTGGTCCTCGAGCATGCCTGGTCTAGGAGAACTACCAAATGACGAACATTCTACATTGGCGGGCTAACAGGCGCCATAAGTGAACCGTCTGGAATTTGATAAGGTGTTGGTCCCCAAGATTGCCCGATCTCAGGAAGCTACCTGGATTGTAATACCCTAAACCCATTAATTTTTCTATTTGTATGTTTCTTTAAATTTTATATCATTCTAATGTGTATTTGGGTCAAGTTGACCAATTAAAATTCATGTTGTAACTTAAGCCTGTAGGGTGAGATACATGGGATCATTTTTCATGTGTATCATCTTATATACACAAACTCACACACCCATACACACACACACACACACCCAACCGTTTGGGAGAAGAAGAGAAGGAGAAGAGGCGAAGAGAAAGAGGAAGGAGGAGATTGAAGGAAGAGAGAGAACTTGGAAAGCCTCCACCCAGGCCAAGAGAAGCCATTGGAGGCTTGAGCAAGCTTGAAGAGAGGTAAGCTCCATTTCTTTTTATAAATTGTATATGTATATGCATGTATCTTGATGGGTTGTGATATTGGGTTGTTCTAGGAGACTCATTTGAGTCCCAAATAGATTGAATCTTGAGCATTGTAAACCCTATTGTAGGATTTGAGAGTTTGGGATTGAAATCCCCAATTTATACAAGTTAGGGCTTGGGTTAATAAAACCTTAGATCCCTTTAATTTGATTATTTTTTCTTTCCTATTTTGAGTTATTATCATCCTTGTGGGCTAATCTTTGAGCTCTAAGAGTGTTTGGAAGGTTTGATTGTGTTTGGAGGGGTTTTGGGAGAGTTTTGGGTTGAAAATCGCTACTGCGCAGAAAGGGGTGTTCGAATGCCCGACAGGGTCATTCAAACAACCCGAGAGTAGAGTTTTCCCTTTGGCCTAGCATTTGAAAGGCCCTTCCGGGCGTTCGAACGGCCCGAGAGAGTGTTTTTCCAATTTTTCCTTACGTTTGAACGGCTTGGTCATTTTGGCCTGGCGTTTGAACGGCCCGATTGGGCATTCGAACGGTCTGTCAGGTTGGGCACTATTTTGTAAAACGGGCATAACTTTCTCTAGAAAACTTGGATTGATGCACCATTTAAAGCGTTAGAAAGTAGACACAGACCTTTGTACCCATATTAAGTTTTCTCTCTAATTCCTTATAGATTGAGAGATATGGAAGTTTAAAGTTGACCTAAAATTATGCCAAAAACCTTATTTTTCCAAGTGTTACCCCATTCTTCATGAGACCTAACTTCTTCACCCAAAATGTGTTTTTAAGCCATGAACTACCAAATTAAAGGCCTTTAAGCCTATTTTCATATGAAACTAGCCTTATGTGAGAATCCTTTGTTCGGGGTGGTTAGGACGCGATGAGAGGATCGATGTTCCAGGTTTCATACTTCACCCTCAACCTTATGTTCGCGTTTTACATTGGGGCCTTACCCCAGAATTAGTCTCGCTCTTCCAAGGTGAGAGTGAGGTGTTGGTGAGTCGGGGTCGAGGGATTTATGTGCTTAGTCTCAATTTATGCGTTATTGTCTTGCCTTAGCATCGTGTATTGATGTTCCCTGTTTTTATGTGAATTATGTGTAGGAGCACCTTGCTTAACACCCGTTCAGTTAGATAGAGGTGAGTAATGATATACCATGAGTAAAACCCTATTACTTTCAAAATGTTTTAAGTTTAATTACATATCAAGCAATGATTTTCATATGTTTTCAATGCATCAATGTTTATGTTTAAGTGTAAACGTCATACCTTGAAATGCATACAAGCTATACTTATGTTATGAATTAAAACCAATGGACTAGAACGTTTACATAAAGTAGATGTAAGATTCCTATACGAATCCAACTCAAGGTCTTTTCGTAGCAAGACTTTAATCTAGCCCGATAGTCCTAAGATGGGGGACGTGAAATAAACCATCAACATGTAAGGTCTTTCGTGGCAAGACCCTAAACTAACAGCGATGATCCTACGATAGGGGACACGAAATAATCTATCGCCATGTTGGGAGACTTCCCTTGGCTTAAAAGTCTAGATGTGACCTTTACAGTTACTATAACTGAGCCTAGCTCTTATGATTGGCCTAAGGAGCCTATGTGTGACCTTCATGGTTGCTATGTTGGCCTAAAGAGTCTATGTGTGACCTTCATGGTTACTATGTTGGCCTAAAGAGCCGTATGTGTATCGTACGACTGAGACTAAGCACCCAAAAAGGGGGTAAGCAGGTGTGAGCCAAAGCAAACAATCTAATATTAGCCTAAAGATCCCTATGCATGCCGTGCGACTGAGACCAAGCGCCCGAGAGGGGGTAGGCAGGTGAGAGCCAGAACGGACAGTATTATGTTGCATGCTCTAATACCTCAAGCACTCCCGAGGGAGTAGGCACGACGAAGTATTACCGTCGCAATGCGTTTAAAACCGTGAGGTAGGCACATGCGTGACATGAAGCTCCAAAGCGGGCAATATTGTACATGGTTAGAATCTTAGCTTAGAGAGCCCTATACATAACCTTTAAGGTTACTTATGCGGAGCCTCGCTCTGATATAGAGATAGCATACTTATACTCTAGAATGAGAAATATGATTTGTTCTAATGCTTCACAATAAGTTACGTATGTTTCCATAAATACTAATGTCACAATATATCCCTCCTTTCTACGATATTATGAAATGCCTTACAGTATAATGCCATAGTATGCTTACGATAGCTATATTATGCCATATGAAGTCATGTTATGTGTTACGTCTCACTCCTATGAGGCTATGTTCGAAATGTCATTACATGTCGTCATGAAAGCTCACGATATAATGTTTCAATATGATGCTTACGCTTCTTATGCTACATATGTTTCAAATCAACGCTTTATACGTTTCCAAGAACGATGACAATTGATGTGTCTAATGGTACGAATGAGCTAAGATATACTTTTATGTTGTGTTATAGTCTACAAGGTCACGCTATGACACATCTTTCACCTTCTCAACATTACGTTTTAAAAGTAACGAAATATGTTAACACGGTGGCCTAAGCCATGCGTTTTCAAGCTTACACTTATACATTTCTAGGTACATGGTATATATGTATAAATGTTCAGTTATTGTCATATACATTGAATAGAAATATTAGCCGGGTCATAACACACTCATGTTTTAGAACAAGAATCAAGATATGTTAAATGCTTATGATGAGTTATGTACGTTGCATCTCTCTTCTATGATATTATGGTTTCCAAACGGTATGATGTTTTAATACAACACTCACGCTCCATATGCCCAAATAGTTACCTATTGACTCATATATAGCTATAATTGCTAGTCCATGGTAATTTTATGCTTATGCATTATTGTTATTCACTAAGCATTAGCTTAAGTTTTCTAAAAATGTTTTCATGTGACCAAACAAGGAGGCCCATTATGCAGCTATTTGGATTGCGGTCCACGGGCCTTATGATATGTAACATGTATAAGGGCTAGACCTAATGTTGTAATATTGTAATGTCATAATTGTGGTGGCCTTCGATAGGCCCATTTCATGGTATGTTCATGTCTTGGAGATTAAGCATAGCTTTGCTATGTATGACACACATTTTACTTTACGTTTATAAAAATTTAATTATAAAATTATGTATCTTTTAGATGATAAATGCACAGATGTTCAACCGGTTTCTGTAATGCGGCCTTGGGTAGCCAAACAACTGGCCAATCATGCACCCTAAATCCGTATAGGCCGGGTTTCGGGGCATGACATGGATGGCGTTGGTTCCCAAAACCGTCTGGTTTCAGAAAGCTGCCTAGAATGCCTATAGGCAAGTTGGTCTTTTCAGCTTCAATTGGGCCTTATGGGCCCGGAAAGCGACTAGCTAATTGGATTGGAGTTTGAAAGAGCCATTTTTGGGTTGTATGAGTGGTGATGTTTGAAAACTAGATCCAGTCAGGCCAAAGATTGACGAGCGGGCAAAAATGGAGTGCTTACAACTGCCCCTCTTTTTCTGTCTTTACTTGTTAACGGCAGAAAAATAACAAAGTAAGAATCCCTTTTTGGTCGCGAGACGATCAAAGGGACGACAACTTCGCAGGTTTGGAAAGTTTTGGATTATTTGTAAGTTGCTCATCTAGGAAACTTTGTTCTTTGGAAATTTTGTTCAGGCTCCGAGTTTCAAAAATGCCGACTTGATGAAGTTCAGCCTAGAACACTTGGTTTTTTAAAAAAAAAAATTTTGAAATCTTGACTTTTGGCTTTTGAAAGCCTTAAAAATGATTTTTCGGCAATTGGAGTGTTGAAAACTGGTTTTGGCGGGAAGTTGAAGGGCCGAGCGCATGTAGCACATGTGTTTGGTCAAGACTAACTCTAGCGCATGTACTATATGCACTAGCTTGAAAATCCTCCTGGCGCATCTGCTACATGTGCCAAACCATGGATTTTAAAACAGAGCAGGTTCGCGTTTTGTATAACGGGTTTCGAACTTTTAAAGCAATTGGGGAGCTTGGACGTGGGGGTTTTCGAGAGATTTATGTCGGGTCTTGCTAGGAAAGTCTCAAGGGAGGTCGGGTGCTTGCCAAAAGTCAACATTGTCACTAGATTCTCAACGGAAAGCTCGTTTCTCACCAGAGAACTCAAATGTTAGTTTTTTGAAATTTTGTCATGTTCGATACATATGTGTTCGTTTTTTGTATATAATTAGTGTAAATCTATGCTTTAGGATGTTTAAAATGCAATGGGCGGATTTTTTTTTTGATTTGGTGAAGATTTCAGTGTGTTTGGGATTATTTTTCTTGTTTATGTAAATGGGTTTCCTGCAAGATTGAGAAATTTGCCTCTATAGGCTTGGGTATTACCTGTTTGTGCTTGATTTTTATACTAGGCGTCTTAGAAAAATGCATAGAACAACCATATGAAGTTTCATAATTTTTTAAAAAATTTTAAATTTTTGAATTTTTTGAAAATTAAGAAAAATAGGAAAAACTAAGAAAAATTAAAAAATTAAACCTATTGAAGACAGAAAAATTGTAGGATATTTTTAGAAAATTGAGGGGACCTTTTCGAGTGTTTCAAAAAATTTTGAGAATTTTTAGAAATAAAAGCGAAATCGAAAAAGTTTAAAAAATGAAGAAATGGCATTGGAAATTGTGTTTAATCATGAGTCACGTGTTACAAAGGATGAGATGGTGTCTATTGACGTGGTTGCAGGCTCGGGGAGCCTTGGTGAGGTGTTTTGTGATTTGTTGAATTTTAGGATAGTGAGTTTTTAAGGTGGAACTCTATCGAAAATTTTCAAAAAGTGTTGACCCTTTAAAAATTCAACGTTCAACTCAAAAATTCTTAGAAAAAGCCGTTACTTTTGAGAACTGGGCTTTTGAAAGAGAAAGCCCGAAGAAACCTAAATTTTAGAAAATTACCTTCGAAATGAGGCTTTTGAAGAAGAAAGCCCGAGAAATCGGTTTGAAACTTTTGCAATGACACTTTTTGTCTAGGAAAAAGCTCGAAAAACCTTAGAAAATCTTTGAGACAGGGCTTTTGATGGAGAAAGCCCAAGAAACAGGTTTGAAACTTTGAAATATAACTTTTTAAGGAAAAAGCCCAGAAATCTGTTAGAAAATATTTTGAAACAGGGCTTTTGAAAGAAAAAGCCTAGGAAACTAGTTTGATATTTTGAAACGAAACTTTTTAAGGAGAAAGTTCAAAAACCGCTAGAAAACTTTGAAATGGGGATTTTGAAGGAGAAAGCTCGAGAAACCGAATTAATATTTTGAAGCCAAACTTTTTAAGGAAAAAGTTCAAAAACTGCTAGAAAACTTTGAAACGGGACTTTTGACAGAGAAAACTCGGGAAACTGGTTTGAAATTTTTGAAATGAAACTTTTTAAGGAAAAAGCTCAAAAAACTACTAGAAAATCTTTGAAATAGGGCTTTTGAAATGGAAAGCTCGAGAAACCAATTTGATATTTTTGAAATGAAACTTTTTAAGGAAAAAGCTCGAAAAACCGTAGAAAATTTTTGAAACGGGGCTTTTGACGGAGAAAGCCCTGAAAACCGGTTTGATATTTTTGAAACAAAACTTTTTAAGGAAAAAGCTCGAAAATCGCTAAAAAACTTTGAAACGGGGCTTTTGAAGGAGAAAGCTTGGGAAACAGGTTTGAAGTTTTTAAAATAAAACTTTTTTAAAGAAAAAGCTTAGAAAACTGCTGGAAAATCTTTGAAACAGGGCTTTCGAAAGAGAAAGCCCTAGAAACCATTTTAATATTTTTGAAATGATAATTTTTAAGGAAAAAGCTCAAAAACCCGTAGAAAATTTTTGAAACAGGGCTTTTAAAGGAGAAATTTCGAGAAACCGATTTTGAAATTTTGGAATAGGACTAGGGAAATGGATAGGGCCTTAGCTTTTCTTCTTCTTCTTTTTTTTCTTCCATTTTGTTTCTTTCTTTTGTTTCTTCTTTTCTCTCTTTTTTTTCTTCTCTTTTTTTTTTTCTTTTCCTTTCTGTTGTATATATATATATTTTTCTTACTTTCATGCATATCCTGTGGCTAATCAGATTTTTATATTTTTTCTGTTGTTGCTTTTCAGGATGTTGGAGGCACGTGATAATGGTTCTAACAGGAGGCACCGTGGGAAGGCACCATGGGTTGAGCCTGGAGAGGGCAGTGGTAGTAGGAGTGGTTCTGCCCGAGGTGGCAGTAGTCGGCCTCAATGGTCTACGAGCAGGATGGCCTCGAGTAGTAGTTCTGCAATGGGATAGCCCTTGGTTACTTCGGACGAGAGGGTTGAGGAGGATGTCGATTCAGCCATTGATCTGCGAACAGGATATGGCAATGCATCCGTTCACGACAGGCGGAGGGATACTTCCTTTACAGATGACCAGTTAGCAATCTCTAACATCCCACCGTTGTGAGACTTGGCTTATCACCCAAGCTTGTATTTGCGTTATAGCCAGATGACATCATCTACTCACAACTCATTTAGAGGGGACAGTATCTCTGCCTTGAGAGCTATGTAGGCGTCGGCCCCATCCTATCAGGACTTCCTTCATCGGATCGGCTTCATTGCCTTTATAACACTTCAGACAGATAGGCTTGACCACAAGATAGCAGTCAGGCTACTAGAGCGATAGTTTGGGGAGACCGAGACTATACATTTGGTAAGCTTTGAGTTGGGGCCTACTCCTGTCGACTGGGCTATAATTAGGCTTGTCTTTTGGAGGTATCCCGATTTTCATGTGGGCTGTGACCGTTGATGAGGCTCGACTTCTTTTAGGTTTACCACGGATTATAGGCTCGAGTTTTTCAGCTTTGCTTTTATATCCAGCAGAGATAGCTTTCACACGTGAGCCCTCCCCAACTGATTAGGTCATCATGAGCTGCCGACTGGTATTATATATCGTCTCTAGTTACTTTTGCAACAATAATAAGCCGACAGTTCCTTTACCACTAGTGGGCTTGGTGGCAGATTTGGATGCATTAGACTATGTGGATTGGGGCGCCTTCACTTTTGCTAGTTTCTTACGAGGGATGAGAGTAAGGACATCCAGGGCATGAGGGAGTTTGACTGGTTTTTTGCCATTTTTGATATGGTGGAGTTATGAGTATCTACCTATTTGCTGGCCAGAGATACTAGCCACAGATGCCTTCCCACGGGCCATGAGGTAGGCTGGACATCAGGTGGTCCAGCGGTTCCTGGTTATAGATTTCATCACCCTTCGGGCTAACCTGGAGCTGCTAAGACCCCAGGATGTGTCTTAGGCGCCTTACCACCATTCTCCTCAGTATGCTGGCATGAGGGATCTCATCCTTTTGTCTAGGTCGTGAGTCACCTTCTGAGGCCCTTTTTCATGGGAGATGTACTTGAGAAAGAGCCATGGGTGGCAACTACACACTGACTTTCGTGCTGCTATGGATCCTCCCCAGTATATGTTTGGATTTTATCGAGCTGGGGTTGAGATTCCTTATGTAGTTGGGGTCCCAGCGACCGCTTCCTCCTTCCGCCCAATGTGGACTACGAGGCTCATTTCAGGGCAAGGTCTATTGACGTTTTTACCCAGCTGAATCTAGTAGTTGGAGGGTAGGTGGCCGATTATGAGGTGGTTGAGCTCTGGCATTGGGCCCAGGGCTTCATTTCCTAGAAGGAGTATTTAACTGCTTGTCAGGCCCAAGACTAGTACCGTGCCGAGGTAGGGGCTCTAACTACCCATATATCTTTGATGGAGGCCCACTGCGTATGCTGTTTATGATTCATTTTTCATGTTCCTTATGCATCTTCTATATTCTAATGCTGGGTTTTCTTTCCTCTTGTTTTTCTTGGTCAGGGCCCTTTTGATGTTGGAGCTTCTTCCAGCCAGCCCTCTCCATATGTGCCGAACACTGGTGATTTTGACTTGGATGATGACCCTACTCCCTGAGGTGCCTCTTTCCTCCTGGTGACATAGTTGTAGCTTTGTTAGACTGGCAGCTTTGTTTATGTTTTGAGGCCATGTGTTAGCCCTTGTGGATGATGATTGTAAGATGATTTTATGTATATTATTATTTTTCTTTGCATGAGATGATGATTGGTTTCTCTTTTTAGTCTTGTCTTAAATGTATGCATGCGAAAATATAAAGAGCAGGAATATAAATATAGGAATGTAGAAATCATGACACTCACAAGAAATGGTGGGTACGTACAAGCTTTCAATAGATGTGAAAAATGTGGGTGTGTTGTTGCATGTATGGATTTAGGCAAAGCACACAGGTATTCAAGTTTTACAAAAACAGGCCTCGAAGCAGGCTCCCAGCTTTTGACTTTAACCGAGTGTCCACCAGGAGCTAGTCATTTTGGACTTTTGTTCTTTTCTCGATGATTCCCTTCTTTGTCATGCCCTTTTCTTGTCATGTCAGGATAGTGGTTACCCCATTCTCAAGGTTTCCATTTCCAGACCCACCTCTCTTCTCTCTTATCTGAAAAAGGAAAAATCTTGCCCATATCTCCCCCGACTTGCTCTCGGGAATCTCACATTTGGACTAGTGAACTCTCTAGACGACAACCGTAGTAGCCTTTAGCAAAGGAGCATGCAGTTTCTATCCTCAATCTGAGAAGGCTTTACTTTGAACCGTAATACAGGCTTGGCTAAGGGTGAGAAATAAAGGGCATACAAGCGCTCAAGTAACTTTTCTATTCCCTAGCAGAGGTGATATGAACCAGAACCGCCTTGAGTAAGCCCCTATTATTTTGTTCACCTTTCTTTTTAGGTGTCTCTATTTTCTTGTGAACTTGTTTAGACTAAGCAATCTTTCTTGATCCGAGAGAACTTTGCCTTGGGTTGTATTGTGGCTAGGTTATGAGGTTTTTGAAATGAACGGTATTGAAGGCTCAAGGTGTTACACTTCTCCTGGGTTGATCACTCTGGTTAATACTTCTTCTCCTTTAAGCTTTTTCCTTGTTAGTTTTCTCTTTTGGGTATTTACTATGTTTTTGTACGAACTTTTACCCATATCAGGTTCATTGTTTCTCTTTGTTTTGCCCCAGCACTGCTACTTGCACAGTGTTTGTTGGTTTCTCGGGGCATCTCACTTTCTTCTTTTTTTTTAAACATGAGAGGGGGCTTTCTTTTGCCTCAAATTTCTTCCTTTACTCTTTTGCTTTCCAATTTTGTCTTCACTCATTGTAAGTGGTGATCATTAGGTCAGGTTTGTCAAAAGAATCTAATTCAGCTCAAAATGAGTTTTCTAAAAGGGACTCTTTTAACTGTATGGTGGAAGAATAAATGGCCTCTCTTCCTTTCAAATAAGATTGCTTAGTCCATGAAGTTCAGTCCTTGAACTTTAGCGCCATCCTTCGAGATAGGTGAATGTTAATTTAAACGTTTTATTACCTATACTTGCCCTAGTTTGGGTGGGGGGGGGGGGGGGGGGGGGGGGGGGGGGGTTTCTTGCTTAGGGTGTTTGAATGAAAACCACTTGCGGCTTGAGTGGGCTTGTTCAAAGGAGTTGCTTTGCTGTTTAGGGAATTTGAAATGATGGTTTCTCTTCCTTTTAAGGGTCTAACTGCCGACTGCTTTGTCATGGCATCCTCCAAGTAGTGCCCTTTTCTATAATCCACTCTCGCTCTTTTCTTTCTTCAGTATTTCCTCTCTTTGGATCAGAAATGGCCCCCGCTAGTGAAGATGCACATACTATCCTCCTCTAAGTCAAGGCATAACAATTAAAGGGGAAACTTCTAAGAAAAGACAAACACCGAAGATGATAAATGTAAACTTCAAGTTCTTTTTCTTTCATTTCAAAAGTTTTGTGTACATGTCAAGCTCTTGATTAACAAAAGGTAAAATTAAAAGTAGAGTTAACAAAAACAAGATTAATGGAAAGTAAATGCAGAGTTTGACAAAAAGAACATCCATTTGGTAGTCACTTCTTCAGCTGGGCTTCAGGACTACGCCTGCCTCCTCCATGGTCCACCCGCCAACTTCTTTGGTCGGTTGTGTTGGACGGATTGATGCATTAACTACAGAATGGTAGAGGCGGGCGGTTATAGTGCAAGCGGGGATGCCTTCTTTTCCTTTCCCCTCTCTAGTTGGGCCATTATCGCACATCCCCTCTTGGGAACTCTGATGGTCCTCCTTCAATTGGTTGGTTTTCTCTTGCTTAACTTTTACGACTTCTAGGCTTTCCCCCAGGACTTGCAATGGTTTTTCTTTGATTTTCTCCTTTTTAGCTTCCTCTTTGTCGATTTCAGCAAACAGGCTATCCAAATCATCTTCACTGAATTTGAACAGTGTGTTTGGTACTTTTGGCTCATCGATGCCTCAACCTATATCCTCATAATTGAAGAGATCCTCTATTAGGCGGTGCTCAGCCTTAGCATATTTGGGGTCTAGGAATTCATCTCCCCAACCATTAGCAAGTCCAGTATCAGTGGAGTGTCTGCCATAGATTCTTCTACGGGCCATTCAAGGGGATCTTGCTCTCCATTTGCATTGTAAAGATAGATAGGGCATGGTGGTAGCTCTTCTTCCCAGTCACTTTCTTCTTCAGTCTCTAACTTTCCTTCAAAATATCCCGCAACTATGATGCCATCTGGGTCTGCTTCCTCTTCTATGATTATGTTGACAGTATGATCTGGTAGGGGATTTGCTGTGGCATTGGGCGCGGGGCCAGTTTTGCTTCCTGGGTGTTGATGACTTTACTGTCAATGAGGTCTTAGATTTTATGCTTCAAAGAAAATAGGACTCTGTGTCATGCCCCTGTCCTATAGAATGATATTCACAAGTAAGGGCAAGATTAAAAGTTAGAGACAATAGGCTTGGCAACGGTTGCAGGGGTATAGGGTTCAGGTGCTTGGCTTTGAGCAGCTTGTGGTAAGCCTTTATCTGAGTGCATGCTAAGCGAGTGAATTCTCGATTCCGCTATTTGCTTCTGTTAGGGTTGGAGCACGATCGGGTTGTGACAAGGCCATGGCAAGATAGCAGATATCTCTCCCTCTTTCTGACCAGTACCTTAAGTGGTTGCTACCTTCTTTGCTGTATTTGCGAATCCCTCACTTGTCTTAGCATAAGGGTCCGTGATTTTGCCAGTTTTCAATCCATTCTCGATCATTTCTCCCTGTATTATCAACTCAGATAAACTCTTCCCAATGCTCAGGCATAAGAGTTCATAATACAGGCCTTGGAAGATGTTCACAACTAGCTATACATACTCTTTTTCCACTAGCGGGGGGTTGACTTGAGCAGTTGCCTCCCTCCACCTTAGAGCATAGCTCTTGAAACTTTCTTTCTCCCCTCAGGTCATCATTATAAAGGCACACCTATCCATGATGAGGTCGTTGTTGTGTCCGTACTGGGATCGGAAGGTCATGACCAACTCGTTCTAGGTTGTTATCTTCCTCAGATCCAAACGGGCGAACCATTGCAAGGCGAGCCCAATCTGGCTATGCTGAAATAGCTGCATCAAAAGTTTGAGGTCATTACCATAACCGCTTAATGCACCTACGTATAGTCTTAAATGAGCCATGGGATCTTCACTTCCATCATACTTTTAGAAATTGAGTATCTTGAATTTGGGTGGCCTTGGATGATCGGGAAAGAAACATAGTTCATCATAGGATGTTCCGCTAAAAGTTTCATGACCTTGTAGGCTGTGTAGGGACTCTTCTAAACCTTGTATTTTGAGATTGAGGGGATCTAGACTTTCCTTCTTTGGTGTAGCAATCAACAGGATAGTTTCAGGGTTCTCTTCTTCTCCTTCCTCAATGTGCACCACTTTAGGGAGTTCCTTGTTCTTCCCCACATTGTCAGTTCGAAGGATGACCCTTGGTGGAATAACTTTAGTTTCTTTAGGGTGGGACGTTCAGGTGAAGGATTCATAGCAGGTCCTTCGAAGGCCATCAGTTGTACGAGCTTGAACATCTCATCTATTTTCACCTTCATCGCATTCACTTCCTCCTGTGTCACCGAGCTATTCTGTTGCTCGCAAGTTTTGCCTTCGCTTGTCATTTGCGCTGCTCAGTGTCGGGTAAAGACTGGTGATCGGAGTATAGGAGGCACTCGTGTTCCTCTTTTTTCTTTTCTGGGAGCAATGGTGTCCTAAAACGCAAGCAAGTCTCACTAAAAATCATTACTAGTCTTTAATGAGACAAGAGGGGGGGAACAAAAAATAAGGAAAAACAATAAAGAGATCATATGTTAGTTTCTAGATTGAGCAAGATTTTATGCAATGTATGACTTAGGGATGCCCCTATTTTTTGAGGAAAACTAAGCATGATGCTTTGGCTCAAGCTTTGGAGATAGGGCCCTGCCCTTGTTATGCAATACTATACCTGTACCTATAGCCATTCATTCATACGTTAATTCATTCAACAAAAATAACAATTTTATTGAAATGTATTTTCTTTGTACATGGAGTTTTTAGAAGTACATTGAAACAGAGAGGGGAAACATTTTCCTTGGGGCTTCCACCTATTCTATCTTTACATTTAAAATCCTAAACTACTCTTGAGTCTTCGAATTTGCCTTCTTGGATGGGGGTCGATGGGAGACCTTGATTTTGGATTGCCTTTTATCTTCTTGGTGGCCCTATCTCCGTGAGCGAAGAGGGATTAGGGCCCCTCTTTATAAGATGACTTTGATGCATGCCATGAATCCCTAGGGTCACTTGGTACCCTTAGGTGTTTTGGTTGACATGATTTGAGCGAGAAAGTCTTCGGGCCTTTCTTTGGGGGTTAATCAGATGCATGAAGATGTAATGACTTAAGTTACTTTGGGAACTCTTGTCTTGAAAAGAATACAGATGCATGAACAGTTATGATGCGTAAAGATGTATACATAGCATAATGACAAAAATTAAGCAGCATAATAGCATGAATTGAACATAATACAAGAGAAAGTAAAGCGGTCGCCCTTTCCTCCTTGGTTTTAAAACTGACGCGTGTGTCTTAAATCTTGCAAAGGTTCGGCTATGCATGGGGTGCTACATGAGCATGAGGTTGGGGGCTTTATTAATGCTTCCTAAAAAGCTCAGTTCCCGAACCTTCAAACCTCCGACGCCCACCCCCGAAAGGGTGAACACCATATTTGGTTAGTGTTTCAAGCAGGGGAACTATCAAAAGACCGTAGGCTGAGAAACTGATACAGCATCTGCCCACAGTCAATATACTATTCTCTCTTTTATTTAGAAGGGTAGTAACCAGGTAATATATGCCAAATGCAAATGCAAATGAGCGCACCAAGTGTGTGTAGAATTTTCAAAAATGGAGGAAATGACCCAATAATACACATCACATCATGTTCATTCATTACATTCATGGCAGTTAATTTGAAACATAAAATCAAGTGTGAACATAGGTCCACCTACAAAGGAAAGTGCATAAAGTTAGTAACTTTTTGACAAACTTAATGCAAGATAAAATGGATGATTAATGCAATGCATGTATGTAAGTAATGAATGCAAGTGATGACACTTATTTGAAAATTATGATTTTTGAAAAACTTTTTGGGAACCTAGAAAATTTTTGAAAAGTAGATAAAACTAAACAAAGTAACCAGAGATTCTGAGTAGGTGAAGGGTGAAGATACATAATAATGGCCTAACCCTCTAAGTATCCCCAATGGAGTCGCCAGCTGTCGCACCTCGATTTTTGAAACCAAGTTTTTTCGGCACGGAAACAGCACGGTGCTCTGTCATTAGAACTAGAAGGATGAGTGCGACTAGGTGTGAACTCAAAATAGATTTGATTAAGGGCTTATTTTTAGAAAAATAGGAGTCGCTACCTAACTTGATTAAGGTAAGTTAGGTCACTTAAAACTAAGTGTAATCCGAAAATTAAACTTAGGGTTTAGAAAAGATTTTGAAAAACTCCCTCAAGAGAGGGTTTTTAAGAAAATAGGTTGCTTGGCAACCTTTTGAAAAGTTGGAAGCCCTTTTTGAAAATAACTCCATTTTGGTCTTTTAAAAATAGAAATTCATGATCCGAGAGTTGGTTATGTGTAGGGAAGATATCTTAAGATCATCACCCTACCCTGCCCTTTTGGTACCTACATGTCTAATTACCCTCAATTCACTCACTTGAATAGCCGGTTACTATTTTCCACTTAGTATCCACTTCAGAGTTTTGAAAACGAAATTTAGTCATCATTTTTTGGATGAATGATGCATGATGCAAGTCTTGAGAAAAATGTTTGAAAAACATGGAAGTTTGATGGAATTTGAAACAAAAATCTTGAATGGATAGAAAGTATTAGAAATGGGACTTGGGTAAAAATAAGAGTTATGACCGCACTATTTTAGGTTACCTACGTATCTCATTTGGCGAGAATCAGGTCATTTGTAATTCGGGCAAGAGCCTAATAGAAAAGAGGCACATTAAGGCCATTGAAAAGTTTTGAAGACACTTTGAGATCTTTGGAAAGGTTTAAAGACACTTTGTGGTCCTTGAGAAAAGAGAACTTAAGAATTTTGATTTGAAATCGGATGTTAGAGTGTTTTTGGAATAGAACTTGAATGTTTTTGAAAGTGCTCTTGAAATGGAATTTTGAAGTGCTTTGAAATGTTTTTGAATATAACTCAAGAGAGTTTTGAAAGTTTTGAAAATTTGATCATGGACTTGAAAATTGGATTTGGACTCACAAGAGCTCCTATAAACTTTTCTTGAAATGATTTTCCGAAGATAGTTTTCATGTACCCTAATGAAAGGTATGTTGAATATTGTAAGCACCCCATTTTTGACCGTTTGGCAGTCTACACTCCGTCCAGACTTGTTTTCAAGTCATTATGGGCATATTCTTATCGAAACCAACTTTCTAAGTCCAAATCCCGTTTGTCCATCGCCTAGCGGGCCCACCAGGCCCAAATAGAGGCAAAATGACCAAAACGCCCTTTGGGGGCATTGTTTCTTTCCAATTCCAACTCCAACCCCTCTCTCGAGACAGTTTATTTCTCGAGATGGTTCCAATCCAAGCACGTCTTTTTGAAGACGATAAGTCCCCTTTCCAATCCCTCTCTCGAGACAGTTTATTCCTCGAGACGGTTCCAATCCAGGCGCGTCTTTTCGAAGACGGTAAGATCCCTTTCCAATCCCACTCTCGAGACAGTTTATTCCTCGAGACGGTTCCAATCCAGGCACGTCTTTTCGAAGACGGTAAGACCCCTTTCCAACCCCTCTCTCAAGACAGTTTATTCCTCGAGACGGTTCCAATCCAGGCGCGTCTTTTCGAAGACGGTAAGACCCCTTTCCAATCCCACTCTCGAGACAATTTATTCCTCGAGAAGGTTCCAATCCAGGCGCGTCTTTTCGAAGATGGTAAGACGCCTTTCCAATCCCTCTCTCGAGACAGTTTATTCCTCGAGATGGTTCCAATCCAGGCACGTCTTTTCGAAGACGGTAAGACCCCTTTCCATTCCCTCTCTCAAGACAGTTTATTCCTCGAGACAGTTCCAAATCAGGCACGTCTTTTTGAAGACGGTAAATCTCCTTTCCAATCCCTCTCTCGAGATAGTTTATTCCTTGAGACGATCCGAGTAGCGAAACTACTTACAAAACCGTTAGAGTAGCGGAAATACTCACAAATAGGTCGATATAGGGAATTGCCAACAAACCCCTGTGTCACGACGATCGCCGTAAAAGTGGCGGAAACACTCAAAACCCAGGTTAACACCGGTGCCTCTAGCCCACTTCGGTGAAAAATTACCAAATTGCCCCTTGAGCCTTTTCTGAGACTTTCCGGTCAAGATGACCATTCTGCCCCTAGGCATCTGAACGCCTCGGGAACCACACCGGCTCTGGGTATCAAACCAGTAACCTTTCGAGAATATTTCTTATAGTATTCCCGACCTTCCTCTACCTTTCCGGATCATTCCGAGTCAGTTCCGGCCAACCCGATATAAAATGACCGTTTTGCCCCAAGAGGGCCGGTCTCCTTTTTCGACCATACCGGCTCTGGGTATCAAATCGGTAACTTCTCGAGAATACTTTTTATAGTATTCTCAACCTTCCTTTACCTTTCCAGATCATTTCGAGTCAGTTCCGGCCAACCCGATACAAAATGACCGTTTTGTCCCTAGAGGGCCAGCCTCCTTTTCTGACCACACCGGCTCTGGGAATCAAACCAGCAACCTCTAGAAACATTCTAAATAATTTTTCTAAATCTCGAGTCTTCTTCCGAGATAGTCCGAGTATGTCCCGGCAGCTTTCCGGCCCGATTGACCGTTTTGCCCCTAAAGGCCCGATCAACCCTTCCGACACATCCTATCCTCACTTTCAAGTCAAATACCTCCAGGACACTATTCTAAGTGTTACTACTCTTTTCTGGCCTTCCGGGTCATCCCCGGTCTTCCAAAATCCTTTCTGGACTTTTTGGAGTCACTCCTAGTGAAGCCAGGCTAAAAATTGTGTGGTAGTCACTAGTACAGGTGCCCAAATCTAGTCAAAGATACGTTGCTTGCCGACCTTAAATATTTCCTAAATGGCTGGGGCCACTAGTAGTGGCTCCAAGCCAAAAAATGGCCTGGCGCCACTGTAACAGGCGTCAGTGTTGTCTAACCTCTATAAATACAAAGCCTCTTCCAACGTTTAAAGGGTCCGCAAACTCAATCTAAAAATCATATAATTTGATATACAGAGCTCGAGCACTCCCTAAACCCTAGCCTCCTTAGGTTTTCCAAACCCTAGCCACCATACACTAAACCCTAGCATTCTATACACTCAAACACACCCCCATACACTCATACACTAATCTTCAACCCTCCTTTGAAGACTTGAAGAGCTGCAATATAAAGCTTGAAGACAACTCTTGAAGATTGAAGACGAAGATCAAGACGAAGACCGAAGACCGAAGAAAGCAAGGTGCGCAAAATAAATAAGATACAAGGTAGGTTCTCCATTTAAATTTTCGCACTTCCCCCTCTCTCTTCTCTCTCCTAACCCACTTAGGTTTTCTCTATTTTAATCCCCCATCTCTTTCCCCCCCCCCCCCCTTTATTTGCATGCTTGAAACAAGGAGATTCCCAGTCCATGTGTAGGATTGGGCTATTGGAGAGTCACCGTGTCGGAGGCTTTCTTCTAGTCTAACCAGAGACCACGTGGGTCCGGCCCCCTTGATTATATGGTGAAGCCTTAGCCTTGTATGTTTACGACCCCAAAATTGCATTGTGCATATCATGGTCTTGCATCTTCCAAAAGTCGTTTTCAAAGTTGTTTTCAAAATCGTTTTCAAATTTGTTTTCAAAATTGCATCAAGATCTCTTTTTCAAAAACTTGTTTTCAAAACCACAATCCTAGGGTGATTCTAGCTTTTCCATGGCTAGGATTGCTTTAGGAAAGTGTTACATTTAAAGTGACCAACGTGGTTCATATTTTCAACCTTTGCTGTTTTCAAAATCACTTTCTTAAAGTGGTTCTAGCCTTCTTATGGTTAGAATCACTTTAAGAAAGTGAGATGTTTTTATACCTTCTAAAAACTCTCTTTCCAAATCCCTTATCCTAAAAATCTCTTTTTCAACATACTTTCCTAAAACTCTCCTTTCCAAAATTGTTTTCTAAAAACTCTTTCTAAAAATCTATTTTTTTCAAAACTCCTTTTTTTCAACTCCTTTCTAAAAACACTCCCTAAATTCACTTTCCTAAAAACTCTCTCCAACAATCTCCTTCTAAAAATCTTTCTAAAAAACTCTCTTTCCAAAATCTTCCTTCTAGAAACTCTCATCTAGAATTTTCCTTCTAAAATCTTCATTTCCAAAATCACACTTTTCAAAAACTCCTTCTCTTTAAAATCTTTTTCCAAAAACTCTATCTTCAACTTCACTTTCCAAAAACTCCTCCCTAGGATCCCCTTCTAGAAAACCTTCGTTTTCAAAAACGCACTTTCCAAAATCCTCTTTCCTTAGAGCCCAAGTCAAGCCCTAGAACCCACAATTAGGAAACCCTAATTTTCTTTCCAAAAACGTGATTTTCAAACTTGCCTCAAAACCTAGGTTTCCAAAACCTCTTGTTTTCTATACCAAAACTATACACATTTCCAAAACCTCTTTTCTACGTTAAAATTCTACACTTTCAAATCTAGGGTTTCTAGAACTTCCCCTTTCCAAATCCTTGCCAAATCTAACCTTCCTTTTAGGAAACCAAATCAAATCTCCCCGTTTAGGAAACTAGATCCCGTCCTCCGTTTTTGGACACAAAATTAAACCTTCTCTTTTAGAAACTAAATTCAATCCCTTCCTAATCCAAATCTTTCCTAACTCAACTCCTTCCTAATTTTCTACCTTCCTAAAATCATCTCAACTTCCATATCTTTCTTAAATCAACCCTTTCCTAATTCTACCTCTTTCCAAATCTCAACTTTTCAAATCTAAGCTTTCAAACCTTTCTTAAACTCAAACCTTTCCTAATTTCAAGATTTTCTAAAACTCTAAAACTTTCTAAATCTTAAACTTTCTAAATTTCAAATCTTTTCAAATTCTAAACTTTCCAAAACTCCAAAATCTTTTCAAATCTAAGACTTTTCTAAACTCAAAACTTTCTTAATTCAAACATTTCCTAAATTGAAAACTTTCCTTTTTCAAATATTTCCAAATTCAAACTTTCCTAAGTTGAAACTTCCCTATCTCAAAACTTTCTAAATTCAAAACTTTCCAATTTCCAAACTTTCTTAAATTTCAAACTTCCCTAATTGAAAACTTTCCAAAAATGGAACTTTCCAAATTCGAAACTTTCCTAATTCGAACATTTCCTAATTCCAATTTTTCTCCAATCTTCCAAGTCCAAGTATTCAAGTCAATTTTTCTCCAAAATCCTTCCCAGTCAAATCTCATCTTTCTTTTTGAAGTCTTTAAGTCTAGGTTTCCTAAAACCGAGTTTTTCAAAGTCAAGTCTTTTCACATCTTTCAATCAAAGTTCAACTTCTCAATCTTTTAATCCAGTTTCCAATTCAATCTCTTTCTTCCAATTCAACCATCTCTTTTCAATCGGACTCCGGTCCAAACTACGACTGACCTAATTCCTCCAAAAGGATACGTAGGCAACCCTCATGGGTGCGGTTACAACATTTTTCAAATTTCAAATTCCAAAAATCTTTCCAAATCTCCAATCTATTTTCAAATTTCCAATTTCAGATTTCTATTTTCAAATTTCTACTTTCAATTTCCAAAACTTTTCAATTTCAAATCTCTTTCAAATCAAATCAATCTCTTTTCAAATCTATTTTTTAATTCTCTTTCTGTTGCACTTGCATGTCATGCATCATGTTAGTTTCTTTTCAAACATTTTTTTTCAAAGTGGATAGGATTGAACATTGGATTAGTTAAAGACTCTCATAGATGAATCTAGGATAGATTGACATGTAGGTATCGAAAGGGCGGGGTAGGGTGATGGCTTAGTGCGTCTTCCCCATACGTAACCAACCTCCAAACCTAGGATCACTGATTTCAAAGACCAAAAGGAGTTATTTTTCAAAAACAGCTAAATGTTTTCCAAAGGTTGCCAAACAACCTGTTTTTCTTAAAAACCCTCTCTTGAGGAGATATTTTTAAAATCGTTTTCAAAAACCTTAAGTGTAGTCTCCGGATTATTCTTAGTTTTTAGGTGACCTAACTCACCTTAATCAAGTTAGGTGCCGACTCCAAATCTTTTTCAAAAGCCCTTTATTCAGACCAATTTTTCAATTCAAACCTAGTCGCACTCATTCTTCTAGGAGGGTGAGTTCTAACGAGAGAGTACAGCATTTTTCCCGCTTGTGTGAGTATTCCTCGAGTGCGAAAAATCTGGGCGCGACAAATATTTCCTCGCCTTGGAGAGGTTAGTTAATGAATAGCTAAATTCCTTTAGGGCAATGAGTTTGAAGACAAATTTGGAAAAAGGGGCTAGAGACTTTCTTTTGGTTTTTAAATCTTTAGGATTATAGAACCCTTCTTGAATATCTCACTTACATTTGAACAATTCTAACCATGGAAGAATTAGGGTTGCTTTAAGAATGTGATGTTTGAAAAAGACTTTTAAAAAAAGATTTTTAAAGAGCGTTTAGGGTTCGACACCCTATATGGACCTTAGAGGGTCACGCTTGATATGTCACTTTCTCTAAGGAAACCTTAACCATGGGAGGGTTGAGATCACCTTAGAGTTGTGAGTTTTGAAATCACTTTTGAAACTAGCTTTTGGAAAATGTGAAGTGTCTAGCCACTTTCGTTAAGACAAGTTTAAGAGAACTCTTAGAGGTATTTTTGAAGATAGAGTGAGGGAATGCTTGAAAGGGTTTTGGAGTTGATTTTTGAGATCTCAAGAAAGTAAGGTGCTTTGAAAGTATTTTATGAAAATGGTTTTTGGGTTGGAGGATTATTTGAAAAGGAGTCTTTGAATTGGTACCTTGAAACTTACTAACCTAGGTTGGGTTGACCTAAGGTTAACTAACTTAAGTTAGGTTAACCTAGGGTTGGCTAACTAGGGTTAGGTTGGCTAGGATTAAGGTGACCTAGGATTAACTAACTAAAGTTAGGTTAACCTATGGTTAAGGTGACCTAGGATTAACTAACTAAGGTTAGGTTAACATAGGGTTAAGGTGACCTAAGATTAACAAACTAGGGTTAAGTTAACCTAGGGTTGAGGTAACTTGGGGTTAACTAACTAAGGTTAGGTTAACCTATGGTTAAGGTGACCTAGGATTAACTAACTAAGGTTAGACTACTAGGATCAAGTTAACCTAAGGTTGGAAGATGATTTGGAACTAGGGTTTGGACTTAGTGGTTTTGGAAATATGGTTTGGGAAAGGTGATTTTATGCATGAAATTTGAAAGTATGTTTTGAAGACCATTTTATGAAAGCCATTCAAGTAAGTGTTGGGGTCCTATGGTTGATGTTTGGAAACCACTCAAGAGAGGGTTGCTTTGGAACCATTTCACCTGCAAACTCAAGAGAGCAAAACTTATAAAAATCAAGGTAAAAATGATGGTTTAGGGAAATGATTTTATGCAAGTTGAAGATAGTGCAATTTTGAAAACCCTTTTTGAAGGAAATTGTTTTGAAAACACTTTTAAAGAGGATAAAGTCAACTCTAATGAATTAAGGTTTATATGGTCAAGATAATGGAGAAACCACTCAACAGAGGGTTCAAAGGGACCATTTCTACTACAAAATTCAATAGAGTAAAGCCTTTAAAAATCAACATAGAAGAAGAGGGTTTGAAAGCCATTTTAATGCAATTTTGAAAAGTAATGAAATGTAAGGTTGCAAAATAAAGTCAATGGACTTAAAGATGGTTTTCTAAGGTGTAGAAATTGAGGGTTTGACCAAAGTTTCAAGAAACCAACTCTGGGACCATTTTTAGGAAAACATTTGAATATGGAGCTTGAGAATGCCATAGTAATAGAGATAGTGAAAGCTTTAGAAAAATGAAAACAAAAGGGTCATGAAATCATACAAAGCTAGAGGCTTCACCACATAGCAAGGTGCTCTAAGGCCATACCATCTTAAAGTAGGTTTGTGAGAAGTTCCCTACACGGTGGCTCTCACAAACTTTCCTCTAGGCATGAACTAAGAACTTCCTTGTTTCAAGCATGCAAGAAAATGGGGTAGAAGACGGGGATTAAAATAGAGAATAGCCTAAGTAGGCTAGGAGGGAGAAGAGAGGAGTGGAGAATTGCAAAAATGTAAAGGGACTACTACCTTTTGCCTTTAAACACTTTCAAACCTCCTTGAATGCCTTGACTTGAGCTTGAATAGCGTTGAAGAGTTTTAAAGGGGCTGGAATGAGGTATTCTATGGCATTGAAGGCTATATAGGTGTAGTGTATAGGTTAAGGGGAGATGGAATCTAGCCTAAGTGTTAGGAGTGGGGATGTATATAGGAATTCAAGGTTCTGGAGTAGTTTTAGCAGGGCTTCGCTATCAATTTCAATTCTGGAATATGCAAAGGGGGAAGCCTATGTTTATAGGCCAGTTATGCTACATGCTTCAGGGTACCAATTCAAAGACTCCTTTTCAAATAATTCTCCAACCCAAAAACCATTTTCATAAAATACTTTCAAAGCACCTTACTTTCTTGAGATCTCAAAAATCAACTCCAAAACCTTTTCAAGTATTCCCTCACTCTATCTTCAAAAATACCTCTAAGAGTTCTCTTAAACTTGTCTCAACTAAAGTGGCTAGACACTTTACATTTTTCAAAAGCTAGTTTCAAAAGTGATTTCAAAATCCACAACTCTAAGGTGATCTCAACCCTCTCATGGTTAAAGTTTCCTTAGAGAAAGTGACATATCAAGCGTGACCTTCTAAGGTCCATATAGGGTGTCAAACCCTAAATGCTCTTTAAATTTCAAAAGTCTTTTTCAAACATCACATTCTTGAAGCAACCCTAATTCTTCCATGGTTAGGATTATTCAAATGTAAGTGAGATATTGAAGAAGGGTTCTATAACCCTAAAGATTTAAAAACCAAAGAAAAGTCTCTAGCCCCTTTTTCCAAATTTTTCTTCAAACTCATTGCCCTAAATAACTTTAGCTATTCATTAACTAACTTCTCTAAGGTGATGAAATATTCAACATGCTTTTCATAAGGGTACATGAAAACTATCTTCGAAAAATCATTTCAAGACAAGTTCATAAGAGCTCTTGTGAGGCCAAATCCAATTTTCAAGTCCATGATCAAGTTTTTAAAACTTCCAAAACTCTCTTAAGTTATGTTCAAAAACACTTCAAAATTCCATTTCAAGAGCACTTTCAAAAACATTAAAAGTTTATTCCAAAAATACTCCAACATCCGATTTCAAATCAAAATTCTTAAGTTCTCTTTTCCCAAGGAGTATAAAGTGTCTTCAAATCTTTTCAAAGACCTCAAAGTGTCTTCAAAACTTTCCAATGGCCTCAATGTGTCTCTTTTTTATCGAGCTCTTGCCCGAACTACGAATGACCTGATTCTTGCCAAATGAAATACGTAGGCAACCTGAAATGGTGCAGTCATAACTCTTATTTCTACCCAAGTTTTCTTTCCCAAACTTTCTATCCATTCAAGATTTCTGTTTCAAATTCCATCAAACTTTCATATTTTTCGAACATTTTTCTCAAGACTTGCATCATGCATCATTCATCCAAAAATTGATAACTAAACTTCATTTTCAAAACTCTAAAGTGGATATTAAGTGTATAATAGTAACTGGCTATTCAAGTGAGTGAATTAAGGCTAATTAGACTTGTAGGTATCAAAAGGGCGGGTAGGGTGATGGTCTTAGAATATCCTCCCTACACGTAACCAACCCTCGGATCATGGACTTCTGTTTTCAAAAGACCAAAATAGAGTTATTTTTAAAAAAGGCTTCCAACTTTCCAAAAAGTTGCCAAGCAACCTATTTTCTTAAAAAACCTCTCTCAAGGGAGTTTTTCAAAATCTTTTTCTAAACCCTAAGTTTAATCTTTAGATTACACTTAGTTTTAGGTGACCTAACTCACCTTAATCAAGTTAGGTGGTGACTCCTATTTTTCTAAAAATAAGCCCTTAATCAAATCTATTTCGAGTTCAAATCTAGTCGCACTCGTCCTTCTAAGAGGACGAGTTCTAATGACAGAGCACCATGCTTTTCCCGAGCCGAAAGGACTTGGTTTCAAAAACCGGGGCATGACAGTGCTGAATTAGCAAACATTCTACATTGATGGGTAACAGGCGCTAGAAGTGAATCGCTCTTCCATCTCGGGGAATTAGGTACTTTCCATAGATGAGTGTGAAAGGGGCTTTACCAATCCGATGACTAAACCTTCTCGATGATCGTACTGTGCTGGGTTGAATGGTCTTACCGTCAATGAGGGATCAACTTTCTTGAATGACGAGACAAATGGGTTTGACTTTGAATTTGAATGGACTTATCGCCTTATGGAATACGTGTCAGTCTGGATTGGACTGATTAATGTAACACGGGCATATTGGTCATTTTACCTTTAGTGGGTCCAGCAGGCCCGCGAGGCAATTGACAGATTGGATTGGAACTAGGAAGCTGGTTTGGGCTTGAGTATACTTAAGTTGATTTAGAGGTGCTTATAATCGGGCCGGAGATCGTCGAGTGGCCAAAATAGGGTGCTAACACACATGACATACTCCCATTCAAGCATGCCAAACAAGCTCATTGATTAGGGTAATCATGCATTACATCATATGCATTTAAGCTAAATGTGATGCTAAGCAAGATAGGGTCTCACAAGTCTTCCTTCCTTTAAGAATTTCATTCTGAAATTCACTTACCAAGCTAGAATATGTATGGATATTGATTCATCATTGTTTTCTCACTCTCCCATGTGGCTTCCTCAACCGAATGACTCATCCACAGCACTTTTACCAACAGTATAACCTTGTTACATAGAAACTTATCTCTTCAATCTAGAATATGAACTAGTTTCTCTACATAAGTCAAGTCATTCTCCAATTTTATCGGTTGTTAAGTCAACATAAGATAGATCTGGTATGTACTTTCGCAACATGGACACATAGAAGAATCATGTAACTTAGACATTTCTGAAGGTAAACTTAATCAGTTAGCTGTAACACTAACTCTCTCAACAATAGCATTTGGTCCAATATACTTTGGACTTAATTTACCTTTCTTCCTAAATCTCACTATACCTTTCCATGGTAAGACTTTTAAGAATACTTGGTCACCAACATCAAATTCTAACTCTCGTCTTTTGTTATTTGCATAGCTTTTTTGTCTACTTTGAGCCACTCGCAAATGTTCTTCAAGAACTTTAACTTTCTCAATTGTATCTTAAATAATTTCTAGACCCAATAACTATCTCTCACCCACATCACTCCAACAAACAAGAGTCCTACACCGCCGCCCATATAAAGCTTCAAATAAAGCCATGCCAATACTGAATTGATAATTGTTATTATATACAAACTCTATTAAAGTTGTATTTGGGCCAAACGATCAAATCTAGATTGATAATTGTCTCTTTAAGTCTTTTACAATGACAATCCTACATAAATAAACACATACGAAACATGCATTGTGATCACTATTAACAAATTGCCATTAAACATGTCTTTCTAAGTCATTCGTAAAAAAATAGCAATGTTGGTTTGAGCCATCAAAAAATTGGCTCGAGCGAACATTGAGCCATGTACTGAGTGATGCTCTCTGATGTTTTGCAGGTGGTCTCAACTATAATGGCTCGAGCGATCCGACAATTGGCTCGAGCCAACCTTTCAACAAATGGATCTAAAGTTTCGAATCTTGCAAAAATATTAAATTTTAGTCAATCAAGCCCCATAATGCTATTCCAAGGCTTCAAGCGCATTTTCATGGTTTCAAACCAGATAAATAACATCATAATTTGGCCAAACTTTTCTAAGGTACGTTTGATCATTTGATGTGCGTTAGAGAGTTGGCCCCGTTGCCTATCACCTACCTAACTCTTCCATCCAAACTTTTTTGCATGTCCATGACTTGTTCCACGTTTCCATGTTATAGTATTACTTGCATGATTCCACACATGTTGGAGTATATCTCTTAGATGTATCTTAGGATTTGAGTTACATAAAGCGACTACTTTAGATCTTAGACCATCGGGTACAAATATCGAGGAATAAGAGCATTCTCCTATTAAAGGTTTGGTGATATAATAATTTTGCAGAATTTACACGATAGAGAGAAGATGAAGTTCAAGAGATGTACCTCTACCTACTTGAGATACAGACACTTGTTCTGATACTTAGAAAATAAAATTATCAATTTTCATATTATTCTTTCGTATATTTATGGCATGATTTTATTGGCACATGTGTTTAACTCTTTTGATGGGTTTGGCCTGAGGTACATGAGTTATTGGCTAGTCGCTACTCCCAATTCCATGATGATTTTAGCTTGGGGTTGTGACAGACAAGAGCGGACAGAACAACGATTCAATGAGGGCAACTGTCTCTGCTGAATTGACTATTTTCACTATTTTTAAATATTTTTATGTGTTTTATTTGATCTTATGTTATAAATATACGTTTTGCCTCTACTGAGTTTATAAACACTTACATTTGTTTCTCTTTGAATTCATTAATAACAATATTTGCCCCCACTAAATATTACTAAACATGTAATAAAAAATATATGTATCTCATTGACTTTTCATTATACGGTCAAACAAACAATACAATCCTACTTAATCATGTATTCATAGACTCATGGTTACCAAAATCTCAAAATTTCTTCTTAAAATTTTGAACCTTAGCCATCTAAATTTGGATTTAATTTTTAATATATTTTTTGTATACAATTTTTATACCTAAGTAGTGCTCTTTTTTCAGCATCTTTAATATGGTTACCTTTTTATTTATTAAAAGAAATACATTGTCAATTAAAAAAAAATTCGTATTTGATGTTGTGTAAATTTTGCCTCCATTAAACAAAAATTCTAAATCCGCCCTGGTGATAGAGCGAGACTATCATCGATCGTGGGTCTGCAGTTTAGATCATTGGATGTGACCGTCATTGGTTGCTGACCTTTGATATAATTATGGGTGGTGAATGTTTGGTCTGCTGTTTTTGGCTTAGATCATGGGAGGGCGACCATAATCGGTTGCCAATTTTCGGTCTCCAATTTCAATCTTTAGCTATGATTGAGGAGAAAAAAGAGGAATCAATACAAGTGTGGCAGCAATGGTGGATGGGTTGCAATGAGCAGCGATAAGTAAACACAAGAGAAAGGAGAAGTGGGTCTCTGTTTTCATTTAAAACATATGAAAACATAATCTTTTTTGCATTGTCATTACTTTTACTATTTTTTAAGCTATCGCAAAAAAAACAACAAAAATGTTACCAAACGTGTACTTTTTTAAGTTTTCAAAAATTTGAAAACTAAAATAAGAAAACAGAAAATAAATGCCTTTACTAATTAGGGCAAGACAAAAGAACAAAGGTTTTCTATTAATTCTTATTGGATTTGTGTGTTTTAAGATATTTTGGTAAAAAAAAAAATAAAAAAAACTTTTTTATTAAAGCCCAAATTAAGGATGGTACAGATTTGTCTAAATTGTACTAGTGGAAAAAAACCTATCCAAATCCCATCCTATACTTATTACAAGTTAAATCCTCCAATGCTATCTCTTTTTATGTTCAAATCGGATTTGATTGGGTTAACTCTCATATTTTTTATTTTTTATTTAACACATAGGTAATATTTCCTTAATCTCATATATATTTAAAAAAAATTTTAATCTACATAATAAGAAGTGGATAAAACTATTCATATATGAAAATATCTTACACCTTGTATATGCTAAGTGATATTTATTTATGTATCATAGTAACTGTATTCTAATCATTTTAGCATGTTAGGACTAGGGTTATCAATGGATCTGAGCTAAACTAAATTCGATTCAATTTAAAATTTTATTAGATGTAATTCAGACCCGAACATTCACGGGTTGGATTTGATATTATAGACCCGATCCGTTAGAGACCGGCCACTGATCCGATCATTTTTTTTTTTTTTGTGAAGGAAAATCCTCAATGAAGAAATGAGAAGTTTTCACCAAAAGCTTAATACCGCTAAGGAGGGAATAAACAAAGTGAATTTCGAAGTACCATTTTAGAAAAGGAGAGAAGGAGCAAAAGTGGATAAATAAATACAAGTAAGGGACCCGAGGTGGTAGTCTGGCGGGCAAGAGGTCGCCTGGTAAAAACCCCAGCAGGCCCAAGTCCCGGGTTCGAGCCGTGCGCTCGGCGCCCCTCTGCCTAGGGTCTGGTGTCTTGCCTCTTGTTCCGCTTGTCCTTCCGGATAGTAGCTATGGCTCAAACCTGACATTCCGTGGCGGGTGGGAGCCCCTATGATCACGCCGAGGGGGGTCGCTATCAATGGTCGCCCCTCCTATCCTTTTTTCTCAACAAAAATAAATAAATAAATACAAGTAGGGGACTCTGCTTGCTTGATTCGAAGTTTATAGTCACTGAATAAACCTCCAGAATTGTTCTTGCTTTTTGTTTGCAGAAATCTCTCTTTCCAAATCCAACCCAAAAAGTCCCAAAGTCAGAGAAACCATCAAACCCCATCTCTGCCTTTCAACAAATCCACCTCTCAGTTTGCTGAATCCGAGTTCAAAAGTCTCCAACCATGGTTGATGATTTGGGTTTTCTTCAAAACCCACTTTTCGGAGCTCTCATCCAAGCATAAATGTCAATCGAATCACTGATGACTCAAAACGTCCATTCTTCTCTCTCAATAATACTTGCATTAAATACACAGCTATGAGAAAGGCAAAAGAAATGGACTGAACTGCGGGCTTTCGTAATCTTACATAGACAGGCTAGACTAGAAACTCTAATAAAACAAATGAAAGTCTCTCTTTCTTTTTCTTTTTCTCTTTTTTCTTTAACTTCTCTTTTGCATTTATTTTCTTTTTCAAAATCTGATCTGATGTTCTACCTACTCGGACCTATCATCTACCGTTTTATACTCTCAATGTGAAAGTTGTGCGCTCGAAAAGACTAACACCAAAGATTTCAATTCGATTTCTTCATTCCATATTTCCTTATCTGAAGCTTGGTTCTTCATTGTGTTCTTCGTGTATTCAAATAGTTAGAGGTGATTTGCACCCGAAGATAGAGACATTGAATTTGGAGAAGGAGATGAGGCTCGGCCGGTGATGTCATCTCACCAAACACAAAAAATATATATATATATATATATAAAATTGCTAATCGGGTCTAGATTTATAATTGGATTTGACGGATCTATTGGACCCGATCCGAAAGTAAATGAATTTATGAGGTTTGGATTTTATCGAATTATCGGATCAAATTTAACTAATCGGATTTGGATTTAACAGATCGAGTTCGAATTGAGTCTAAATTAGATCTGATCCATTGGCAAGTTTAGTTAGAACGAAGGTCACCACATAAACCTTAGTATGTTTCAAACGTTTCTTCTTATGATCTATTCTTGACACATTTATTAAAACCTAAGCCCTTCATATTAGAGGCGGGTGGTACCTACTTTTTTGGGGGTCCAAATTGCCATCCATAGCTCAAATCCAATTGACAAGTGGCGCTTTTTTGTTTGTGCACAGCGCATGCATTGAGATGACTTTGAGCATGGACTTGACTCAACCTTGTCAAGGATTGACATCAAGCCGAAGAAGGAAATGTTATTATTCGCACAAAAACTAGGCAGCAAACATCAACAGTTTCCTCGACACAGGTTTTATAAACTTAATTCCACATTTGATAGTGTTTTTAATTTTATACAGCAAGGCAAGTTTATCGTCAATTTAATTGGCATTTTTATTAAAACTGCTAATCGAATAGGCATTTTTAAGTCGTATTGTATAATTGTATATACCATTTAAAAAACGGCTAATTGAATTGACGATTTTATTAAAATCCCCAATTCAATTGGCGGTTTCATTAAACATAAAACTAGGGCTCGTATTTCCCTGGTTCACTCTCCCATTTTGTCGCTCTCTCTCGTTCAGCTCTCTCAATCACGCCTTCTCTCTCTCTCTCTCTCTCTCTCTCTCTCTCTCTCTCTCTCTCTCTCTCTCTCTCTCTCTCTCTCGTTCGCCTCTCTCTCTCTGTCTTGTTCACGGTCTCTCCCTCTCATTCTATTTGAGTGTGGGTGAAGTGAAGTTACAACAACTGGTAATGTTTATTTTCTTGCTTTTATTCAACCTTTATAAGGGAATATGTGCATTATTACTCCCTCAATTATATGTGGTAACAAACTTTTGTGTATGCATTACTCTTGGTTTTATTTTAGTAGTAGACATAAAAATGGTTTAGTTTAAGTTCTCTTCTAGATTTTCTGAAGCAACCTCATTAACTTATATTGAGTTAGACATAACCATACATTTCAAGCTCACACATTGCATATGGAAACAACTAAATTTTATTTCCGCTTAAAATGTATGGGATTTGTGAATGCAACTAGTGACAAAAATTCAATTTAATTAGCTTTGCTTTAGGCAATATAATGAAAGAAATAAAAATGAGAAAATGGGCCAAGCTTAACCACCCTTATAAAAATTATTTGTTTGAAATCATTATTATGATAGTAAACAAAAAATGAAATAAACAAAATTAATCACTGAGATATTTACATTAAAAATACTTAAAGAATAAAAAATTGAAATGGCTAATAAACTTAAATATATTTTAAATTAAAAAAATGTAAGGAAAGTTAGGGAAAACAATCATTTTTTATTGGTCAAACAACAAATGGCCTTATAACATGTGTTTGCATACAGGGACGAAGCCATGATTCTGTTTTAAGGGGGGTCGAAACATTAAAATTTTTACACCTACTAACAACAGCTATTGTACATGTGAAATCACAAACCTCTATTTAATCATATTAATGAGAATTTCTAGTTTATGCAATATTTTATGTTAATTATTTCTTCTTTTGGGTCAAAATTGACCAATAAAAGCTTGTGTTGGAGGTGTGAGACACATGGGATTATTTCCCATTTGTGTCTTCTTAAAACACAAAACACACACACACATATACACAACTCTCACCAAAACCGATTAAGAGAGGGAGAAAGAGAGAAAGGGAAGAAGGAAGGGGAGATTGAGGGAGGAAGGGCTTGAAAACAAAGATTGAAGCCATTGAAGATTTCACCAAGCTTAAAGAAGTTAAGGTTCCACTTATCCCTTTACAATTATATATGTATATGTATCTATCTTGTGTGATTTTCTTGAGTATTTATATATATGCATCTTGGAGTGTTGTCATTGAGTTTGAGGGATCCCTTAGGTCCCATTTGCATGATTTTGAGAACTTGAAGCTCATTGTTGAAGATTGGGATTGGTGGTTTGAAGAATCCTCAAATATGTGAAATGTTAGGATTTTGATTTCTTCTTTAGATCCCTTTGATTTAATTGTTCTTCCACCCCCATTTTGAGTTATTGTCATTCTTATGGGCTAATCTTTGAGCCCTAAGAGTGTTGGGAAGGTTTGGTTGTGTTTGGAGGGGTTTTGGGAGAGTTTTGGGTTGAGAATCGTTGCTGCGCAGAAAGGGGAGTTCGAACACCCGACAGGGCCGTTCGAACAGCCTGAGAGTAGAGTTTTTCAATTGGCCTAGCATTCAAACGGCACTTTTGGGTGTTCGAACAGCCCCAGAGGATGTTTTTCCATTTTTGCCTGGGGTTCGAATAGCCATTTTGGGCGTTCGAACGACTAGGTTATGTTTGGCTTGGCGTTCGAACCGCTCGGTTAGGCGTTCGAACCGTCTGCCAGTTTCGGCACTGTTTAGTAAAATGGGCATACAAAACTCGGATTGATGCACCGTTTAAAGCATTAGAAAGTAGACTCATAGACCTTTTTAGCCATATAAAGTTTGTTCTCTAATTCATTGTAGACTGAGAGTTATGGGAGTTTAAAGTTGACCCAAAATCCATGCCAACAACATTGTTTTCCAAAATTATAGTCTATCTTCCGTGAGGCATAACTTTTTCACCCGAAATGTGTTTTTGGCCCATGACCTATCAAAATAAAGGCCTTTAAGCCTATTTTCGAATGGAACTAGCCTTGGGTGTGAACTCATCTTTGAGAGGTGGTTGGGATTCGATGAAGGAGTCGACATTTTGACTTTCATATTTAAACCTCAACTTTATGTTCTTATTCTACATTAGGGCTTTGTCCTAGAGTTTAGCCTCGCTCTCTCGTTGTGAGAGTGAGGTGTTATTGAGTCGAAGTCGAGGAGTTTGTGTGCTTAGTCTCGACTTATGTGTTATTGCTTTGCCTTAGAGTCTTGTATTGATGTTTCTTTACTTCTACGTGTATTTGTGTAGGAATACCTTGTTTGTCACCCGCCTAGAAGAAGAAAGGTGAGTAACATTATGCTATGAGTAAATTCCACTACTTTCTAACTGTTTTAAGTTTAAACCATATCATACAATGTTTTACATATGTTTTCAATGCATCAATGTTATATTCAATTATAGATGTCATACTTTTAAAAGCATACAAGTTATATTGTGTTATGAATTGAAACTCATGGACTAAAATGCTTATACGAAAGAGATGCAAGACCTTTTTCAATGTATGGTGCCAACTCGAGGTCATTCGTGGCAAGACCTTAAACTAGCACCGATGGTCCTATGATAGGGGATGTGAAATAAACTATTGCCATGTTTGGGAGACGTCCCACGACCTAAAGAGTCCTATTTGTGACCTTTAAGGTTACTGATGTGGAGCATAGCTCTGATGTCGGGTTATAGCACACTTATATTTTAGAACGAGAACGATGACATATTCAAATGTTTATGATAAGTTATGTTAAGTTTTATCATGAGCAAAGATATGTTGCATCTTTCTTTTATGATACCATGTTTTGAAGCAATAGAATGATGCAGTATGATGCTTATGCTATCTATGATTTCAAACCTATGCTTACACGTTTCAAGTTCATGCTTTACATATATAAATGTTTGTCTATTGTTTTATACATTAGACATAACTGCTAGTCCATGGTATTTTCATACTCATGCAACATTGTTATTCACTAAGCATTAGCTTACGTTTTTCCAAATGATTTTCAGAAAGCCAATCCGAGAGGCCTTAGAGCGAGGCCATATGTGGATTTTGAGCTACGGCCCATGGGTCTATGTTTTGTGTAATATTTGAGGGCTGGACCTAATGTTTTGTAATAATAAAATGCTATAACTTTGGTGGACCTTGATTTGGTCCTTATGTATGTTATGTTTTAGATTAGGCACAACTCTACCATGTATGACACGGATTATATTTTCAAGTTGTCAAAAGTTCTATTTTCTGCAATTATGCATCATTCTAAATGATTATACACAGGTAGTCAACCAATTTATGTAATGCGGCCTTGGGTAGCCTTGCTACTGGCCGGTCATGTATCTCAAATCTGTATAAGACAGGTTATGGGGCTTGACAGTATATGTTAAAGTTTAAAAGGATAAACATAGTGACATTTACGATTAGATTAAGACGTAAACAATGAAGTTAACATCAATTAATTATTCACAAAATAAGAACAAAAGATCACTCCCATAATAATTATGTCATAAACAATGAAGTTAACATCAATTAATCATTCACAAAATAGGAACAAAAGATCACTCCCATAATAATTGTTCCTAAGTACATTTAAACTCCATTATTCATCAAAGTGGAACTCGACATTCTTTTAGGTCCCGAAAGTCTTTTATGATTGACTCTGTACTAAATTTCTCAGCAATTTCCTTTTCAATGTATACTAACAAAGAGTCTGTGAGAAAATTATCATCCATTTTGTTGCGAAGTCTCGTTTTGACTATATTTATTGCTGAAAATGATCGCTCTGTAGTTATTGTAGAAACAGGAAGAGTAAGCACAAGTACAATCACTTTATAAACAAGCTGATAGACTGTTGATCTTTTAGTCTTTACCAATCATTGACACAGTTCAGAAATAGTTGACAAATTTTTGTACTCCGGATGGTGCACTACCTTATGCTCATAATGTTTAAGTTCCATTCTCAACTGCTCTTTCTCAGAATCTGTGAAGTCTTTTGGATAAAACTTGTCTACTAATTGCCAAATATCATTAACTCGGAAAGATCCAGAGTCATCTTGAGGATTCAAAGCGGAGCTAAGAATAAGTAATTCTATTGCATGCTCACTAAACTGCCCATTTAATTCTTGCAGTTGAGAATCTATTGCAGCATAAAAAATATCAACTCGATAATGATGCTCAATAGTGAAGCCATCTTGTGTATGGCGAGCTCGACCACGTCTAGAAACATATTTGGCACTCATATCTGGGACCTCTATGTTACATGTTTCACAAAATAATTTTACATTGGCAAGTAAATCATCCCAACTGTCTTCTTTAAACTCTTGAATAAGTGCTTTAGTGGATGAATCAACGAGTCAGCTGCATCAGAAATGCACCACAAGATGAATAAACTAGGTGAACCTCATGATAACAGATAAAGGCATTGGACAATAAAATTGCAAAAAGAAAAATTCAAAGCTATTTGATCAAATAAGAATTAGAATGATTATACCGAATTTACTAAAATCTGAGATGAAAGGAAGTACAGATGTAGTAGATTGATAAAATTTTTCGTAAATTTGAGAAGGTTTGTGTAGTCAATCCTAAAAGGTTGTAATAAAGTTAAAAAAGTAGGATTAAAAATTTAAATAGATACCATGTTCAAATCAAGTCAATTCGTAACAGAGACACAAAAAAAGGAACATGTACTGTGTAAAAGGGATTCCAATTAACAAAGAAAACACATGCAAGAAATATTAAACAAATCCCAAATTAGGTAATTCACTAGACATAAACTTGAACATCTAGAGCAAATAGGATGAACCATTGTAGCAGATGCAATAATCAGGCTTTTAAGAAAAATAATCAACTAGATTTAGAGAATTCGAATCCGTAGGTAGCTAGCTTAAGTGCTTAACATGCACTAATGCAGACACACATACCATCACAGATTCACATACACCATACACGAGTATCCATAAGAGTCAATCTAAGAATATGAACTAAAACTTAACAAAAAAATAACAAATAAAACTCAAGAGTCAAAATAAAAACAGTGGATGAAAGAGACTCATGCCATGGGGGAGGACATCTCATTAGCAGATTCAGCACTTCAAGTCTCCAAAACCCCAAATTTGCAAATCGAACTTGAACATCTAGAGCAAATGGGATGAAATATGGTTTACTTTTTTGTTTCTCTCTTAAGAAAAAATGCTTTTCGGTTTCTCCCTAAAAAAAATTAAATCTATTTTTTGATTGATTTGTATAAGTTAAGTTAGCAGAGACAAGATAATAGAAAAAATAAAAATTACAAAAAATTGATTAATAAATTGGACAATGGACGACTACTTTTTGATTAATTTGTATAAGTTAAACTTTGTGGTCCAAAGTAGTGAAGACAAGATAACAAAAAAAAAAAGAATAAAAATTGCACAAAATTAATTAATGAATTGGACAATAGATTATGGACGACAACTAGTAGCTGGGCAGATTTCTATAGGAGGGGCATACTATTTATAGGAGGGGGCCAAATATATTATCTCAATGCTATGTATATATATTATACCTAGTATAATAGGGGTCTATGCCAATAGTGGGGGGGGGGGGGGGGGCAGGGCCCCCTACTGTCTTCAAATGGTTTTGTCCCTATTTGCATATATAAATTAAAAGTTTTAAGAATTTTTAATTAAATTTAAAAATAGGAATAAGCAATTAGGATCATTGGAGGCTCAACGGGGCTTCTTTAATTTCATAATTTTGAAGAAACTATGAATGAGAAGTTGTAAGCATTTTAAACTTTGCTACATTGCTATATATAGAACACATAAATAGATGTATTTATGTAAATATATGGATTAAGATCAACTTTTGCTTTGTTAGTACCTTACTTGTCATCAAACCACTATTTGCTTTGTATATATATGGGTGACTTTTTTTTTTTATTTTCAAACCATTTTGTTTGATGGTAGGCATAGGTAAGTAACGACGACAATGATACTGTTTGTTTTTTTTTTTTTTGGAGGGGGAGGGGAGAGAAGATAGTACGAGATTGTCGAGAAGGGATAGCCTATGATATAGAGGATAGTGGATGTTATAATATAGAACTAGGAACCTCACTTGGTGGGTTACAAGACATGATCATTCCTAAGATGGATGAGTATGGAGAACATGTAAACATAAAGTTCATATGTGCATACCTTGTTAGACGAAATGGAGAAGTATGGATATATAAGAGGTTGTCGGTCAAGGATGACGAGACATTGCAAACTGTATTAAATTTTCCTTCGAGATATTCTAACATGTATTATGTTGAAATGTATATTAAGAAAGACATATCTACAATGACCACCAGTCACAGTCGTCCTGATTTTAATTGGGGAGATATCTAGTCTTACGGTGAAATCTTGGTAGGGAGAGGTGATGCGTCGGCCTTGGGGACATTTACTAGAATGCTTACAGTTGGGTAGAGTAGTCGAAGTGCAATCCCAAAGAATGCGCCGGGACAACCAATGTCTAACTTGTTCAACCCATACGATGATTACTCACAGGGTTAGAGTAATGTTGAACAATTGCATGACTTTGACAATCCACCCACATATCACCTAGAATATGCTTCGGGTCAAGGGGGTGCGTAGAGGTGAGAGGTTCCAATGCAAGCATGGATCTCGTAGAATGACTTGTGGGCCTTCATGAGATTAGTAGAGGGATAGATGAAGATGAATATGTAGATGTTGTTCAATCGGATCAATCAAAGGAAGATGTTGATATTTTACTGAGAAATGATGAAAATGACGACTGTAATGACGAAGGTAAGAACAAGTGAACCTTCTTGAATTGAATGACAATCTGGTGCCCTTTTTTACGAACTTGGATGGGGTAGATGATTCCGCAGCTAGTCGAGACTTATATCATCGCGGTTCGACATGATCAGATGTTAATTCAGAGTTTGCAAAAGGGATGATTTTCAAAGATAAGGATGCAGTGATTCGAGTATGTAATTGGTATCATATGAAGAGGAGCAAACATTATTATGTTGTAGAAACAAATAAAAAGGTTTGGAGCACCAGTTGCAGTCACGATTCCCCATGAAAACTGCGTGCCTGTTTAAAGAAGAAGCATACTTTATTTGAAATCACGCAATACCCTGGGCCTCATACATGTTTAAATGGGATGGAGAGTTTGGATCACCGCAACCTTAATTTGATATTCATTGCACATGTGATTAAGACACAAGTTGCGGTAAGTTCCTATAAATTCTAAATTGAAAGTAAGATGTTTAGATATTATGCAGTAATGTTTATATGAATATAAAGATTGAGTATTTATTTTGTTGTGGTGTACAGCAAGACCCTGGATGGAAGATAACTTTCATAGTCGAAAGTGTAAAAAATAGTGCTAGTTTCACAGTCTTATACAAAAAAGCTTAGCTTGAAAAAACAAAGGTCATTGCGATGGTTTTCGGCGATTAGGATGAGTCCTATGAAAAATTACCAAAGTACGTGACAACGTTGTAGTTCAAGAACCCGGACACAGCTATGGTTCTGGAAACACGTAACATTGGAATGTCTGTTATTTCAATTAGTGATTTCATTAAGATTGCCAAATCAATTAACAATTTTTTGCGATGTATATACGATTTGAAATACACTTTAATAACATCTATTCAATTAGCATTTTCAATACGCTAATTAAATTAATGGTAAACGTGAGTTGCTCCACAAATTAAAACAGCACCTGTGAAATTAAGTTTCAAAAAATCATGTGTCAGGAAACTACCCGCGAACATCAACAGCAACGGCACAGTTTTGGTTGGAATACACGGAAATTTCTAGTCTTCTTACGCTAAATATTTTTCTGTATCCTTTTATGTTTTGTGATTCACGTGTTTCTCCACAAACAACTCTGGCAGTGGAAGCTCTTTTCATCTTTATACAAATCATTGTCTTATATACATGCGGGCCCACATCCCCAACACCCAAGATTTGAATTTCGCCTTCGGTGCTGAGAACAGATTGATGTTTATGGTTCTCAACTCTCCAATCGATCTGGGTCACCCACAAAATCTCCGATTTTGACTGCCCAGAGAGCAAATTGCGCGGAAAAGGATGGTGTCATTAATGGGTTCGCTGTTGTTCCCTCTGAATATATGGAATGGCTCTTCTCGCCCTTCCACATTCTTAATTCCTGGTAGAGGGATCTCCGTCGGCTCTTCTTCTTATGAACATAGTATGATTGTTTGTGCTTGTGTGGCGCCCCCGCGGAACTTGAAGCCAGCAGATGGATTTTCTGACTCCAAATTCAATGTAAATCTTGTATCTCGTTTTCTTTCCTCTAATTTAAGCATTGAAACTATTCATTTTATTAATTTTAGCTGCCTGTTTTTGCTCCCTAATTTTTTTTTTTTGTTTAATTTCTTTCAATTTGGTTCCATATATAGTTCTGCTTTTGCAGGCAATTTACTGAATTAGTTCGTCTTGGAATCACAGTGCTATGTAAATATCTTGTAAATTATAACTTCAAATTCTTCTTTTATTCTATTTGTTGGAATTAGCAGTATTTTCTTTGAATTTATGTTTTATTTTGTTCTCTCTCTTTTGGTTTCTGTTATTTCTGTATTCAAGTTGTTCAAATTGTTTAGTTTTTTGATCCTTGCTTTGGTCGTTCCATTGTCATATTTTTTTGGGTATTTTCCAGTTGTTTAGGTTGTCTCAGACTTGCAGGCAATCACTGAATTGGATTCTCCTAAAATACCATTTTGTAGGTTAAATACGTTATTGTGCTTTGCTTTGGCTAATTTTTGCTCTGAAATGATTTAAATGGCTTAATTCTTTGTTTTGTTTTTACTGTCTCCCTTTTTTGCTGTTAATTTGATATCTATTTTGATATTACATTAGTGTCAATCCCTAATTCAAATTTGCTTCCTGTGGATTTTCATTTTATTGTGGGATTCTTCTCTCCCCCAACCCCCAATCCCTCCCTCCCTCTCTAATATCCTTTTATAATTAATTGTTCTTCATTTAGCTTGGATTTTGTGAGCAATATGTTAAATGGGTTAGTGTTCAGTTGATAGTGGTAGAAGTATTATTTTAATGACAAATTAGTTAGGAATATAATATAGATTCCCAGAGGTTTTGGCCCTGTTTTGGTGCTTGTGTGATTGTGGTTCAGATGGAACAACCTTATTGTTTTGTAGTTGTTATTTATCCTTAAGAATAGGTCATCTTATTGAGCAAAATAGTTATATAAAATAATTCGGAATCTTTGATAATTATGTCTTTGCTTGTATGTTGTTAACAGGATTCATGTATCTTGGAGAATTTGAATGCAGTTCAAGAAATTGAGGATGAATCTGATTTTCTAATTGAATGTAAAGATGTCTACAAGTCCTTTGGGGAGAAGCACATCTTAAAAGGTGTGAACTTCAAGGTGAATTATGTTTATTTTCAATTATAAATTTGCAAGAATGCTTTAAATATCTGAAGTTGTGGGGAAGAATTCTTTCATTGTAACAAAAAATTTTGAAATGTGACATAAAAATTCATATTTTTCAAATGCTTTCTAGTAAGTCGTTTAGATATTAACCCGCTAGGGTATCCCCAACGGGGAGAACCTGCTTCCTCCTTAAGAGGTTGCAAGTTCGACTTTTGCTAAGGCAAGAGTGCATCTTGTGGTGGATTCTTCCCCCACCTGTTGCTTAGCTGTAGGAGTAGGCTAGCTTCCTAACTAGTGAAAAAAATTATTTTACATATTATGTTTATTTTCAACTCCCCGAAGCATTTCGTCGCTTACTACGCCCTTCCTCGTCTCTGGGTGCCTAGGTATCCACCGTAAGCCTTTCCTCGTTTGAACCTCACCCTTAACTTTAAGGCTATGCCATCCTAAGGTGCTTCTAAATGGAAGGATCTTATGGACGTCCATGAATGATAAATCATAGAGTGAACCGTTGATTCTGTAAAATTGGGTGCTATCGTATAGCTTTGTCTAAGTTCACGAGTTGGAGATAAGCACACTCAAACCACTGACATCCGCCGCCGCAGGTAAAACACCGCCTATCAGGTCCCCTGTTTGATTCTACCATTGAGGTCAATGATAGATAATAATCCCCCCTGGAACACAGTTTATAACTTTTATAGTGCTGTGCTCTCTAGAGAGCAACTGTTCTCAAAGTCTCACTCAAATGAACCTTTCAAGTGAAGAAAAGAAAGAAAAATTATTTTTAGTTATGTATTATGGTTTGTGATTAATGATGCATGTGGTCTACAACTTTTAATTTCATTGGTGTACAATTCCATGACCTATATTTTCATAGAACGAACACCGTAGATTTGAATTGGCATGTGAGGACAAGGGAGCTTGAGTTGGTGGGATGAGCTAGTTGAGGAAGGCCCTTTGGAAGTTTCGATAGGCATTGATACAACAAGGGACCACCAAAGGTCGAGGAGAGAGAGCTGAGGTGGTCCTAGCTAGAGAGAGTGTGGCAGTGCAGAATTGTTGAGTCCAAGAGATGGATTCCTCTCGAATGTTAGCTGTTGTGCGCATGGAGGCAGAGAGATAAGAGGATTGGTCCTTGGAGGCCGAACTCACCCATGGATAGTGTCACGTGCTCGGACGGAGACCTAAGGACAAGTGGCTCATCCTCCTTGGTTTGACAATCCACAAACAAGTCCTGCAGCCTCTGCAGCGCCTATAATCTTTGCAGTGCTAAATTCGTTACAAGCGGTTGCGAGTTCGGCCCGAGGTTATAAAGATTGTAGGGTCTCTGCCCTAGCTGCTGAAGAGGTTGGTGAGTGTAATTATTGCTTCTTTGTCTTCTTTTGACTGTCTTAGAGTGGAGATTTCTCTCGCTAAGATCGGTCAAAAGGCAAGCCCCTTGGGGAGGTTGGGGTGACCCACTTTGACGAACCCTAACTTTAACATCCAATTCACAAGTCCCCAGTGGTTCTGCTTGAGTGGGTCCATAGGTCTTGCTTCTAACCTAGGTTGCATCGAGCTAGCTTGTGGAGGGCCTTTGTTGAGGATGGAGGAGATAAGGCCCAAGAGGGGACATGGCCAACGGAGTGGTTCTGTGGCCGAGCTAGGAGGGGGCTGAGCATAAAGCCATTAGTGGGGGAGAGGAGTGCTCTCAAGCAGAGGTACTCTCGGCTGAGTGTGAGAGTGTAATTATAGGGACTTTCTTCATTTTTGTGTACTTCTGGTAAATTTTTTCCACATCTGATTTTGTCTTTTGATTTAGAACTTTTGTTCATCACTGTTTGTACGGAAAAGGATTCAATTGATACCATGCAACTATTTGTCTTATGAAGTAAAAATTGTTTGTTTGTGTATGTTCTAGCGTAGGACTAATTAGAATTAGGCCGTGCTTATTTCAAATTGAGGTTATGTTATGATATCCTTTTGTTGAAGGGCTGGTGTTAGTAATATTTTAATTTATATTAATATATATATGCACATCTATTGGTGCCCTCTTTTGTACATTGCATACTTGCTAACTATGCATTTATTTTATTAATATTATAATCCTATTTTACTCTACTATCGGATAACTTAATATGCCTGCAAATTTCATTTTTTGCAAGTATTTTAGAACCTCAATATGGTTGTTGAGATTGATACTTTATTCCTTGCCTTTCGTGTAAAAGAGGTTGGTGGGAAATCTAACAATCAAACAATAGACCAAATTTGATCATGGATAGCACAATGTAGTAATCAAATGAAAGATTAGGAAAGTTTTGAGGATGGGCTTGGAAAAAGATACAAACCAAGGTTCGATGAACTCTCTTTTGCACCAGCAGGTCTTGAGTCAAGAATTGCTAATAGTTGCTAGCTGAAGGATGAAAACTTGACAAGGGATGCAATTAGAAAACGATCTCACCAGAAAATGGAGAGTGCATGCATGCATGCACTAAGTTCATTGCAACTTTTAGTGGATGGCAGTCAAAAAGTTTCATACCTTAAGTTGCAGGGGAAGGGCAAGACTGATAGGGGAGGGTTCTAACACTGCCAGAAATTAGAGCACTGCACTTTGCATGTCTTGGAAGACCAGACACATGTATAAGACTGGGACTTTTTTGTGTTGGCAGTACTTCCAGGTGCCTATCCAACCCCTGGTCTGTACTTTACTGACTACAATGAGATGAAGCTTTTAGCTGTCCCCTTGGAATTTAAGGTGACACTGAGAAACATCAATAGGAGAAGAAATGGTCAGAAGTTGGGGTCTTGATTTGGTTCTGATGGACCAAACAAACCCAAAAAGGACTAAGAGGTGGAAACTGTATTTCAGTATGCCACATTTATTTGCCACCTTCCAGACACTATATGGGTGTTGTCAGAACACCGGAGGGCATGACAGCCATTGTGTACAAATTATGCTGACAGTGTTGTGAAATATATCCGGCGGTGATGATGGTGTGTATAGGTGGATCAGTATTTGAGGTGGTGCTGTTATTTGTTCCCCAATAACATCTATAGTAGTGGTATTTCTAGTCTGGTAAGATCTACATTAGGATTTACAGTCATTGTGATACCCTAGATGATACTTTACATCTTGTATATGATATTCTAGCACTTTGTGCGCCGTCTATTAGGGTTACAGCTGAATTGATAATATGCTTTATGTTTTGGATGAATTGTGTTTGAACAGGAAAGATGTTAAATGCCATTATGCTTAAGTGAATCAATTGTCATGTACTTGTGATGTCTATATTTCTATGATTTTCCTTGTTGAACAAAGTCTTAAACATGTCTCTTATGTTCTTGTTAGTTAGAATTGATAATTGACTTGCTGAATTTGAGTGGCTAATCAAGGTGCTCAATCAAATTAGATTAATGACTACTGTATCCTCAAATCATTTGAAAGACTGATCATGATTAGTTAAGGGTAAGTACAGTTGATTAAGCTGAAGCATGAATAACTAAGTGTGTGATTGATTGTTCCTAATTATGATCAATTGGAGTTAATTTTGATTAGTTATGTTGTAAAGTGGTGAAGCATATACCTCTCTTTATATTGATGACACTACTTAGTTAATGTCCACCTAATTTCAAGTATGACTTGTGTCCTTAGCAAGGATCAAAATTTCGTTTCGAGGGGTCGTTTCGGTTGACTCGGAAATGGAAACGTTTCGGAAATGTTTCCGAATGTTTCGGAAACATTTCAAAAGTGATAAATATTAAAATAATAAAATACAATCTTTTGTATAAAAATTGTACCCCTTTTATAAAAATTTTAAATTCGGGTTAATACAACTTATTGTTTAGGTATATAGCATTGTGTTTTGGTGCATTTTTCTATGCTTCAGTATGTTTTGATTGTAATAATAGTGTTTCGTTATTCCACTAGTGTTTCGTTTCGGTCCCTTAGGAAACGGAAACGTTTCGGCCGTTTCGGTGGAAACAAATGGAAATTTTGTTCCTTGGTCCTTAGATTTATACATAAATTATCTATATTTCATAAGAAAATATAAAGTAAAAGGGGTAGAAATTGGGAGAGCAATTTGTGCAGAATTTTTGTTGGCTTTGAGAGAAAATGAGGGAAAATCAGAAGTAAAGAGAAGAAGAAGAGGGAAATCAAAGGGGAATTACATAGAACTTAAAACCAAACTAACGTGTATGACCCGATATCTTTAGAAATATAAATTAGTACAAATTAAGTGTATAATAATATGAGTTAAATACATAAGTACCGCTAATCAAACTAAGGGTGAAAAGTGTACTTCGTTAAGAATTAAAACCTAGGAAATTAATTAAAATAGGGGGAATTTGGAAAGAATTTGAGCGAGATGGGTAAAAGTAGGTGAGAGAATAAATAGTGGGGGATTGTATGTAAGTTTTAATAAAAACTGAAAAAATAAATTGCAAGGAAGACCCCAAACAATTATAAATTGCTGAGGAGCCCAAATTACTTACATGTTAGCCAAATGTCCAACATGCACATGAACACCATGGAGCTTGCGTCTTAGTAATGCTTACCAATTCATCAGCTGATATACAAGCATTAGAGCAGCTAGCTCATATGAGAGGGAGAGAAAGAAAGAAAAGAAAAAGAAAGGACAAAAAAAGGGTGAAACCTTGGGCTCGAGGCAAAGTTATAACTTTACAGAAGCTTTACATGTTTATATGCTAGCATCCATATAGCCTTCATGCGTAGAAAAGAGAAGGTTTGGCCAAAACACCATGAAAATGGAGCTTTGAGTTTGGTGCACATAAATCCAAAAACTTTTGTGGAGTTAGATGTAACAAACTAGTGCGCTACATAGTTATTAATTTAGTCTTATATGGCCTTAGAATGGACTGGGTAATGGAGAAAATGGCAGAACATTTCAGTTGCAGGTTAAACCTAGAAGATTGGTGCAAACAGTCCACTTTCAGGACCATTTTGGTGGCAAAAACATGACAAATCTAAATTCTAAGACCATAGGATTGTAGTACTCTTTGAGACACGATTTAGGCTCAAGAATCACCCATTTTGGTGAAGAAACAAAGGAGAAAAACCTAGTTGAAGATTGGGTGTCGAATTTGACGTGAATTTTGATAAGTAGGCAAATTGCAGAGCTCTTTTGGAGCTCAAAACGGATTCAAATCTCACTTTTAAGCATATGGGTGCGTAGATTTTGAGCGCGTGTCCAACAAATGTCGGGGGAGTGTCCGATGAGTGTCGTATCCTTATTAGAAGTGTCATGCTTCTTAGATACAAGCCTTAAAGACTTGACGTGAGTGATGGGAATGCTTGGAGCTAATTTTTGGCTGTGCTTTGTTTAGAAGTGCTTTCTTTGTTTCAATTCAAATTACAACTATGGTGTTTTGATTAAATGCTATCTAGTTACTCTGTTTTGGCAAACCCATGGACATATATATATAAGCAATGTCCAAAGATGCGTTTGATAAGTATTGTATGTGCCACACTCGGGAGGTTTGACCAGGAGATTTAAATTAAGTCGGTCTTGATTTTATAATTTGGGGAGATTCCCCTAGGGCTCTTATGGTCACTTTTGGATTCTTGCATGGATGGTATTGTACGGGTTTTCTTGTTGTATAGGTGAACTGGTTTTGTCGGAGACTATGAGCACTTTATATATTAATGTCATGATATGATGAAGTTATGACCATTCTTATTGCGCCTTTTGGACAAATGATATCTACGAGCATTTTATGATTTATTTCCAATAAATACGTTCCATTTCAATACATAAATGCTAAGGATATCAAAGCTTCTGAGTATTAGATGTCCATGGTATGTTGAATACTCTGTATTCACATTATTCACTCGACTAGTTTGCTTATACCATTCCTTCACATTTCATATGGACATGCTTTTGCCATGTGACTGAGGTTGTGCCTTATTTGCTAAATACACATGCCATTTCTGATGGAGTCATATTTTATGTTTTGTAGGAGTATACATACGAAATCTTAGGTTATATATTTTGGGATGATGTTACATGTATCAGATGGCCCTGCACATGGCATAGTGCCTTGTAATGACTTGTTGTATATGGTTTTTTTTGCATGTGATGTACAATTGAACTTAGACACTAGCTCTGGTAATGAGAAGGAATTTCACAACCTTCACAGTTACTTTGATATGCTTCCACTAGAATATCAGGGCATGCATATCAGTTTTTGGATAAGCCTTGGGTAGCTAGGCTACTAGCCTGTCACTTCTTCCCATTTGATGGTATTTATGTGTTGGAGGTTGTGACAACTACAGGCATATCGAAGTATACTTAAAACACAATCATAACCATACCATGCAGAAAGCATTGATTGATGCGTGTGTGACTTAGAAGTTTTTGGGTGATTGCTTTTGGAGAACCGGTGTATCACATGATTTCCATTATGCAATGGCCAGTACTATTGTTAGATAATTTCACCATCCCTTATTTTTGCCCACTATTCCATTTAGGGTAATTCGATCTTATGGTTTTACAAAATTGTCCTTTTTGGATGAGTGTGAATGCATTTGACTGTAAAATAGGGGTATAGTTTTGAGAACTCATGCCATATTATTAGTGTACCATATTAATTGTGTCAACACATTCAATGCTTGTTGCTTTGACAAGTTGCTTCGTGTTGGAAAAACATATGGGACAAAGGGAATATCCCTTTTGTAGTCCAATGCTGGAACTTAGATATTACTTAGAAGAATTGGTTGAGCCTACTTGTTTTCTCTGTGCATTTTGTATAAGATTTTCCTTGAATTTCAGAAGTATGTGCATATTTTTTAATTTAACTTCTAAAAGTTTTATCCCCCCCAAACCCCACCCCCTGGGCCCCCTGTGTATAGATTAGGCATGGGGAAGCGGTTGGAATAATTGGGCCTTCTGGCACTGGGAAATCTACTATTTTGAAGATTATGGCTGGGCTTCTTGCTCCAGACAAGGTATTTACTTCAGCATATTTTCCTTATTGGTTCCATATCTTACATATTGTTTTAATTTGTTGCCACAACTTTATTGAGTACCTGTCAGATTTTCTTAAGTAGACTGTTTTTTCAATGGAGCAGGGAGAGGTTTTCATTCGAGGAAGAAGAAGACATGGTTTAATCAGTGATGAGGAGATATCTGGCCTTCGAATTGGCTTGGTAAATTGTCATTGACTTGCACCTTTTCTTAGTCTCGTTGCCTTACCTTACTGATAATGATCTCAAACTTTAATTTTTAATTATTCTCATTATTTATTTGTTTATTCTGAGTAACAGGTGTTTCAGAGTGCAGCCCTTTTTGATTCTTTAACTGTTCATGAAAATGTCGGTTTCCTTTTGTAAGAGACTGTAGATTCTTTTATACAAATTTGATGCATCCTTTGCAATATTCTTCCTAAATCTGAGTGCGATATTCTTGTTTTACACAGGCATGAGAAGTCCAGCATGTCAGAGAATCAAATTGCTGCCCTTGTGACAGAAACTTTGGCTGCTGTTGGATTGAAGGTACAATTTATATCAGGACAATTCTAAGATTCCATGACTTTATGTCTTCACCTAAGTCATTTATGTATGATTTGGTTTAATGACATCTAGAACCAGAGTACCAGAGCACTTAGCCAGGACTTAGTTTGGAAAAGAAGTACATATTTATCATCCCATGATCATTTTAAAGTGTGGTTTTGCATTTTGTTCAAGGGCTTATATACATCCATACATAAATGTATATGGTTAAGGTAGTATTCAAATATTTTGTCCACTAAAATTTAATGCAGAGTCGATGGCTGCTGAACGGTTTGTATAAATGATGTGATCAGGTTTAATATTTAGTTGCAGAAGATGGAATAATTGACTACTTGGTGCTTACATATTGCCCTTACAGAAATAGTCAAATGTAACGTAGATTGGTCTAGTTCTCCCAGTGAAGTTGAAGTACAACACACCTGGATTTGAAGTATCAACCTAAGCTTGACCACCTTCTTCACATGCAAGCAGTGAAACCAGCAAGTAACCGTGAGCCCCTAGGAAGCACGGACACTCCATTTAGGGTGCCATATGCATGTCAGACACACATGCTCCTCAGACACACCAGGACACGTGTTGGACACAACAATTTGCATGTCCAATAATTTTATTAATTCTTTTTTTTTTTTAGTGGACACATTCCGGACACATCAAGGACACATTTTGGGATACGGCGGAGTTGAAATATTATTATTAAAAATATTCGATGGAGTCAATTTTATAAATTTCAAAGCTTTATAACACCAAAACATAAAACAACTACATCCAATTGCTCAAATCCTTAACTTGCTAGTTATTATATTATACTTGTGAACTTGTTTAGTTATTTGCATCTTATTTTTAGTGATTTATAGACATTACATTCCTGTACATAACAAATTAAACTATATAAAAATATTTTTTTGGCGTATTTCTGCCCGTGTCCGTGTCCTCATTTTTTTGAAAATGCCTTATCCCGTGTTCGTATCTGTGTCCGTATCCATACTCTTATCTCCTGCTTCTTGGGTGAGCCCACAACTTGAACCTCCCACATTCAGAAAGGAGCAAAGGAAATAAACCATTTATAAAAAAAAAGGAAAACAGTAGCATTTTATGAGATGACCTATCAGTTAATGTTGGACTTATAATGTAAGGAAACTTGACTATAGTTTTGGGCAGGGAGTTGAGGATCGATCACCTTCCGAGTTGTCAGGTGGAATGAAGAAAAGAGTTGCACTAGCCCGGTCCATAATTTTTGACACCACAAAGGATGCAATTGAGCCAGAGGTATGTGTTTTAGCTGCAATCCTCCTGATTTTGATTTTTGATTTAAGAAGAGATCATCAGTATTGACAGGTAGGCTTTTGGATGTTCATATATTGAAAATTGTCTGAAAACTCTATATGCTTACATTTTTAAGGAAATTTCTCAAACTCTATTGGTTGATTGTGAAGTTTCATTGTTTAACGTCAGTGTGGGTTATTTTTGTGAAAAAAAGATAGCCTTTTGTGTGGAGATGGTTGTCACCTGAAAATTCAAATAGAATTAATAATTATTTACTACTTCTTGTGTGAAGGAAAACTCAAGTTCTCATTTATTGGTGTGTAATAGTTTTCAGAGGTCAAATTAGACTATCAGAAACAGTTTCAAATTTGCCTCTGGTTCACCTGGATGTGGTTTTTGTTTCATCCTCACTAGCAATTAAAATTTGTGCATATAGTCTTCCGCAGACACATTTCTAGTTTGGCCCTTGCAGCTGTCAGATACATTGTGTTTGCATGTGAATTATGCATTTGGAAGGCCATAGATCTCTATTTACGTTTCTTTCTTTATTTTGTCTTTATTGTCCATCACTTTGATGCATCTCTTATAGCTCTACAGAGAGTGCTAGGATTCTACCCAATTGGGATTACTTTAAGTCATACTACTTATTTCTGTTGTTTCAAAAAATTAGTTTGAATTTTAATTCAAGTACACATAATTAGGCTTCATTAATGCTGCTTCTTCAAGGAGACTTTGTTTTGGTTTTGCTTTCAAGAGTTTGGTACAGATTCATCGATGCTATGGGTGGTCATGAAATGGAATATTGAGTTCTTTGAGTGGAAGTCGCATGAGAGAGATTGAGTTCTTGGAGAATCACCCAAAAAGCTGACCATTTTTCTTCTTGCAGCATAGATTCCATTATGATCCTCCTGCGATGAATTTATTTGGTATTAGAGCCAATGTGAAGATGGTACAAGCTTCAAGAAGTCGGAGACAAAGATTAATTCTCTTTATGAAGGCATGGAACAACGTAAATAAGAGATGGCCAACTGGTTACCAGCAGTGGAGGCTTTGTTACAGTTCTGATCAGTGATCTACACCAAGGCACCACTGCAAAGAAAGCTTGGTCATCTTGGAAGGATTTGAAGAATTTGAAGATTCAACCCATGATGGCAAGGATTCAGTTCCGATAGAGGACAACCTTAGAGCTCCTGAAAATACAAACTCTGTTGGAGGCAAAGGTGGTGACTATAAGTTAGGTTATAAAGAATATTAGAAAGGAGAGAAGGAAAGGACAGGAAGTAGTTGAAGTTGGAGAATTGGAAACATGAGGGAAGAAAAAAGAATCATATAGGAAAGGCCTAAGTAATCACATCTAGCTTTTAAGGTATTCTATCACGACCTAAACCCCATTCTATGTGGATTAAGGTCATAACCGGCCAGTAGCATATCTACCAAAGGCCTAACACATGAAATAAGTTGATCACCTGTACATTCATCTATAATATAGATAATAGCGGAAGTATAATATAGTTTTGTTCATTCAGAACCGAGCTTCAGAGCTAGTGTCTACGTTTTCAACACATTTGAAGTCAAAACCATATATATGAGATTATTACAAACCTTTAGGCCTATCCCAAGGCCATACAAAAACAAATATATACAAGACAACGTCTGCCAACTATTCACATGGTCAGTAGCTTGAAAAGTGGAATGCTCTTGTCTTCACAAAAACAAAAGCATTGATCTCCAAAACATGCTTTCAAGCAAACTTTAAAAAACATCTTCAGGTATGGTCCTAGTCCACATTTCCTGAAATGTTAATCCACAGCATGAGCAAGGCCCATTGAATGGTATAGATACAAGAAATATATTCTAGTTAATTTTATAGACAATTCATAAAACATTGCCATTCAAAAGCATAGTATAAGAGTAATAGCTTCTCATTGAAGTAGTGGAAGATTTTTCACAATTCCATCATAATGATAATCATACTTCAAAATAAACTCCACCTCTTAGCATGTATTCACACTCTTTGCGCACAATGAGCAGAAACTCATAATTGATTCTTGCATGTGTAGAACCCATAAGGAACCATGTGGTCCCTAGGGGACGTCTCTCCCAATTCATATAACGGTTTGTTAAAGTCTCCCGAGTTAGGATCCCTAAGTATAGCACACAATATATTTAAACACATTTCCAAAGTATTTCACAATTGCAATGTCCGTGGAATTCAAATATCTTTGTAAAATATAGCATTTGAGTAAAAAATATATATTTGCCATTGAAATGTAACATAATAAATATTTGAAGACAAATTAAGTTGAAAGGAAGATCTCCAAGCATCCACATCACTCACCTTGGTTCTTTAAAAAGCCTTGAACGCCTTTTAGCTAATTAACCTACATAATTAAAGCATGAATTGATGTTACATACAAAATAAGGTCTCCATATGTAGCTATTTTTCAAGGTTGGAGGGTAATTCTAATGCAAATAAAATGAATTCCAGTGACCTGCTAGTAGGCGCACTCACACCTTGCACTGACAAGCTCATTCTAGTGAACCCTGCCACTAGGCACACTCCACCCCGCACTGGCACACTCATTCCAGTGAGCTCCGCCAGTAGGCGCACTCCACGCCGCACTGGCACGCTATAATGGTCCGAGAATAATGCATATGAAAATAGGGTTTTGAGTAACTTCTAACTAATCTAACTCATTCCTAAGCCTCCTAAGGTCTTCAATGTGGTTCTAAATTCTCAAACAAGACTTCAAACATCAAAACATGAACAGTACAAAGGAATCTAAATCTCTAATTTTAGAGTCCAATTTCACAATTTCAAGAGCATGAAAAGGGTCTTTCTAAATGTATCAATCAATTTAATACATGAAAACAATCATGATATTGGGATTCCTTACCTTATCTCAAGCTTTTGCTATTTTCCTAGATTTTTCTCAAGCTTTTTTTTTCTAACCAAACACTCTTCTGTCCTATCTTTTCTTATTTATTTATTTTTTTTGCAGAATTTCCTTCTCCTCTTTACTTCTCCCTCTTCTCTCTCTTTCATTAGAAGCATGACATGCCACACAAATGCACACGTCTTGCAATCTGCAGGACAATAAGGATAAGAGGGACATATGTCCCTTAAGGAAGAGATAAGGGTATCCCCTCTAAGTGAGGTGGTACTCTCCCACTAATACTTAGTGTGACAAACTAATCATGATTAAGAACTAATTAATCGAGCTTTAAACTATAATCCTTACTTAAAATTAATCATGCACAACTCTAATTAAACAACAATTAGTCTAATTAATCATGATTAAGCTTAACTAATCAAAATCAATTTACACAAAAGTGTTCCAAAATACAATTAACATTAAATAAACTTAATTAAGCACCTTGATCAGAGAATTTGAACATATCTATAGCATGAAAAGTCCAATTCTCATCAATTATGAAAAATCCCTATTCGAATATAGGCATTATAGAATTTTACTCAATTGAAATAATCAAGATGTACTCATTTCACAACTAAAGTATAATTAAGCACACAAAGCACATTCAAATGCATATGATGGAATGCAAGGTCTAGGATGTTACATATTCAAACCTGAAAAAAGATGAATCAGACATCGCAACTAATAACTCCACATATTTCTTATTTATCTATTCAAAAAAAGCCAAAAGGACGTTACTCTATAAATATATAGATCTCTAGTTTGAAAGCCAAGGAAACTTATTGTCCGGGTAGTATTGGATGCCTTCTAAGCAACTTGGTGGACTTTTATTTGGATCAACCAGATCTATCAAATTTGGCATCAAATAAATAATTCAGCCTCGAGCAAAAGTGAACAACAGTAGCGGACTCTATATCCTGAAACCTAAATTACCAGCATACCCTTTCACTATTGACACATAAGCTAGAACAAATTAAACTTAGTGTTCATCCCTTTTGGGTTAGCTTTAGCTTATGCATAATTTGATTTTTGAGAATTGGTTATCGTACTAGAGATCATGGTTGTAATCAGTTCAGTGGTTGGATGTTGTATGTTAAGAGTGCATTAGCTGTCAAAAGTGGTTATCTGACCATTTGGCTGAAATACTTCTATTTGCTGATGTTGCAATTCCTATTTTACCCTTGGGACAATTAATGACCAAACTATAAATCATTTATATATTTTGTTAACAGAACATTTAACGAAAAATCTAAAGTGAACAAAAGTTAAATTAAATAACACTTATGAAAATACTAATTTTATGCACATTCAATGCATAGACATGTATGGATGGGCATATGCCTCGCACACATTTGTATGTGTGCATGTGTGTTGTAACATTTATTCAATTGTACAAGTATCAAAATATTTATGTTATTTCAGCCTAATTTACATCATTGTATGACCGGTTCAGTTCTGTTCTTACTCGTCCAGTTGGGTTTAGCTGCTTTTTTCTCTTGCTGAATTAAGTTTCTGAGAGTTTCCCCGCTGACTTTGTCTTGAATTATGGCCTCCAAATCCGATGGCCTCCAAACCGGATTTATTGTCATCTGCAAACCTTTGTAATGCTCCTATGATCTCCATTATTATGTACTGTGGGCCAAGTTTGTTGAAAGTTTTGTTAAGGCAAAAGCGCTTTGGCTGGCCTGGACACCCCGCAATACCCAAAAAAAATAAAAAATGCGCATCGTTATCACCTGACAACAAATAACCCCATGGACAGTGCTGCTAATTTCGATCTATGGGAACAGTGGATGCGCAAAGACATAGTTTCAAACCCCTATCAGTTTAACCTTGTGTTACCTTGACACTGCTAAGGAAATGCGGGAATGATTGAAGCAGATGTATTATGGAACATGGTAATGTTACTTGTATTTATAATGTATGCAAACAATATTTTGGACTTGAGCAAGGTACTTTGAGCTTAGAAGAATATTTTTCTAAAGTTGCTGGGGCTTGTGAAGAGTTGAACATGTATCAGCTGATTACACCATATATATCCTGTATGCAGCAGCAACAGAATGATTTGCAATAGAATGATTTTAATGTTGTTCGTCTTCTCGAGCTGAAAATGAGTATGAGCCTATTCAGGGCACAAATATTGGGCAACCTCTATCATTTCCTTCTCTTTTTGATGTGTTCTCTTGACTTTTGAGAGTCATACCAATGATACGGATAGTGGTGGAGGTCGTTTTGCCTTGGTTGCATCACATAGCAGTCACAGTGGTTTTTGTGGAGGCCGAGGCAATCGAGGCGACTCTGGAAGTCATCACAATTGAGGTGATCGTGGAGGCCTAGGAAGCATGGACGTTCTGTTTAGGATGTCGTTTGCATGTTGGACACGTGTCGGATGCACATACTTCTCGGACACGTCAATTGGCGTGTTTAATATTTTTATTAATATTTGTTTTAGTGGACATGTGTTGGACACATTGAACACACCCGTGTCCTTTAGTTGGACACTTTTTGGGACGAGACGACGTTGAAATGTTGTTGTTAAAAGTTTTACATGGAGTCGAATTTATAGATTTCAAAACTTTAAAACAACAAAATATAAAACATCCAATCCAATTTTTCACATCCTTAACTTGTTAGTTGTTCTGTTATAATTGTAAAATTGTTTAATTGTTTTTTCATTTTGTTTTAGGTGGTTTATAGATGTTACATTAGTATACATAGCAAATAAAAGAAAAATTTTTTTGTTTGTTGTATCCCCTCCGTATGCATATTCTCAATTTTTGAAAATGTTGTGTCCTGTGTCCGTATTTGTGTTTGTATCCATACTCGTGTTTGTATCTGTGCTTCTTAGGTGCAGGCTGAGGTAGGGGAGGTCGAGGTACTCATGAGCCAGCCACATTGTTGTACTCATTGTGGCAATACCAACCATATTTTAGATCCTTCTTTGGATATAATTGGTAAGCCTACGGGCTTAGCTCATCGGGCATTATAAGGCTGTTTGTCCATCACATATTTCTAGCCACCATCCTGATTTTCACGAGATAAGTATGTCAAGCTTATGTCTCAGCAACATGCTCCATCTTTCTCTTTCACTGCCACTTCTGCCCATTCAGGTATTGCATCTACATGTATGTTATCGTCATCTTGCATTCCCTGGAGTAAGATCATACGACTAGTTCGTCACATATCTTATTTGATTACCACTCCCTTTCTTCTAGTCATACTGTTACGCTTGGTAATCACTCTTCTACTAGAGTTTCAGTTCCAGGGACTACGCATCTTGGTTCTTCTACGCCTTTATCGTTAGTGTTACATGGTCCTCATTTTCCTATTGGTTTGATGTCTATTAGTAAAATCACTCAATCCCTTAATTGTCCTATAACCTTTTATCCTTCCTTTTGGGTCTTTCAGGATCTAAAGATGAAAGGAAGATTGGCGCAGAGCATGAAGCTAGTGGTCTCTACTATCTCATTCATCGTATGCCCTTTTCTGTGTTGAAGGGGACCTCTCCACATTTTATTTGGTTTCCTTAATTTTATCCATTTGCTATTCTTCCTCGTGTCTTGCAATCCCTATAGATAGATGATACGACTGGTCCGTCGCATATCTTATCTGATTACCACTCCCTTTCTTCTAGTCATCCTATTACACTTGGTAATAGCTCTTGGTTCTTCTACGCCTTTATCATCTGTGTTACGTGGTCCTCATTTTCCTGTTAGTTTGATGTCTTTTAGTAAAATCACTCGATCCCTTAATTGTCCTATAACCTTTTATCCTTCCTTCTGGGTCTTTCAGGATCTAAAGATGAAAGGAAGATTGGCACAGAGCATGAAGCTGCTGCTGGTCTCTACTATTTTGATCTCGAGCCCACTACTAGAGCCTTCCAATCATTGTTGTTTCCTTCCAGTGGCATTGTTGTCTTTGTCATCCATCCCTCTCTACATTGAAGTATTAAGTTCCGAGTCTTAGTTGTTTGTCCTCGTTGCCTTGTGCTTCACATATTAGTTTAGTAAACGTCATCATTTGTCCTTTTTCTACAATCAATAATTGTGTGTCTAGTCCTTTTGAACTTATTTATTCAAATGTATGGGGTCCAATAAGACATCCTTCTATTAATGGATATCATTGTTTTGTAACCTTTGTGGCTGATCAGAGATGGTTATTCTTAATGAAAGCTCACTTAGAGTTATTTACCATCTTCTAACCTTTTGCACTGAGATTAAAACTCAATTTGATTGTTGCCTTCTTATCTTGTGGTCAGATAATGCCAAGGAATGTAAGTCTGATCCTTTTACATCATATTTTTGTGACAAAGGAATTATTCATTAGATATCTTGTGTTTATACAGCACAACAAAATGGTGTTGCTGAGCATAAGAACCGTTATTTGTTAGATCTAACTCGAGCTCTTTTGTTCTGTATGCATCTTCCTAAACTTTTTGGAGTGATGTTCTTGCAGCTTGCTATCTCATTGATCGTATGCCCTTTTTTGTGTTAAATGGGACCTCTCCACATTTCATTTGGTTTCCTTAATTTTATCCATTTACTATCCTTCCTTATAACTTGCAATCCCTGTGGTTGGATCTTACGACTGGTTCGTCGCATATCTTATCTGATTACCACTCCCTTTCTTCTAGTCATCCTGTTACACTTGGTAATCGCTCTTGGTTCTTCTACGCCTTTATCATCTGTGTTACGTGGTCCTCATTTTCCTATTATTTTGATGTCTTTCAGTAATGTCACTTGATCCCTTAATTGTCTTGTAACCTTTTATCCTTCCTTCTGGGTCTTTCAGTATCTAAAGATGAAAGGAAGATTGGCACAGAGCATGAAGCTGGTGGTCTCTAGTATTTTGATCTTGAGCCCACTACTAGAGCCTTCCAATCATCGCTGTCTCCTTCCAGTGCCATTGTCGGCTTTGTCATCCATCGCTCTCTACATTGAAGCATCAAGTTCCGAGTTTCAGTTGTTTGTCTTGTTGCCTTGTGCTTCACATATTAGTTTAGTAAACATCATCATGTGTCCTTTTAGTCTGCAATCAATATTTATTGAGATGTATGGGCTCCAATAAGACATCCTTCTATTAATGGATATCTTTATTTTGTAACCTTTGTGGATGATCAAAGATGGTTATTCTTAATGAAAGCTCACTTAGAGTTATTAACGGGCTTCTAACCTTTTGGACTGAGATTAAAACTCAATTTGATGGTCGCATTCTTATATTAGTCTGATCCTTTTACATCATATTTTTGTGACAAGGGAATTATTCATCAGACGCTTTGTGTTTATACATCACAACAAAATGGTGTTGCTGAGCATAAAAACTGACATTTGTTAGATGTAACTCGAGCTCTTTTGTTCCGTATCTGCATGTTCCTAAACTTTGGTTAGAGTGATGTTCTTAAGCTTGCTATCTCATTCATCGTATGCCCTTTTCTGTGTTGAAGGGGACCTCTTCACATTTCATTTGCTTTCCTCAATTTTATCCATTTCCTATTCTTCCTCTTGTCTTTGGTTGTGTTTGCTATGTTCGTAACTTTGGTCTTGGGTTAGATAATTGGATCATCATGCCATGAAGTGTGTCTTCTTGGGATATTCTCGTACTCAGAAAGGGTATCAGTGGTAATATTACTCTTCGATGACATTTTACTACATCGATGTCACTTTTGTGAATCTACTCCATATTTTTCGAATATCCATTCTTCTATTGATCTTAAGTTTGAGTAATGCTCGTCTTCTGTTCCACTTCCTATGTTGGATCCTTCCTTATTAGATTCTGTTCCTCCTCCTTCCTCATGCTCCATCTTTACCACCTTATGCACCATTATAAGTTTACTCTTGTTGCTAGGGACCATTTGTTGCAGTGCTGCTTTCATCTTCCTCACCGGCTTTTGATCCTAGATCCCAAGTTGAATCTATGTCTTTGCCTAAGTACGTACACTACACAAGTGTCGTGTCTGATGCTGACATGGACATGACAAGTTAAAAAAAAATACAGGACATGACATGGCTGGGACAGGGCAAAAACAAAAAAAAAAAAACTTATATATTTATTTTATTATATACAGTTTTAACAACTAAATATAATATAAGCTTTATATTTTGTTTTCCTTTCTTTTCTTGGCATGCGCTTTTATTTATTTATTTATTTATTTATTTTGTAATTTCTTTTTTCATGTTTATTTGAATGAATGGGATTGCTGTTTAAATGAATGAGTAGAAAGGTTTATAAAATGGACTTGCTATTTGAATAAATTAATGGACAGACAAGCCTATGCATGGGCTTTCAGTTTAAAGCTGTTAAAAAATTACTCAAGTATTGAACTAGGCCAATGGAAATACATTGAAATAGACCCCATGACAGCCCAAAGAGAAGCTGAAGAGGTCTTCCAAATAAAGAAGGAAAAGGGCATATCAGATCTTTGTACAAATAAAATAAATTAAAGCAGATCAGATCAGATCGGTGGAGAGCAGATCGCGTCACAGGTCAGTACTGACCACGTAGTCTCCTCCTCCTCCTCCTCCTCCTCCTCCTCCTCCTCCTCTTCTTCTTCTTTTGCTACTGTCGCTGCCGCTGCTACCCATCTCTACCACAGCCGCTGCTCTTCCACTTCTCCTCAGTTGAGACCAGTTAGGCTCCTCCCCCTCTTCGTTTTCTTCTTATTCTTCTGTTGCCTTGTCTCATCTGTCTTTTGAAAATGGACACGCGTGTCCGGCAGATAGAAAAATAAACAAAATTAGGGCACGAATAACTGCCTGGAGGAAAGCCATGGAGGCAAAGATGGATGCCTTGCATCATAATGGGACTTAGGTCCTTGTTCTGTTACCTCCTCGTAAGAAAACTGTTGGTTGTCGCTGCATTTATACCATGAAGTTTAACCCTAATGGTGCTGTTGAACATTTGAAAGCCTGCTCGGTGGCTAAGGGTTATACTCAAACCTATGGAGTTGATATGATGCGACATTTTCTCCTGTTGCTAAAATCTCATCTGTTCGTGCTTTAATCTCATTGGCACTAATTTAGATTGGCCCTTGCATCAGTTAGATGTCAAAAATGCCTTCTTACATGGTAACTTAGCTGAAGAAGTCTACATAGAACAGCCTCATGGGTTTGTTGCTTAGGGGGAATATTGTGGTGGTGTCTGCAAGTTAAAGAAGGCATTGATTGTATGGTTCGAAACAATCACCGAAAATCCGAGATCATGGTTTGGAAATTTTTTTGAGGCAGTACTTGGTTTTGGTCTGTATGTTCCATTGACACATAGACTTGGGTTATATTATTCTTGTGGTATGTGTTGATGATATTGTGATCACCATAAGTGATTTTGAGGAAATGCCAAGTTGAGACAATTTTTGCAGAATCAATTTCGTACCCAACGATTTGGGAAAACTTCGATACTTTATTGGTATTGAAGTTGATAGACCTAAGATGGTTATTAGTCTTTCACAGGGGAAGTATGATATTGATCTGTTAGAAGACATCGGTCTGTTGGGTTGCCGACCAGTTGACACCATATGAATCCTAATCACAAACTTGTACAAAGGAGAGTTACTTGAAGATCTTGGGAGATTTTGGTTTATAGTTGGGAAATTAAACTATCTTACTATTACCCGACCTGATATATCAATTATTGTTAGTGTCGTCAGTCATTTTATGGTAGCTGATTGGGTACCACATTGGGATGCTGTTATTTGAGTTGGTCGATATCTTAAGCAAAGTCCAGGTCTTGGGTTGTTATATAGGTCAAAATGGAAATCTTAAGGTCGTAGGTTTTACATATGCTGATTGGGCAGGATTTCCTTCAGATAGAAGATCTATTTATAGGATTGTACTCTCTTAGGGGGTAATCTGGTTACATGGATTGTGATAGCAAGATCTAGTGTAGAGGCTGAATGTAGAGCAATGGCACATACTTCTAGTGAGTTAACGTGGTTTGTAGCACATCCTCCATGAGATTGCTTTTGCAGCTCAAACTCCATTTCAATTGTTTTGTGATAACCATGCAACCCTTCTCATAGCTTCTAATCTTGTGTTTCATGAATGGACCAAGCATATTGAAGTGAATTGTCACTTTATTCGAGACAAGATTAATTGGAGTTATAGCTACAAAGTTAGTCAAGTCTGAGGATCAATTGGCTGATGATGTTTTTACTTAGTAACTAACTTGTTATCATCTTAAGACCATGTTTGTTGGGGATTAGGAGCACTGAATTGGAGACGTTATCTGAGGGCGTCACCTAATCCCATGTTTGGGGAAAAAAAAGTGGAGGGAGATGCAATCCCACAAAAATGGAGGATAAGCCATCCCACGAAAGGGGTGGGATACTATATCTAGAGGTGAGGGTTAAGGCATAAAAGGACCCTTTTGCCCACCCCTCACATTATTATATATATACTACATTGTGTTCTATTAATTTTATATAATTACATTATATTAATATTATACAACAAACACGGTATTACTTTTCCTATTTTTTATCCTACTCTAAACAAACATAGTATGAGTAATCCCTCTCATATCATAGTGCTACTTATCACTCATCATCACCTTCTTTATCCTACAATATTACTTATTCCCTAGTTTCTTATCCCACAAACAAACTTAGTTTGAGAGTATTTGTTCCAAGTTGGAAATATATGATATATATTCTCCAGCTTGAGGAGGAGTGATGGAGTTATAATGAGGGTATATTGGTCTTTTTTCAATGTACCAATTGATATGTATATTGTTAATACGAGGAGTAGGGTAATTAACAAAACCGTACACTTCATCTAATTTCTCTCTTCTCTTTCCCATCCTAAACCTTGATAACAACATTCATTAGGTGAAATGTCCAAGCAGGTGGATAATCAACTACAAAATTGATCTATGGCTTTATCACTATCTTGTTGTACATAATAATCCTATGCCAATGTATTATCAGCACGATACCACTTCTTCACAATTATTGACATCATTGTCGTCGTCTTAATTCTATTCCTTTGTTTTTATTTCTATGGGGTTGAGGCTGATGTATTATAAAGGTTAAAAGCTAGAGGTACTGATTAGGTAGAGATGTGTTTGCGACAACCTATACTTCTTTGTTTTGTTGCATATATATATATATATATTTATATTTTCCTGTGTTAACATTAGAAAAAGGAACAGAAATGTTCATGTACTAGCTTTCCTCATAAAAGTACCATTTATTGACATGACAAGGATTCTCACCATCTTCTTGCTCATGTTGAACTTAATTTAATCAGCATTTAAGAGAATCAGATTCTAGTTTCCAGGTTAGCTAATTGATCCTTCTATTTAAAATTTCTGTCCCAATGATCACATAATCAATTGTAGAATGAACTTTTTCTTGATGAATAACATAATATTAGAAAGTCACCGACGAGTTGCCACCCATGTACATCAAGAGAAGGCAAAGCCACAAAAAAACCTATACCTCTTATTCATCCACAACTACTCGAAGGACTCCACAAAATCCAAAAATTGGTTCGAGGATGTTTATACTACCCCTAAGAACCATCTATACAAAAGAAGACATCAATTTGCACTTCAAGCAAAAGATGGATCTTGCACCCCATCAAATGTCCTCTCCTTATGCTCCAACCAAAAACCAAATGCTCCACATCAAAGTTAAAGGAACCAACAACCAAGCCTCTCACTTCCTCCTCCCCACTCTAGCCACTCTCCAAGAAAAAAGCAGCTTCAACCAAGGAATGAAAATTCGTTTCGTTTCGTTTCGGCCGAAGAGGCCGAAACTTTTCAATTTTAGGGGAAACTGACACAAAACAATCCCTGAATACCGAAATTCTTGGTCGACATTGATTGTTAAGAAATCTGACAAAAGCTTAGAAATTGAAAGAAATAGAGATCATTTCCACAGATTCTTCACCCCACCACTCTGATCTGAGAGTAAGCACAGAGAGAGAGAGCATGGGAAAGCCACTAACCAGAGCTAGTGCTTGAGTTGTCTACTGGAGATTGAGGGCTTTTGGCTAAAGTCTTGACTGTTTGAGTTCGGTATAGCAACTTCAGATCTTCCCGGCTGGGTACTTACCCATACTTCGCTTCTTCCTCTTCTACTTGCTTCATCTGGAAGCGTAGTCGAAGTTGATAGTCTCTCACTCTCTCTCTCTCTCTCTCTCTCTCTCTCTCTTGTCTCTTGCCTTCTATTCATATTTTTGTCTCATTTACTGACTTATATTTTATATGTACATATATTCTTGTGTTTTTTATATTATATTACACATGCATAAGAATATTGTATGTTATGTATTATAAATATTAGTATACGTTAACAATTGTCTCAATTAATGTGGTTCTACTTATTTATTTATTTGTTTACTCTTTTGTTTCTTTGATAAACCTTCAATGACAAACTTGTACAAAAACAAAAAAAACTTTTTTTGTGATAAATATTTTTAATTTAATATTTTCTAAAATATAGGGTTTTATATAGCAATGAAATATGCGACATTGTTTTAATTTTCTAAGTATTTTCAATTAGCATTTACTATCCAATTCTAGTGTAGTTTTTCTCAAGTCCAAATGAATATCTACTCATCAAACATGTTCAATTGTTGATTTATTAGTCTTAGAAACATATATAGATGTACTTTTGTTCATGTTTCATTATGTTTCTGAACATTTTCTTTGTTTCCATCATGTTTTCAAAACGTTTCCGTTTCTGAGCTGATTGAAACGATACATAGAAACAAAATTTTAATTCTTGGCTTCAAAGTATAAGAAGATGAATTCCAATCAAACTAATAATATCTAACTACATAGAAAGAGGGAGTTGAACTCTTTACTCCACTCTTGCTTAACTTTTGTTGACTCTTTTTTGCCAATTTCGGACAACTTTTAACCCCGAACAAAAGCCAAATGCAATCACGCCTGTGAGCATGTGATAGAATGTCTCACAAGAAACTCTCTTCATCCATATCCAGACTCTCTTTATCCTAATCATCATCTCCACACCTACACATGGCATATCCCACACACGGAATAGGCAAAATTTTGAAGAGTTATGTCACTTGTATGCCTCACCTGTAAGCTTGTACATACAACCTTTTTCGTTCCCCTGTTATTCCTAGGGATGGCAATGGACTGAGGAAAAGTGGAAGTCCAACTGAATCCACTCCGTTTGGGGCGGGGATGGAGGTTGAAATGAAAATCCATGTAGGGATGGACTAAGTTCTTCCCCCGCCCTGTTTCTTCCGCAACAATTTTTTATTATTTTTTGTTTTTAAATAGGCTGCTCTTTTACTCTTACTTTTAGTTGAACACATGTATTAGGGTTAGGGCTGAGCATCCTAGCGAAATCAATCATCCAGCCTCCAGGTTCTCTCTCTCTCTCTCAATTTTTATCCCTTTGTCTCTCTCTCCTCCTCCCCCCTCTTTGTCACTCCATTACCATGCTCCAGTCCTCCTCCTTGAGATCTATAATGGGTATAGGTTGAGGATATATATATATATATATAGAGAGAAAGTTAGAGAAAGAGAGAAAGGAAGACGAAGGTGAGCATAACTGGGTCTAGATCTTTGCCGAGTATTGATTATCTCTTATGGCTCTAGAAAATACATTGATGGCTGTTTGACAAGCTACTATCGCCTTACCTCTATGGATCTCCGTTTCTCTTCTTCTTTTCATCCATGGTCAGTCCTTCTACTTCCCCGGTGTCGCTCCCGAAGATTTCTAGCAGGCAAGTCAACATATGTATTTATATATATTTATATTTATATTCAAGTTATGTTTGTGTTTGGTGTTAGATCTTGTTGATTCTGTAGTTTGACCTTATAATCAGTTTGTGATTTTGTTGCTTGATGTTTTTTTTAGGTCTTAGAACTTTCTTAGTTGTCGCCTTTTTGGGTTGGAGGCATAGGCGGGGGCGGGGGCGGGGCAAAGGTTGGAGGTAGATTTGTACCTGTGGAGGCGGGGATGAAAATCAAAATTAATCCCTATACGGGGATGGAAGTGGATTTTTCAGGTGGGGGAGCGGATGAAAATCCCAACCTTCGTTCCGCCCTGGTCCATTGCCATCTCTAATTATTCCAAGTGTGTTTTTCTTTATGAGGGGGGCCGCGTATCCTCTCCAAATTTATTATGCTTTTTATGCTCTTCCCTTGATCTCACTCTTGCTCTCTTACTGTGTTATTCTGCTCCTCTCCTAATCTTGCTGTCCTCTTTCTCTGTTCTCCCATTTTTTGAAGTTAAGGCTACCAAGGATCATAACAAGCCAAAGACGTTCACCAGTGTTCTCATCTTCTTACTTGACAGTAATCTTGCATGATACCCTTAATTGGAATGTATACACACATTGATATACATATAGATACATAAACATTCTTGATTGCGGCGTTCCCCTGTTTAAGTCTATTGCTTACAAATTGCTTGATGTTTTGTGCCAATCAAATTTATGCATACTGCTTTTGGACTGAGATACATACAAGTGCAAGTGACAATTCACACTTTAGAGTTAACGTCACTTTGTCAGTTTAACAATGTTTTGCTAGACTTTCTAAGCTAACATGGGACAATTTGAAGTTCCCTTATTCTTAGGTGGAATTCGACTCCGTTGCATTGGTGATGATTTCTAAAATTAACGAATATTAGTACAACTAGGCTAATATTCACATGCATAGAGGTTTCCTAATTTGCAACTCTAAGCTGCATATGTTAGATAAAAAGATTACCCATTGATTTCTACACATACACAATCATCGTGCATCATATTGCTAGGCACCAAAACTTCTTAGATGTACTCGGCTTGTGCATGTACTATATGATATTGTATGGTAATGAAAATGGAACTGCTATGGCCATTTGCTTCAGTATTTTCCCTAAATGGATTATACACTTGCACACTTTGACATTGAAGGGAAGACAAACTGCTACTAGCATTTACCATGATTTACAACCATGTTTCCAACTTACTTTTAGGGCAAATTACACTTTACACTATTGCACTTTACATCGAATCTCACTTCACGACTTGTATTTTTAATTTGTAACAATTAAACCCTTATACTTCTAATTTATTGCAATGTCACCCTCATGTAAACTTTTGTTTGTGCAATTAACGGTCAAAAACCCTATGTGTCTCATGTAATCCTTTTTTAACGGTAAAAATATACTTTCACAAAATTTTAGCTCCCAAATGCACTCAGCCCTCCCTCAATTGAGACGATTAGTAGTCACTAGCATTTATCATGATTTGCAGCCATGTTTTCAACTTACTTTTATTGTTAGTGAATTATCTCCCACCATAACATCTTTTCAAATATAATACAAAAAAATTTGAAAATTGACCATGCCTAGTGCGGGCCACTGTAACTAGTACTCAATAAAAGCGTACGTGAGTAATATATACCATGAATAATATTACCTATGTTACCTAAACTCTTCTAAATTTGTGAAGTACTTGTGTTCGACCCTCGACACTTGACACTAGTTGGACATGCATCTAATAAGGATGTATAACTAATTGAGTTTATTATAAAATTAGGCATAGGAATTTCATTTTAGGTATGAAATGCTATATTTTAGCTTGTAAATGTCATTTTACTTTAAAAAACAACAGAAGTATTTAAAAAATATGAAATCTAGCCGTGTCCCAATGTCTTTGGACATGAAAATTAGATGAATCCGACGTTTAGACATATACTTGCACGTGACACCTATACGTGAGTCCAGGTAACATAGAGTATTACAATAGTCTAGAGGTGCATGGGGTAGTGATGGGTTGAAGGAGAGTCATAGAACATGTCAGATGACACCGAAGGAATTTTGGAGAGGATGGGGAGAAGGATGAAGCAGCCCCAGCCAGAGATAGAGAGAGCAGCAGCAGGAGTAAGACCAGAAGTACTAAAATGAATGGATTTGTGAGTGAACTTTGATGATTAGCAGCCAAATGGAGCTACTTCATTTCAGTACTAAAGTCCCCAAAGTTCTAGTAGTGCCTGGTAGTGACTGCTATGGGGCTGCTTCATGTCAGTACTAGCTTCCCAAAGTTTGGGCTGTGCGTTTTGAATAGGGTGTTCACACTCACTTAGGCTTGCCTCAGAGCCTAGGTTAGGAGAGCATGAAGAGGTGGTTTGGTGGACCAGCGACGCGACATGTTGGCCAGAGGCCCGAAGCACACACAAAGTGCTTGTATTCTTTAATGCATGAAGCTAGTTCATGCAACCCATTTGGCGTCCCGAATGTTTAGGTATGGACGTGTCATTCAGTGTCCCAAACACGTGTCATTCTGGTGGGGTATTGGAGTTGTTAGGGTGGGGAGACCGTGGCCATGGCTGTGACTAGTTGCGGTGGTGGCGTGGGTTTGACCTATGGTGGTGGTAGTGGTAGTGGTTATGGGGGTTTGGGTGCCATGGTGGTGGTTGAGGAAGAAGTGATTTTAGAGAGAGAAGGGTGAAGGATTTAAGGCCATGGTGGTGGTTGATTTGATAATAGAGAAAGGAGGAAGACAAAATGAGAAAAAAAGCTTTTGAGGGCATAAATGTCATTTTAATTATTTTTTTTTTTATAATAACTGAATAAATTAATGTGCGTGAAACTCACAAAATGTGAAATTGGATGGAAAATTTGACAGTTACACTTCAGTCCAATCCGCAAGTGGGTTATGTGTTCACTTTTGAACAATATCATATGTTTTTTGGCCTTACCACAATAGAATAAAGGCTATGTTTGGTACAAGGGATTGGAAAGGAATGGAATGAGAATGAAAATGAGAATGGAATGGAATGGAATAATCATTCTCATTCCCTTGTTTGGTGAGACCAATGAACAAAGCTAGAATAGAATGGAATGAAATTTGTGTATGATATGAAAATTTAATATTATGTCTTTACGAAATATTAGTAATATATTATTTAATTATTATTTATTATTAAGCATTTGTAATGGTGGTTATGGCGGCAGCGGCGGCGGTTTAATTATTTAATATTTTTATGAATTTTTAACTTTTTAAAATTTTTTTAATTTTAAATTTTAAAATTTTTTTATTTTTTTAAAATTTTAAAATCAAAAAAATAATTATCAAACATGTTTTATATTTTTTAAAAAAAATTTGACAACAAAAATTTTACTAAGTTTTGTTTTATGCTGTTTTATGTGAGAATGGAATGACCATACCCACTTTTGAAATAGGAAATGGTCATTCCAACAAAATGTGGGAATGATCATTCCATGGGAATGGTCATTCTACCTTTAAATAGTAGTACCAAACAAGAGAATGAAAATGAAAGTGAGAATGGCAATTCCATTCCATTCCCCTGTACCAAATATAGCAAAAGTGTAATTACCCTTAAAATCTAGCTAAAGTTTTAGGCTCTGAAAGCATATATGAGGCAGAAAATTGGCTACCTAACATTAGGTTGCAAGAAAAGGACAAAATCATGAAAAAATTAAGTCAGGATCTGTATATTCACCTTCACATGGCCTAGCTCTTACAGAATGTTAAAATTGTTAAGAATTGTTCTGGTGTATGCTTTGTAATGGCAACTTAATGGCTCTTAGGCTCCCCCCACCATCACATTAAAATTGCCCACATCTCCTGTTTCATTTTTATTTTTTGGTGATGCACTAAGGATAATTCATGTTCCTATGTCATCAGTTACTGCAAATATTGTCCATGATGGTGCCACAAAATTAAGGGAGCTAGTTTGAAGGTGATAAAGCCTAGAGGGACATTGAGAGAGCTCTCATATGGAAAGGTCCATGCATGTTACCAGCCAAAGCGAGAATGTAAATGACGAAATGATAAGATCCTAGACTAAACCAATGCATGTCCACTTGTTCATCTTCAATCTAACAGAAAACAAAATGGAAAAAGGTGACAAAATAAAAAAAAAAAAGAAAAAAGAAAAAAGAAAAAAACTCCTTTTCGCAGATGACCATGGCAATGTGGCTCTCTCCCTTATCCTGAAGTTGGTTTTGTTTGTTTCCAATGAGCTGGAGGTATTAGATTGCAGGCAATTGGAATAGAGGGATTGAAGCCATATAAGGTTAGAAGTGTGCCTGTATAGAATAAGGTTATTTGGGGCTTTTTAGCCTCTATTAGAATGTGGTATTCTGTTTATGCATGCATTTTGTGGTGGGGAATATATATGTATGTTTCTTCGACCATTGATTCTTTACCTAGTCTTGGTATTACAACAATGCATGGTTTGATGCAACTGTAAATTTTTGACATGACAGTGCTAAACAGGTGCTCTTGTATGATGAACCAACAGCTGGACTTGATCCAATTGCGTCGACTGTAGTTGAAGATCTCATCCGCTCCATTCATTTGAAAGGTGAAGATGCACTTGGGAAGCCTGGAAAGGTTGCATCATATGTTGTTGTTACTCACCAACATAGTACAATTAGAAGAGCTGTTGACAGGTAATGCTTCTTCCATAACCTTTGGATCTTAGCAGTCTTTGTTGCCACTTCGTGATTTACCTAAACAATAACTACATCGTGACCATGTCTAGGTTGTTATTTCTTTATGAGGGAAAGTTTGTATGGGAGGGAATGACTCATGAATTCAACTCCTCAACAAATCCTATAGTTCGACAGGTAATGTCTCTAACTGTACACTTGGTATTTTGGATTTAATTCAGTTACAGTCCACCAGGCTAGAAAATTTTAATACAGAAACTGCTTTATAATGATTCTCCTCATATTAATACTGTGTTTGGAACCTCGATTTATCAAGGGAAAAGGAAAAGGAAATGGAAAAGGAAAAGGACAATATGAGGGAAAAGAGAATAAAATGAGAGATTCCAAATCCTTCTTTTCTTTTTACGTTCTTTTACCCTCCACTTTCTGTAACAACCAAACATATGATGTAATTTCATATCATCTTCCCTTTTCTTTACCCTCACCAAATTCTTGATCTAAACACGTAAGTGTGCTAATATTTTTGGTTTTCGAGTGATGTTTAATTTTGTATTTTTCTGGTTCAAATATTGTTGAGAACAAAGGATGACACTTCCATGTTTTTTCACAGTATCAAGAAGATTTTTTTTGTTAATATAAACATATTACTCCACATGTTTGTTTACATTCTTGAATGGTTGGTGTGCTCATTGAAGTTTTTGTGAATTTTACACCTTACACAGGCAAGCTTGCTTTGAATTGTTATTGTTGGTTTATTTTTGTCTTCTCCATTTGTTTTAGAATTAGCAAAGATTGTTAAAGTTTCCTGGATCCAAGTACTATATTATTCAGCTTTGATATTCTTTGTTGAGATGGGTTAACCTTGTAAAATCTGTGTGTGTGTGTGTGTGTGTGTGTGTCTCTCTCTCTCTCTATATATATATATATATATATATGTATATACATATATATGTGTGTATAGATATATATGTATATAGTTAACTGGAGTTTGAATGATCTTCTTTGTCCCCTTCGCCCTCATGATTTATTCAGAGGGCATACTGATTCTAAGTATCCTCTCCTGTCTATGTCTTCAGTTTGCGTCTGGCAGCTTGGATGGGCCAATAAAATATTAGCATATATGTTGCCATGGTATTTTTTTACTTAATGCATGTTTTCCAAATGAATCTCGGGTGCTTACGGAGCTTTCACAGAGAGAGAGAGAGAGATGAGGTGAAAGGGACATTGTACCTGTGTATTCACATTGCAGCCGTGTTTAAGCCGAGCCTGCTGCAAAAATTATCATGGAGCGTAACTTCTGGCAATAAATTTTCCTTTCTTGTTATCACTAATGTTTTTATTTTTAGTTTTTATTTTATCTTATCTTAGCTTTGCTTTACAATTACGTCATTGGGGGGCCTTCTATCCGGGCCCTATTATAGAAGGAAAGCACATTCTAATGATAATTGTATTATGTAAAACGGATTGTTGTGTTTCTTATATATATTTTGGAAGATGTTTTCTACTACTAATGGTGCTTGTTCTTAAGAAGAATTGATGGTGAATTACTTGTGGTTTTCATATATCATGGTTCTCTTTTTGTCTACAATTATAATTGCTCCTTCTCTATATTTATCTTTCCAAATATATTCAAGGCAATGCTCTAGCACGTTATTTCAAAATGTGAAAATATGTTAAATTAATTTCATGGAATGATGGATGCTGAACACTGACAAACAGAAAGATCCTATATTTAAATTGATGAGATGAGGTAACTTCTTTTACTTTTATTTCGTCTTTTATTGTTTGTGTTATAAAACTAAACTCGTCACCATTCCAAATTCATTATGTGCGGATTAGAGACCATGACAATGACTGAACATGTAAAAGCTTGTAAAAGCATTTATAATTATAATAGCGAAAGTATAACATAATGAGTGCCTTCATTTTTAAATATCATAACAGGTGCCTATGTTTCATCCTTCAAGTTAGTACAGTATAACTTCATAGATGGTGTTATTACAAAATACAAGGTCTATTCCATGGCCATGCTTCTATACTACTACACGATGACATGCTCTCTCTCAAATACTACAGGAGTACTCTTAAGAACTTCAAAAAATAGCATGAGTTTCTAACAAAACAAAGCACGAGCCTTCAAGGCCATTCAAAACTACGCAGCTTCATCAAAACTCCCTCAATATATGCATAAATAAAGCCCTTAATTACTCTTCATTGCATTTCATTTCCTGAAATGGTAAATAACAGTAGGTGTAAAACAAACCCAGTGAATTATTAGATACAAGGAGCATTTATAATTAAGTAATGGACAATTTGTAAAACTAGTATTCAAAATACATAAATGTAAGGGTAGTCACTTTTCTTTGAAGTAGTAGAGAAACATTGACATTTCTGTTACAATGAAATAGCCTTAGCTTTCATCTATAAACCACGTATTTATCAGGTACTCACACCTCTTGGGCACAACGGGCTTTGCCCCTAAGCTTGATTCTTGCATGTCGGAGAAGAAATTTTGGTTTTCCTCAACATCGGAGAGCATGTGGACAATAGAAGATGATCCAATTAAGGAGGATCAAAGCTTCCATTACTCCTGGGGCTAGCAGTCAAACATGTTTGTTTAACCAGTCAAGAAGAGAGAGGCACGAGTTCAGCCATCATCAATTAAATAGGTCCTGAATATATAATATAATGATGCACCACCACCACCACCACCACCACCATGCAGTGGTCTATGCGGGATCGATCAGAGGGTTACAACTTTGCCCATTATGAGGTGGTGTTTTGACAGATTTACAGATTCCTCTCGTTGCAATCCAAATTTCAGACTGCCAGCTGCCTAAACAAATAATCACTTTCTTTGAGTGTCTAAAAGTTAAGCACATACATGCATACATACATACATACATACATACATACATACATGATGAGTCGGATGCTCTTAATTAAAGTCATTCGATCTCCTATTAACTAAATCAATTATTTTCTTATTCCTTTTTTCATATGTACAAATGGATTCATACATCAACTGAAATTAAAATTTGATGCAACAAAGTATAAACATTTGAATTCTCTATCTATCATATTGGTTTTCCTTATAACCAACGACTGTAGAAGTCCAACGACTCTCGTGGCTTGTATTCAGGTATGGTGTGCACAGCTCCCTGTATATATATATATCAAATGAGATGATCACACAGTTAATATCATATCTACATATATATATATATACACACACGTATATAATGTCTGCCATGCATGGACCAAACAACAATATTGCTGAAAGAGCTGTTAACACAAATTGATTAAGGAACTAAATCCAAAAAGTAACACAAGAATTTGCATGGACGTTAATTTTATATATTATCATTATATGCACTTTCTAGTTGTAGATTTAGCACGTAATTAATACAATTAAATATGTTTGATAACTATAATCAGCTAGCCCTCAAATACTGCTCGTGTCAAATTATAAGACTTGAGACTCAACTCAAGGCCTCAATATACCGAATATCAATTTAATTAAAATAGTCGATCATGTCATGTACTACGTACTTCAAACTCATGTTACCTAAGCACTCATTTATTTTCTTATATATATATATATATATCATCAACAAGATCGTCAAACCCCAAAATTGGAAGTCCAATTATTTACTTATTTTTATGGAAAGAAGTCCAATTATTTCGATGGGTTATTTGTGAAAACTTAATTTCTAGTCATCAATATTGCGACAATATAGTAAATCCATACATGATATGATATACAACATTTAAAAAATGCAAAGTCCTCGTTCAAGATATTCAGACCTTGATGGTGAGAAACGTGAGTCCATTAGCATATCCTCGTATGTACCTGAAATATATTAAGATAAAAAGATACATATTCTGAGTCAATATTTAATAATCCTTTCTATTAAAGTATAATGGCATGCACGCATAGAGAGAAAAGAAATAATACATATTCTGCTATGGGCTATATCGTAATTTCCATTCAAGATGTGACTAGGGATGGCAATGGACTAGGGCGGGGCGGGGCGGGGCGGGGCGGGGCGGGGATTGGCACCTCTATCCCCGTATCCACTTCCATTCCGGTACGGGTATTTTTTTGGACATCCATCTGCGCCTCGCAGGTAAAAATCTCCATCCACCCCGCTTCTACACCCACCCCCGCCCTGCACCAGCCAAGCCTAATAACACTAAAAAAAAAAAAAAACAAATACAAAAATAAATAAAAGAGCAAAAAAATACAATTGGCAAAATTTAAATTTTATTATTTACAAAGTGAGCTCTTATGTTTTGTTTTAAAATTTATAGTTAAACTTTTTTTTTTAGTCTTAATATTTATAATTAAGCCCTAAGTAATTACTAATTACACTAATACCTAACGGGTTTGGTGAGGCGGGGCAGGGGAACCTAAGTCCATCCCTACCTCCATACCCGCACGGGTTTAGTTTAACACCTCCATACCCGCATGCGTTTAGTTTAACACCTCCATCCCTACCTCCATTTCCGTTTTAAATCTTCCTTACTCTCTCAATACAGGGCGGGTTCGGTCGGATATCCACTTTTACCTAATCTATTGCCATCCCTAGATGTGACTAAAAGAAACATGACTTAAAAGGAGCTAGAGAAATAGTAGAGATCAATATGTTTAAGTAATGGTAACATTATTTACATACCCAACAACTTGGTCGTTAGATATCCAAGATCTCTATTCATCCACAATCTTATACCCAAGAGATCTAGTCCATGCTTCCACTACAATACAAGTAAAAAAAACAGTGTTATACTATTTGTTTCAATTCAACCGTAAATAAAAGTGGCCGGAAAAAGTCTCTTTGCGACTTTATAAGAAGATCATCTGCATATCCCGGGGGCAATTAATATTAAGAGAAATCTTATGGTTCAGGTAAAGAAGAATCTCTGAAGTCTTAATACACATTTTTATTTCGTGTGGGTATTCTCTTGGTAGTATTACATGATGGGGTAGATCTAGACTAGTGCTCAGAGGATTCTAACAACATTGTAGCGATTAATTGTCAGTTATATATTGATCATATTTACGTGACTATGACGACTTAGTCAATACAAGACGATCACACCCAGAAGTTGATATGGTTGGACTATAAGTAGGAATTTGTAGTATTTTTTCATATCGCATTAATGATTAGCTAACCTAGGATCCCGTTACTTTTCTCGTTTGGGTTTTTCGCCTAAAAATCATGGGTCTTCTGCCTATTTTGATTGAGATACGATTGTTGTATGCACACTCAGATTAAGAAGTAGGATTTAAGTTGGTTAGTCGACCACTATTATCGCCCTTCAAGTATTTGGTAAATCCGTGCCTGAAGGTTTTTCATGGATGACAAAACAGGCTTTTAGTAAGTAAACTTCATGTAAGGTGCAGAAAAATGATTTCTATTTTGGAAGGGGCAAAACAATTTGCCTCATCAAGTATTAAAACAAAAGAGAGAGTTTATTACCTGAATATAAGGAAGGGCATCATATCCTTGGGCAGTGAGATTTTTGTGCTACTTAATCATGCTTCCAGCATCATGAGTGTATGATCTGTCACTAGCGCATAAGGTCCAAGCTCCACGTCCCTATAGGTATACATATATATGTGGAGAAAAAGAAAAAGCAAATGAAACTCCAGCATTCAGTACTGAAGTAAGATGACGACATTGCACTAATTAAGTACTGTAGGTACCGGGTTGACAGGCATTGCTTTTCTGACTGCATCATCGTTCAGCCATGTAGTTGCTACTTCATCATCCTACATTCATAAAAAGTTACACTTAGATCGTTACAAAACCAACAAAATACGAAATGAATGACAGTGAGAATTCCAAAATTCAAATTTGACTACTATTTAAATAACATTTAGTGTAAATTATATTTTATATTCTTACACTTTATACTAAATCTCATTTTAGGGTCTATATTTATAATTATAACAATCAAGCTCTTACATTTATAAAATGTTCCAATGGTTAGTTTTTGATCAAATTTTAGATGAAAAATTATTGTGGCCTATTGCAAATTGGCCATGTGGCAATTTTTTTGACTGTTTCAGAAACTGAAGTTAAGAGGGGGTGAAAATTCTGTAAATGCAAGAGTTTAATTGTTATAATTAAAAATAGAGTTAATTACACCAAGACCCCCTTAACTATAGGCACTTTTCACTTTACCCCCTTAATTTACAAAATGCCACAGCCACATCCCCTAATACCTTCTTGAGTGCCATTATCATCCTTCTGTTTGGCATATGTTACAAAAAAAGGATAGTTTTAAAGTCATGTGCAAGTCACATGCTTAGGCAAGCTTAAAATTTTCCCACAATAACCTTGTTCTACAAAGACTCTCTTTAATATTTAAATCACCTTTTATATATGATAATATATTACATATGTATATATACACATCTGTATAATATATTAGATTTGTTCCTCTCCCCCCTTTCGTTTTGCCAAATTTAAAAAACTAATCCCCCTCTCCCCCTTTTCTATATAGATAAATTGCTAGAACTCTTGAACCAAATTGTTCCTTAGTTCGTGTAATTTGTTTAATTGGTTGTTTACTGTCAATTTTTTTTGTGTGAATAATCGTTTTTGATTTTCTGTTGTTAGTATGAGTTTATTCGTAGAAGAGCATTTACGCCATGGGGTGGGCTTAGTGGTGGGGCTACGAGGTGAGGTTGGGTGGTGGGGAGGGGTGACAATGGTGGGAATTTGTGAGGCGGTAAAAGGGGAGGTCGGCGGTAGTAGGCTTGTTGTGTGATAACAAAAGGTAAAGGCATCGGTGGTGAAGGGGTTGCTAGTGGCAGCGGTGATGGATGTGTTATGCGGCAGCAAAAAGGGAGGTTGACGGCAATAGACTTGGTGTGTGGCGGCAGTACAGAGACTGTTGGGTTAGGCAATGGGAAGGAGCTGTTGGTGGCAGTGGCAGTGGGTATGCTATGCAGTGGTGAAAAATAGGAGATTGGCAGCAATGGGTGTATTATGCAATGACGAAAAGGGAAGTTGATGGCCACGGGATTGGTGTGTGGCAGTGGTAAAGGGCCTATTGGGTTAAGAATGAGAAGGGGATTCTGGTGGCAGCGGTGATAGGTGTTGTACTGTGGTAAAAAATAGGATGTTGGCTGTGGTGGGTGTGTTGTGTAGCGGCAAAAAGGGAGGTTAGCGGTGGTGGGCTTGGTGTGTGACTATAAAGGGGCTATTGGGTTAGGCAAAAATAGGGGCTTGCCTATGAGAAATGAAGAGAAGAAGTAGGGAAGAAGAGAAAGGGAAGAGAGAGGAGAGAGAAAGTCAAAGGCTAAAAATGTCATTTTAACTTTTTTGTTAACGGTGTTAGTGTGGGTAGAAATTTTAATACTTCAAGGAGTGTGAGTGTAGCATTTTGTAGATAAAGAGGGTAACGTGAAAATCGACTATAATTGAGAGGGTCTTGATGTAATTAACCTTTAAAAATATAGGTCTTGAAGTGAGATTTTATTTGCATTTATATGTACATGTGCATATTAAATAGCATACATAATTGTGAAAACTATATATCCACCATCATCTATATGTCTCCTATCTCATATAATTATCCTTACTGCTGCATGTTTACTTTGTGGATTAGTCTAGAGAAAAGGAAAAGAAAATGCAAATATACTTTTTTTGGCAAGCAAAAGGAGACTTTGATTCATATAAGAAGATTACATCAAGGGATAGGTTCAGCAGAAAAAGGAATACTCCAAAATTGCTTCCAACCTCACCAAAATGACCACCCCAGGGATACCCACTACCACCAGTTGGAGAGTAACCAACTGCTATAAACAATACAACACACCTTGCTAATACAACATTAACCTACAGCACACCCCTCCCCTAGTCTATCTCTTCAATTCCTTCACCCATTGTAATGAGTAGATGGCATCATTTACAGAAAAAGACACCCTTGGTTTTTGAGCTTTAACCCATAGGACTGCTAGAACCTTTATATTTTCCAAGATCACATGCCATTTGATGGCCATTTAGTTGAACACCAGATCACTTCTGGCCTTCCATATGTGCCAAATTACTAATAAAAGAAGGGCTTCCCATAACTTTTTCCCAATAAGTTTGAAGTCCGGATCCCTCGACTATAGCAAATGTGAGTACAAACAATTTGAACTTATCCACTCTAGACCCCACCATTTAGTAATAATACTAGATTTTTCAAGATTATAAGCAGTTAAGAAGTATGTGATTTGAATCTTCATTTGATTGATTGCATAAAGGACATGCTAACCCACTGCCCTGTGGCAAGCTTTTAATCTTGGAGAGCAACACCTTAGTTTTAATCCTATTTTGGATAGTAATCTAGCCAAATATTTGAACTTTAAGTGGAGCACTGATTTTTCAGATCATGCTCAAATCAATAGGATTCTAGGGATTCTGATTAATCATATTCCTGTAGTAAGATTTTACTGTAAATTTGCCCTCTTTTTCCAGTTTCCATACCATCTTGTCTTCTTCTTGAGCCTCAAATCTGCCATTTTTTTACTTTTCTGAGCAACTTGTTATGTTCCTCTTACTCCCATGCCCTCAATTGTCTTCTGAATAGAATGTTTCAGGAGCCCCTGTCACTCCTTATATCAGCAATGGAAGCATTTTTCTGCACTGATAAAGCATATAATCTAGGGAATTCATTACTAAGAGAAATCCCACCCATCTAGTTATCCTTCCAAAAACTGATACTTTTGCCATTCCCTACTTTTAACTCAAGATTATTTAAAATACTGACTGTTCCAAGCCTACCTTTGATATATCAGACCAAATCCTTGATTGAGATTTCAATGAACTATTCCAAGGAAGCAATCTATCTTCATCATACCTATATTTCTGACACACCACCTTTCTCCATAGAGCTCCTTTCTCATTAGCAAACCTCCACCACCATTTTACTAATAACGATAGATTCAAAGAGTCTACTGGAACTACCCCTAAGCCTCCATTGATCTTGCTTCTTGTAATTTTGCTCCAGCCCAACACAATGCACTTTCCTTTTGCTATCCATCTCTCCCCATAGGAACGTCCTTTTAATCCTTTCAATCTTTTTACTTGCTTCCTTTGGAACCCTGAACAATGACATATAATAAACAGGTAAATTTGCCAAAGTAGCTTTAATTAATGTGAGTCTACCTCCTATAGATAACTGATTTCTCTTCCAGTTAGCCAACCTGTCCTTAATTTTCTTAATAACTCTTTCCTAAGACTTGCCTAACCTAGGATTGGCCCCTATTGTAAGACCCAAGTAGCTCATAGGTAATGCCTGGATTTTACATCTGAAAATCTGAGATACTTCTTTGAGAAAGCTTAGTTCCACCCCTACACCACTGCTTGACCGCTCTTTCTTATAGGCTTCTTTTAACTCGCAAGTGCACGAGTGTGCGATGTAGCAATTAACTCAGTGAGACCGAGGTCATATCCACAGGGAGCTAAATTTAGAAAACAGTTTGTTGATAAAAACTTAAGAGAAATTTATTCGAAAAAAATTGGTTCACAATGAATGTGAAATTTTCTTTGAAAGATGAGTAGTTATGAATAGAATTCAAATGACAATGCTTAAAATTACAAGAGCATTAAAATTCTTGGCTCAAAATCAATTCCAATGGTGGTATATTGGTGGTTCCTTTAAGAAATTTAAGATAACTCAACCCAACATCAACAATGGTGATATTGGGTCGGAAAATATTACAACAAAGTTCAAAGAAATGAATGATTGAATCTTGCTTAGAAATGGAAAAATAGTTTCAAACTTGGCAAGGCATTGAATCAAGCAATCCCTATACCAAAACTAAGGTTTGTGCATAGAAATTCAAGATTATAACATTGCCTAAATGATTTCTGAATATTCTTAACAATTATCAATCATCTATGTACAAAGTGAGAAGATAAATCATTGAGATGCATTGATACTTTAAAGAGATCACCTCAACCACCATCATTCTTGATCTTGAACCAAGAAAGAGCTTAGCCAACAACCATTATGAAGAAAAACAATTGCATTAACATAAAATAAGAGGTTTTTAACATTGAAGAGCCAAAATCAACAAAAGAAATCAAAATACCAACTGCCCAGATTTTCGCACAAATCTGTCCTCTAACTTTGGATGAAGTTTTCACCCTCTTCCACTCTATTTTTAGAGATGACTATGAGCCAGATATTTATAGAGCTGCTTGTCTACTTTCCAGCCCCATAAAGAACAGCTCATTTGGATATCTGAGTTAAAAGTTATGGTCCAAGCACTAGAGGTCTGTCTAGCACATGGAGGGAGAGGTAGATTCAGCTAGCATTTTGAGCTGGATGGTGGACCTCTTTATTCCATCTTTTGGACTATTTTTTTCTTCTCTCTTTACCCCATAATGAAGAATTATTGTCCTCCACTTCTTTCTAGCTATGTGCATACTTTCTTTTTTTTCCATAATGAAGAATTATTGTACTCCAACCATGTGCAATCTTTTTTTTCTCCCAACAACTTCCTTCAAATGAGCTGAAATGGGCCTTCACACTTTGGGCTGAAGTTTGCACAATACATGGAACAAGTTTGGGCTGAAGTTTACACAAAACATAGAGCAAGTTTGGGCTTGAAGTGGATCATCTTTTAGCCTCTTCTTGGATTTGAGATGGGGCTGATTTGGGACACTTCTTTGAACCAAAATTTGCTTCAATCTTTGACTCACTTTCACTTCAATTCTTTGCTCCAAATCCCGGCCTGAAAAATCTCTGAAATACTTCATTTAAGCTTTATAAATCTATCAAAACATTAAACCAAACTTCATTACCAAAGGCACACCAAACTATTATGCAAAACAAAATAAACGAATAAATACATATGAAAAACTATAAATTTAATGACAATCTTGATGTACAATCAACCACTCACAACACTCTTTTGATAGTTAATTTTTAATCCTGACATCAGTTCAAAGCATCTGAGGATTCTTTTCAGATTCAGCAATTCTTTCTTGTCAATTTCACAAAATATGATTGTATCATCTGCAAATTGGAGATGGGTTATCCCATTGCCCCGTGATCCCATTTTAGTCCCCTTGATCATGTTTAATTCAATGGCTCTTACAAATAACTCATTCAAACCTTCAACTGCAATATTAAACAAAAATAGTGATAAGGGACCTCCCTGTCTTAGCCTTTTCTGTACTGCAAATTCCTTGGTTGGTGAGCCATTTACTAGGATTGATACCCTTCCAATTTATTGATTCATAAGCTCTTTGAAAATCCAGTTTGAACACTATCCCTTTTTTTTCTTTTCAACCTTCCATGCATGAATAATTTCATTTACTATTAGGACACCATCAAGGATCTGTCTCCCCAAGATAAATGCTGTTTGTTTTTCACTGACAACGTCCTTCATAAACATCCTTAATCTATTTACCACAGTCTTAGACAATATTTTTTATATTGATGATATCAAACTAATAGGTCTGTAACTCTCTAAATTATTTGGGAACTCCTCTTTCGGAATCAGAGTGATAAAAGATGAATTTAACCCCTTAACAAGCCTAGCATTCTTACTAAATTCATTTATAAATGTAATTGCCTCACCTTCGATGACCTTCCAAAATTTCTTTATGAAGCTTATTTTGAAGCCATCTGGACTCGGTGCCTTACTTCCATTGCATGAGGAAATTGCTTCCCACACTTCCTTTTTTTCAAAGTCATCCTCAAGTGCCTGTGCCATTTCCTGACTTAGTTGCTTTCTCACCCTGCCTTCCATCCCAAGCCTTATGGTCATGCCTCTTTAAATCTTCCTTCAAAAAACTTAAATACTTCTTCCTTAATTTGTCCAGGCTCATCAATCACTTTCCATTCATAAATAACTGACTTAAACAATTTCTTCTCTGCCTTAGCTTTATGGAGGTGTGAAAGAAATTAGTATTTCTGTCACCTTTTTTTCCACCATGACATCCTTAATTTTTGCCTTGCATTAGCTTTGTCTTTCAGATACAACTTCCCAATCTTACTTTTCAGCTCCTTCCTTTCCTGCAATTTCCCCTGATTTGAGACTTGAGGTTCCCCTTGGATATCCCTCCTATGTAGTTTAGCTTCCAAAACTTTTATTCTTTCCTTCCAGTTGACAGTTCCAGTGCTTTTGCATTCTCTAATCTGCTTCTTGAGCTCATTCAGTTTCCTTAACAATACAAATCCCCCCCCCCCCCCCCCCCCCCCCCCCCCCCCCTTGTACCTTTGACTCACTCCATTGCTTAGTAACCATGCTAGAGAACTCTTTAACATTGTATCATTACTCAAAAATCTTAAAGGGCTTTGGCCCCCAATCCTTCTCTTCATCACTTTGTAAAACTACACAATGGTTAGAGAAGATTCTTTGTAAGCCCCACTGAGTACATCTAAAGAATTCCATATAGGACATATCAGGAATCTATGTAGTCTGCTCCACACTTCCTTGTCCTGTAGATTGGACCATGTAAACCTCCTCTGTTACGCTCCAAAACCCGGCCTATACAGATTAAGGGTACATGACCAGCCAGTAGCTGTCGCGCCTAGATTTTTCGCACTCGAGGAATACTCACACAAGTGGGAAAAACATTGTACTCTTTCGTTAGAACTCACCCTCCTAGAAGAATGAGTGCGACTAGGTTTGAATTGAAAATAGATTTGAATTAAGGGCTTTTGAAAAAAGTTTGGAGTCACCATCTAACTGGATTAAGGTGAGTTAGGTCACCTAAAAACTAAGCATAATCTGAAAACTACACTTAGGGTTTTGGAAAATGATTTTGAAAACATCTCCTCAAGAGAGGGTTTTTAAGAAAGCAGGTTGTTTGGCAACCTTTGGAAAAGATTTAGCCCTTTTTTGAAAATAACTCCGTTTTGGTCTTTCAAAAACAGTGATCTAGGTTCGTAGGTTGGTTATGTGTAGGGAAGACGCACTAAGCCATCACCCTACCCCGCCCTTACGGTACCTACATGTCTATTTACCCTAGATTCACCTATGAGAGTCTTCAACTAACAACTGTTCAATCCTATCCACTTTAGAAAAGAATTTTTGAAAAGAAACTAACATGATGCATGATATGCAAGTGCAAGAAAAGAGACTTGATTTGGAAATAGATTTGAAAAGAAGGATTTGATCTGATTTTAGAAGAGAGATTTAAAAGGATAGATTTGAAATTGAAAAGTTTTAGAAATTGGAAATAGAGATTTGAAAATAGATTTTTGAAATTGGAAGTTTGAAAATAGATTGGAGATTTGAAAAGATTGTGGAATTTGAGATTTGAAAAATGTGGTGACCGCACCCATGAGGGTTGCCTACGTATCTTTTTGGAGGAATCAGGTCAGTCATAGTTCGGACAAGAGTCCGATAGAAAGTAGAAGGTTGGATTGGAAGAAAGAGATTTTGATTGGAAAAAAGGATTTGATTTGAATTTAGAATAGAAGATTGGAAATTGGAATTTAGAATTTTGGAAATTTCAAAAGATTGGACTTTGATTTGAAGATTTGAAAATATTAGTTTTGAAAGACTTGGTTTTAGGAAACCTAGACTTAGGAACTCAAAAAAGAAAGATTGGATTTGGCTTGGAAAGATTTTAGAAAAGAATTGACTTGAATATTGGACTTGGAAGATTAGGAAATTTGGAATTAGGAAAGATTCAAATTAGGAAAAGTTCAACTTAGAAAAATTTTAGGTTTAGGAAAGTTTTGAAATTGGAAAGTCTTAACTTAGGAAAGTTTTGAATTAAGAAAGTTTTATTTTAAGAAAGGTTTGGAATTTGGAAAGTTTCAACTTAAGAAAGTTTTGAATTTGGAAAGCTTAGAATTTTAGAAAGATTTTAAATTAGGAAAGATTTGAATTTAGAAAGCTTTAGAATTTTTGGAAGATTCAAAGTTTGAGTTTTAGAAAGATTTGAAAATCTAGATTTGGGAGTTAAAGTTTGGAAATGATGTGGAATTAAGAAAGGTTGGAATGAGGAAAGGTTTAAACTTTGAAAGATTTGAAGTTTAGGAAAGTTTAGAACTTAGAAAATTTTAGAGTTTGAAAGTTTCGAATTTAGGAAGTTTAGGATTTAGAAAGTTTTAGAGTTTGAGTTTTAGAAGAGTTTGAGATTAGGAAAGGTTGAGTTTAGGAAAGATTTGAAAACTTAGATTTGAAAAGTTAAGATTTAGAAAGAGGTAGAATTAGGAAAGATTTGAAAATTGAATTTTAGAATTTAGGAAAGATTTTTATGTTCAAGTTTTGGAAACTTAAGATTTAGGAAAGTAGAAGATTAGGAAGGAGTTGAATTAGGAAAGATTTGGATTAGGAAGGGACTGGATTTTGTTTCTAAAAGAGAAAATTTGATTTTGTTTCCAAAAATGGAGGATTGGATCTAATTTCCTAAACGGGAGATTGGATTTGGTTTTCTAGAGGGAAGATTTGATTTGACAAGGATTTGAAAAATAAAGTTTTAGAAAGCCTAGATTTGGAAGTGTATAGTTTTGACGTAGAAAATAGGTTTTGGAAATATGTGTAGTTTTGATGTAGAAAACAAGAGGTTTTGGAAACCTAGGTTTTAAGGCAGGTTTGAAAACCATGTTTTTGGAAAGAAAATTAGGGTCTCCTAATTGTGGCTCTAGGGCTTGACTTGGGCTCTAAGGAAAGGGATTTTTGGAAAGTGTGTTTTTTGGAAACAAGTTTTTGGAAAGAAATCCTAGAAAGGAGTTTCTAGAAGATGAGTTTTAAAAAGAGAGCTTTTGAAAAGAGATTTTGGAAGAAGCTTTTTGGAAAAAGTTTTTAGGAAAGTAAATTTTGAGGAAAGCGTTTTCTAGGAAAGAAACCTAGGGAGTGTTTTGGAAAGGAGTTTAAAAATAGATTTTTGAAAAGAGGTTTTGAAAACAATTTTGGGAAGAAGCGTTTTTGGAAAGCATGTTGAAAGAGAGACTTTTGAAAATAAAGTTTTTTTGGAAAGTATGAAAACGTCTCACTTTTCTAAAGCTATTCTATCCATAAGAAGGCTAGAACCACTTTAAGAAAGTGATTTTGAAAACAACAAGGAGTTGAAAATATGGACCATGTTGGTCACTTTAAATATAGCACTTTCCAAAAGTAATCCTAGCCATGGAAAGGCTAGAATCACTTTAGGATTGTGATTTTGAAAAAGAAGATTTTGATACAATTTTGAAAACAAGTTTGAAAACGATTTTGAAAACGACTTTTGGAAGAATGCAAGAATCATGATATGCACAATGCAAATTTGGGGTCGTGAACATACAAGGTTAAGGCTTCACCACATAATCAAGGGGGCCGAGCCCACGTGGTCTCCGGTTAGACTAAAAGAAAGCCCCCGACACGGTGACCCTCCAATAGTCCAATCCTACACATGGACCGGGAGTCCCCTTGTTTTAAGCATGCAAAGAAAGGGGTGGGGGGAGGGGGGGGGGAAGAGATGGAGGATTAAAATAGAGAAAACCCAAGTGGGTTAGGAGAGAGAAGAGAGAGGGGAGAAAGCGCGAAAATTTAAATAAGAAGCCTACCTTGTGTCTTCTTTATTTTGCTTAGCTTAGCTTTGCTTGTCTTGCTTCAATCTTCACTTTAATCTTCAAGTGTTCGTCTTCAATCTTCAAACCTTCAGATTGCAGCCCTTCGAGTCTTCAAAGGAGGGTTGGAGGATAGTGTATAAGTGTATGAGAGTGTATAGGAGTGTATAGGAGGCTAGGGTTTAGCTAGGGTTTGGAAAACCTAGAGAAGCTAGGGTTTTGGGAGTGTATGAGCACTGTATATTGAGAATTAGGATTTTTAGATTGAGTTTGCAGACCTCTTTCACGCTGGAAGAGGCTTTGTATTTATAGAGATGGGATAGACCTGGCACCTGTTACAGTGGCGCTAGGCCAAATTTCCTCTTGGCGCTACTGCTAGTGGCACCAGCCAGTTAGGAAAGTTTGTTAAGTCGGTAAGCAACATATCTTTGGAAGATTTAGGCACCTGTACTAGTGACTACCATGCAATTTTTAGCTTGGCTTCACTAGGAGTGACTCTGGAAAGTTTGGGAATGATCTGAATAAACCGGGATTGACCTGGACAGCCAGAAAGGGGAAGGAACATTTAGAATAGCATCCCAGAGGTATTTGACTTAAAAAATGAGGATAGGATGTGTCGGAAGGATTGACAGGGCCGTTAGGGGCAAAACGGTCAATCAAGCATGAAAGCTACTGGGACGGACCCGAAATGTGCCAAAAAAAGACTCGAGATTTGGAAACATTATTTAGAATATTCCTAAAGGTTGCCGGTTTGATATCCAGAGCCGGTGTGGTTGAAAAAGGTGACCGGCCCTCTAGGGGCAAAACGGTCATTTTGTACCGGGTTTGCCAGAATTGATTCGGAATGATCCAGAAAGGTAAAGAAAGGTCAGGAATACTATAAAAAGTATTCTCGAGAGGTTATCGGTTTGATAACTAGGGCCAGTGTGGTTCCCGGGGCATTCGAATGCCTAGGGGCAAAATGGTCATCTTGACCGGAAAGTCTCGGAATTGGCCCAAAACTGACTAGAAGGCATCTAATCATGTTGGATTGCCTTTAAGACAATCTCGGAAGGTTGGACTTACCGTTCTGAGGATTCAAATGTGTTCTTAAAAAACATGCCGGAAAATGGCCCTAGGGGCAGTTTGGTCATTTTTCACCGAAGTGGGCTAGTAAGCACTAGTGTTGACCTGGGTTTTGAATGTTTTTGCCACTCTGACGGCGGTCACGTGATACAGGGGTTTGTTGGAAATTCCTTATATCGACCTGTTTGCGAGTATTTCCACTACTTTGACGGTTCACGATCATTTCCGAGATTGGCTGATCTCGGGAAGCTGCTAAAGGGACTTAGCACATGAGAATCAACTTTCTCGAAAGGCATGCCTAAACGGACATTTCTGCATTGGAGGGCTAACAGGTGCCAAAGGTGGACCGTTCTACCATCTAGGGGATTTGAAGTCTCATCCTGGTCAACAGGTTTAAAGGGACTTACCGTTTCAAAGAGATTTTATTCGAAAAACGTGCCGGACCATCTCAAGGAATCAACTGTCACGAGAGAGCGATTGGAAATGGAATTGGACTTGGAAAGGGGATTTACCGTCTTCGGGAAGACGTGTATATTGGAATTGGAAATGGGACTTACCATCTTCGGAAAGATGCACCTGATTTGGAGTTGGAAAGAGGACTTACCGTCTTTGGAAAGACGTGCCTGATTTAGAATTAGAAAGGGGACTTACCGTCTTCGGAAAGACATGCCTGATTGGAAATTGGACTGAATGATGCCCCCAGGGGCATTTTAGTCATTTTGCCTCTATTTGGGCCTAGTGGGGCCCACGAAGCGATGAATAGACAGGATTTAGACTGAGAGAGTTGATTTGACTCAGAATATGTCAACATTGACTTAAATACAAGTCTGGACGGACCGTAGACTGCCGAGCGGTCAAAAATGGGGTGCTTACAGTAGCAAGGCTATCTAAGGCCGCATTACATAAACTGGTTGATCACTTATGCATAATTATTTAGAATATGCATAATCGTGAAAAATAGCATTTTTGATAACTTGAAAACATAATTTGTCATACATGGCAGAACTGTGCCTAATCCAAAACATAACATGCATATGGGCTTAATCGAGGCCTGCCAAGGTTATAACATTTATACCGTTACAAAACATTGGGGTCCAAGCCTCAAACATATTATAAAACATAGGCCCGTGGGTCGTAGCTTCAAATCCACATATGGCCTCGCTCTAGGGCCTCCCGGATTGGCTACCAGAAAATCATTTGAGAAATGTAAGTTAATGCTTAGTGAATAACAATGATGCATGAACGAGAAAATATCATGGACTAGCACTTATATCTGACGTATAAAAATAGATAACCATTTATGCATAAGGATATGAACTTTTGAATGTATAAAATGTATGCTTGGAATTCATAGGTAACGTAAACATCATTTGAACGTTTCAACATTTCAAAACATGGTATCATAAGAAGAGATGCAACATAACATTATTCTTGACATAGCATTTCATAACTTGTCGTAAAGCATTTAAACATATCGTGGTTCTCAGTTTAAAACATATTTGTGCTACAACCCGACATATAAGTTAGGCTCTATAGTAACCTTGTAGGTTATGCTAAGGCTCTTTACGCTAGGGACGTCTCCCAACATAGATAGTTTATTTTTCGTCCCCTATCGTAGGACTATCGGGCTAGATTAAGGTCTTGCCACGAGAAGAACCGAGTTGGCACCATACATTGAAAACTTAGCATCTCTTTCATTTAAACATTATAGTTCATGGTTTTCATTCGTAACATAAATATAACTTACATGCGCTTGAAATATGACATTTGTAATTGAACGTAACATTGATGTATTGAAATATATGGAAAAAATTCATGATATAGAAGTGAGCTTAAAACATTTGAAAAATAATAAAATTTTACTCATGGCATATTGTTACTCACCTCTCTCCGATTGAATGGTTGTTAAGCAAGGTGTTTCTACACAGAATTTATATAAAAGAATAGAAATATCAATACAAGATTCTAAGGCAAAACAATAACACATAAACCGAGGTTAAGCACATAAGTCCTTTAACCCCGACTCATCAACACCTCACTCTCACAACGAAAGAACGAGGCTAAACTCTAGGGCAAGGTCCCAACGTAAAACGAGAACATAAGGTTGAGAGTGAAGTATGAAATCCGGAATATCGATTTTTTCATTGCATCCCAACCACCTTGAACAAAAGATTCACACTTTAGGCTAGTTCCATATAAAAATAGACTCAAAGGCCTTTAATTTGATAAGTCATGGGTCAAAAACGCATTTCGGGTGAAGGAGTTAGGTCTCGTGAAATACGGGCTAACATTTTGGAAAACAAGACTTTCGGCATAAACTTGGATCAAATTTAAACTCCAATATCTCAAAAATCCATAAGGAGTTAGGGTGCAAACTTTACATGGATGAAAAGGTATATAAGTCTACTTCTAACGCTTTAAATGGTGCTTAAAACCAAGATTTCTAGAGCAAGTTGTGACTAAATTACAAAATAGGGTCAAAATGGTCCAACGGTTCGAACGCTCAAATGGGCTATTCGAACGGTAGGCTAAAAAATGGCCAACTAGGAAAAACATGCTCTCGGGCCGTTCGAACGCCCCCCTTGGCCGTTCGAACACCAAGGCAAAAAGCAAAACATGCTCTTGGGCTGTTCGAACGCCTGCCTAGGCCGTTTGAACGCTAAGCCCACCGTTCGAACACTATATCGGGCGTTCGAACGCCCTACTGTTCAGCAGCAGAAATTCGAACCAAAACTCTCCAAAAACCCTCCAAACACAACTAAAATGCAACCAACCTCTGCCAACTACAAAAGAACTTGAAAGAGAATCCAAGAACACCACAATAACTTAAAATGGGGCAAAATAAGTGATCAAAACAAAGGGATATAGGGTTTTAGAAACCTTAGCCTAACTTGTATAAATTGGGAATTTCAATCCTAAACTCTTAACTCTTTCAATGGGGCTTACAATACTTTAGGTTTAGATAATTTGGGACTTAGGGAAGTCCCCTAAACAACCCAACAATGCAACCTAACAAGGTGGATACATATACATACATAATTTGTAGAGAGAGAAATGAAGCCTTACCTTTCTTCGAGCTTGCTCAAGTCTTTCAATGGCTTCTCTTGGCTTGAGTTGAGGCTTTCCAAGCTCCCTTTCTTCCTTCAATCTCCCCTTCCCTCTTTCTCTACTCTCTTCTCCCTCTCCCAGCCAATTATGTGTGAGTTTTGTGCGTGTTTGTGTATACATGGTGTATATAAGTGTGATACACATGGGAATAATCCCATGTCTCACCTCATGGGCTTAAGTTACAACACAAGTTCTTATTGGTCATTCTTGACCCTAAATGATGTAATAACTAACATCAAACCATACAAACACTAGAAATTCACATTAATTTAATTAAATAGAGGTTCAAGATATTACATCATTTCCCCTTTAAATAAGTTTGGTCCCTAAACTTGATATAAGCTATCATTCAAACAAAAAAGGATAATGCTCCCGAATCTCGTCTTCATGTTCTCAAGTAGATTTCTCCCAAGTGTGATTCTGCCATAAAACTCATACCAATGGAATGACCTTGTTCCTAAGAACTTGGTCGGCGATCAAGAATCTCAATCGTTCTCTCAACGTAGCTTAAATCTTCATTCACAGCCAAAGGATAGTGATCAATCACGTGCATCGAGTGGTGAACATACCTCCATAGCATCGAAACATGAAAGACATTGTGAACTTTCGAAAGTTTCCGAGGAAGAGCAATACGATAAGCAACGGGTCCAACCTATTCAAGAACTTCAAATGGTTCGATGTACCTAGAACTAAGCTTTCCTTTCTTGCCAAAATGATTTATCCCCTTAGAAGGAGATACCTTCAAGAACACATGGCTCCCTTCATCAAACTCTAAGTCCCGTCTTCGCACGTCTAGCTCATTTGGCAACTTCGAGCAGTTTGTAGTTGTTGCTGAATGATCTTGATCTTGTCGGTGGTCAGTTACGCAATCTCTGGCCCAAGAATCTTCCTCTTTCTGACTTTGGTCCAACAGACTGGAGATCTACACTTGCTCTTGTAAAGCGCTTCATAAGGTGCCATTCCGATGCTTGCATGAAAACTGTTGTTGTTGGCGAATTCCACTAATGGCAGATGATCCTCCCAGCTTCCTTGAAAATCGAGGACACATGACCGCAACATATCTTCTTGGGTCTGAATGGTCCTTTCTGATTGCCCATCGGTTTTGTGGATGAAAACCCGTGTTGAACTCGGGCCTTAATTGGACACTATCGAAACTAGTGTACCGTGCAATCGAACAATCTCCGCAATGTAGAGGGTCGCATGCTTGGATAAAGAGTACGTAGTCTTCACTGGCAAGAAATGTGCAGATTTGGCGAGGCGATCGACAATAACCCATATGGCATCACAACCCCGTGGTGATTTCGGCAATCTTACGACGAAATCCATGGTGATATGCTCCCACTTCCATTTTGGTATCGGTAAAGGTTGAAGTAGTCCCGCTGGTCTTTGATGTTTTGCTTTGACCAGTTGGCATTGTAGGCATCGTGACACAAACTCGGCTATTTCCTTCTTCATTCCCAGCCACCAAAATGTCTCCTTCAAATCTCGATACATCTTTGTGCCTCCTGGATGTATAGTAAACTTCGTATTGTGGGTTTTTTCCAAAACTTGCCTCCTGATCTCAGGTATATTTGGAACACACAATCGACTTTTGAACTTTAAGGCTCCATCATGCAAGGTGAAGTCAGGCTTCGGATTCGTTCCCATTTTTTTATAGATCTTCCACAAGTAAGGATCTTCAGGTTGTCGTTGCTTCACAACTTCTATCAACGTCGGTTGGGCGATCATGGTGGTAAGCATCATATTGGTACCCGGTGTAACAAGTTCAATCTCTGATCTCTCCAGGTCAAGGAGCAAGGCCTGCTGAAAAGTGACAAGACATGCTAGATTGGCAGTAGACGTCCAGCTCAAGGCATCAACCACCACATTGGGCTTGCCCGGATGGTATTGAATGAGAATATCATAGTCCTTGATCCACTCGAGCCATCTTCTCTGTCTCATGTTCAGCTTTTTTTGTGTGAAAAGGTATTTCAAACTCTTGTGGTCGGTAAAGATCTGACATGTGACTCCGTACAAGTAGTGGCGCCAAATCTTCAAAGCAAACACTACTGCTGCTAATTCAAGATCATGGTTCGGGTAGTTCTTCTCATGTGGTCTCAATTGTCTCGAGGCACATGCAATTACGTTACCGTGTTGCATCAATACGCATCCTAGTCCTCTATGCGAAGCGTTACTGTAGATGAAAAACCCATCAGTCCCGGTAGGCAAGGCTAGAATTGGTGCAGACACCAATCGGTTCTTCAATTCTTGGAAGCTTCGTTTCCTCTTCTCATTCCATTCAAATGGTGTCTTCTTCTGGGTGAGTTGTGTTAGTGGAGTCGCAATCTTGGAGAAATCTTTCACAAATCTTCGGTAATACCCAGCTAAGCCCATAAAACTTCTGACTTCAGTTATGTTCGTTGGTCTTGGCCAATTCACAATGGCTTCAACCTTCGAAGGATCAACAGACACTCCATCCATACTGATGATGTGTCCTAAAAATGCTATACTTGGTAGCCAAAATTCACACCTTTTCAATTTAGCATATAGTCTGCTGTCTCACAGAGTTTAGAGGACCATCCTTAAGTGGTGCTCGTGATCTGCATGACCCTTAGAGTACACCAAAATATCATCAATAACATAATAACAAAATCATCAAGAAATGGTTTAAAAACCCGATTCATCAAATCTATGAATGCAGCAGGTGTATTAGTAACTCCATATGGCATAACCAAAAATTCATAGTGACTATATCTGGTTTGGAAAGCCGTCTTCTCTACATCGCTTGCCTTGACTTTAGTTGGTGATAACTTGACCTTAGGCCAATCTTCGAAAATACTTATGCACCCTGTAGTTGATCAAACAAATCACCCACTCTCGGCAATGGATACTTATTCTTAATGGTGATCTTGTTCAATTCCCAGTAGTCAATGCATAATCTCATGGTTCCATCTTTCTTTTTCACAAATAACATCGGAGCACCCTAATGTGAGACACTAGGATGAATTAATCCCTTTTCTAACAAGTCTTGGAGTTTAACCTTCAACTCCTTCAACTCTAAAAGGGTCATACGGTAAGGAGCTTTGGAAATGGGTTTAGTACCCGGATTAAGGTCAATGTAGAATTCAATCTCCCAGTTCACTAAAGAACCAGATAACTCATTGGGAAAGACATCGAAAAATTTTCGAACAACATGGATGTCTTCTAAGGTCGGTGGAAAAACGTGTGTGTCAAAAAAGCTGCATAAGAATGTATGATTCACTTTTTGAATTAAACGACGTGCTTGCATAGATAAAATGAGATAGCGTGGAGGCACAACACCAACTCCCTCAAATATAAGCCCCGAATGGGTAGAAGAATGAAACACGACTCATTTAAGCTCACAATCAATGATAGTACAACCAATCCATTCCTAATATGACATCAAAACCATGCATTTCTAGGGGAATGAGGTTCACAAACATGGGCACATCGTTAACAAGAATTTCACAAGAATTATAAATCCTATCACATAACATGGAATCCCCGGATGGCAACGATAGTACCAAAGCATAATTAAGAGATATCGGAGATGTATACAAGTATTGAGCAAAGAGATATGAAACAAATGAGTGCGTAGAATCGGAATAGATAAGGACGTGTGCAGGTCAACCATAAATAGGAAGTATACCTGACACTACAGAGTCAGTAGCTGGGGTGTTTCCTGGTGTAAGTGCGAAAGCTTGGCTTTACCGTGGTTGATTCTCCCTCTTATTAGTTGTAGGTTGCTGAACTGAGGCTGATGCTAAAGCCTCAAATCCCTGTGCTTTGTTTTTCTTCGGACAGTCCTTCACTTGGTGACCCTCTTGGCCACACCCATAACAAGCCTTGCTTCCCAAACAACATGCGCCCTAATGCTTCTTCTGACAATTTGGGCACGTTGGTATCTTACTGGCTGTGTTGCCTCCTTGGTTAAAGGTATTCCCCCGTGGGGTAGACAAATTCCCACTAGAAGATCCAAAACTTTGCCGCTTTGAACTTTGTCCCTTGCCTTGGTCACTCACTGATCTCTTATTGTTCTTTTCTTGGTATTGGGACATTTCATTATTTGCCCTTTCGGTAATCGTTGCTCGTTATATAACTTCTTGATGGGTCTCTAGTCATAGTATGTCCATCTTGTTACGAATGTTCCATCGCAACCCCATCTTAAACTTCATTGCCTTGCGAGTTTCCGATGACACAATATGTGGGGCATATAGTGATAGTTCCATGAATTTGGCGTTGTACTCTGCCACGGTCATATTCCCTTTTGTCAAACCAAGGAACTTCGTTGTCTTCTGATCTCTGATAGTCTCAACAAAGTATTCCTCACTGAACACCTCCAGAAACCTAGGCCATAAAATAGTGGCTCTGTTGCTTTCTTCAATTTTCACCAAACAAGTGCAGCTCCTTTGAATGTAAAGGTGGCGAAGGTCACTTTATGTTCATTTGTGTAAGGCAGCACCTTGAACACCCTCTCAATTCCCAAAAGCCAAGACTCTGCGGCCATTGGGTTAAGAATTCCTTGAAAAGTTGGGGGTTTTAGCTGTTGAAACTGTTTAATAATAGTAAGTTTCACTACTTCTTGGCGCCTATGCTGCCGGCTGTTCCGGCGCATTGGGAGTGTTGTTATGAGTATCTTGGACCACTTGGATAAGTTCAGCTAAGATCCTTTCTATGCAATTAATTCGATCTTCGGGGCTCTCCGGCCCCCCTGCGACCACTTCTTCTCAGCGGCATGGTTAACTATACGCGCATAAACAAACGTTAAGTATTTAACATAGCACTAAATGTATTACATCTTGGCATGTCATTATACACGTAGCATGCGCACACACACACACACACACACACACACACACACACACACACACACACACACACACACACACACACAAATATGTATAGCACATACTTAAGTCAAACCTAGAATTCTATCTATACAAGACTCAATCTTACGGTGTCAACCTATAGCTCTTAAACCTTCTCTGTTATGCCCCAAAACTTGGCCTATACGAATTTAGGGTACATGACCAGCCAGTAGCAAGGCTACCCAAGGCCGTATTACATAAACTGGTTGATCACCTATGCATAAACATTTAGAACGATGCATAATTGCAGAAAATAGCATTTTTAATAACTTAAAAAGTATAATCTATGTCATACATGGCAGGGCTATGCCTAATTCAAAACATAACATGCATATGGGCCTAATCGAGGCCCGCCAAGGTTATAACATTTATACCGTTACAAAACATTGGGGTCCAGTCTTCAAACATGTAACAAAACATAGGCTTGTGGGCCGTAGCTTAAAATCCATCTATAGCCTCCCAAATTGGCTACCTGAAAATCATTTGAGAAATGTAAGTTAATACTTTTGAACTTTTGAACATATAAAACGTATGCTTGGAATTCATAGGTAACATAAACATCATTTGAACGTTTTAACATTTGAAAACATGGTATCATAAGAAGAGATGCAACATAATATTATTCTTGACATAGCATTTCATAACTTGTTGTAAAGCATTTGAACATATCATGGTTCTCGGTTTAAAACATATGTGTGCTACAACCCGACATATAAGCTAGGTTCCATAGTAACCTTGTAGGTCACGCTAAGGCTCTTGAGGCTAGGGATGTCTCCCAACATAGATAGTTTATTTTTCGTCCCCTATCGCAGGACTATCGGGCTAGATTAAGCTCTTGCCACGAGAAGACCCAAGTTGGCACCATACATTGAAAACTTAGCATCTCTTTCATTTAAACATTATAGTCCGTGATTTTCATTCATAACATAAATATAACTTGCATGCACTTGAAATATGGCATATGTAATTGAACGTAACATTGATGCATTGAAATATATGCAAAACATTTATGATATAGAAGTGAGCTTAAAACATTTGAAAAATAATAAAATTTTACTTATGGCATGTCGTTACTCACCTCTTTCTAATTGAACGGGTGTTAAACAAGGTGTTCCTACACAAAATTCATATAAAAGAATAGAAACATCAATACAAGATTCTAAGGCAAAGTAATAATACATAAACTGAGGCTAAGCACATAAGTTCCTCAACCTCGACTCATCAACACCTCACTCTTACAACGAAAGAACAAGGCTAAACTCTAGGGCAAGGTCCCAACGTAAAATGAGAACATAAGGTTAAGGGTGAAGTATGAAACTCGGAATATTGATTCTTTCATTGCGTCCCAACCACCCCAAACAAAAGATTCACACTCTAGGCTAGTTTTATATGAAAATAGACTTCAAGGCCTTTAATTTGATAAGTCATGGGTCAAAAATGCATTTCAGGTGAAGGAGTTAGGTCTCGTGAAAAACGGGCTAACATTTTGGAAAATAAAGTTTTCGGCATAAACTTGGGTCAACTTTAAACTGCAATATCTCAAATATCCATAAGGAGTTAGGGTATAAACTTTACACGGATGAAAAAGTATATGAGTCTACTATCTAACGCTTCAAATGGTGCTCAAAATCGAGTTTTCTAGAGGAAGTTATGACTAAATTGCAAAACAGGGTCAAAATGGTCTAATGGTTTGAACGCCCAAATGGGCTGTTCAAACGGTAGGCCAAAAATGGCCAACCAAGAAAAACATGCTCTCGGGCCATTCGAACGCCCCCTTGGGCCATTCAAACGCCAAGGCAAAAACGCAAAACATGCTCTCGGGCCATTCGAATGCTCGCTTGGGCCGTTCAAACGCCAAGCCCACCGTTCGAATGCCATATCGGGCGGTCGAACGCCCTGCTGCGCAACAGCAGAAATTCGAACCAAAACTCTTCAAAAACCCTCCAAGCTCAACCAAAGTGCAATCAACCTCTCCCAACCATAAAAGAAAATGAAAGAGAACTCAAGAACACCACAATAACTCAAAATGGGAGAAAATAAGTGATCAAAACAAAGGGATCTTGGGTTTGAGAAACCCAAGCCCTAACTTGTATAAATTGGGGATTTCAATCCCAAACTCTTAACTCGTTCAATGGGGCTTACAATACTCTAAGTTTAGACAATTTGGGACTCAAGAAAGTCCTCCAAACAACCCAACAACACAACCCAACAAGGTGGATACATATACATACATAATTTGTGGAGAGAGAAATGAAACCTTACTTTTCTTCAAGCTTGCTTAAGTCTTCCAAGAGCTTCTCTTGGCTTGGGTTGAGGCTCTCCAAGCTCCCTTTCTTCCTTTAGTCTCCCCTTTCCTCTTTCTCTTCTCTCTTCTCCCTCTCCCAACTAGGTATGTGTGAGTTTTGTGTGTTTGTGTATACATGGTGCATATAAGTGTGATACACATGGGAATAATCCCACGTGTCTCACCCTATGGGCTTAAGTTACAACACAAGTTCTTATTAGTTATTCTTGACCCCAAATGATGTAATGACTAATATTAAACCATACAAACACTAGAAATTCACATTAATTTAATTAAATAGAGGTTTGGGACATTACATCCTCCCTTGTAATGGCATATCTACCAAGTTCAGCTTTCTCACTACCTCCTTGAAGTCTTTCATACCTAGGTAGTCTCTCTTGCATGAAGAACTTTCCTTTATCCTTTGAATCTCATTGAAGTCTTCACTTATACAGATTGGTACCTTTGTTGCCTCATGTAAAGGAATTAACTTTGGCTATAACATCCTTCTATCCTCTTCCAATTTTGGACTGTATACATTGACAAAGGCATAATGACACCCTCCCTTGAAACTTCCTTCCAGTAATATAAAGTTTTTATCCATTACCTTCTGATAAACTGTTAAAAACTTTCTATCCCAAATAGTTAGTAACCCTTCTGAGTTCACCTCCACCCACTCCCCTTCATTACTTCCCCACATAGATTTAACTTTCCAATTTTTACAATTCTCCCACTTGGTTTCTTGTATCATAACCATATCAATTCCTTTCCCCTTTACTACTTTTCTAACCATGCTTTTTTTTGTTTCTACCCCCAAGCCCTCTGAAATTCCATGTTAAGATCTTCATTTATGCTTTTTTGTGAACACCCTGTCTACAACTCCACTACCTCACTAAATACCTTCTTTCTCCCCCTTATTTTTCTTCTAAACTCTGATCAAATCATTCCATTCCATCTCCTTTATTAATTCACCAACCTGAGCTTCCTTATTCTGGAAATTGACGCCTAACTTTTTTCCCATTTCTATTGTGTTCTCTGCCTCTTCTCGATAGTGATTCTCAAAATTCCTTAGCAGAATCATATTTCGATTCCTGATGTTTTGAGATGGTAAAACTGACATTGAGAATATGTGATCACTACTATCCTTTCTATTCATTATACATACATTCATCTTCTTATTTGATCAAAACTTCTTCCTCTTCTTCTTCTTTTTTGAATTCTTCTTTTCTCTCCATCTCATCCTGTTGCTTCCAACTGATTTCAACTGCCTTCTTCTGTCTCATTGGTGTCAATGACGTCATTTGGTGATGCTTGATGAGTTTGGGCTAAAATATTCAACCCAATTAAATCATCCTTCCCAAGGCCCAAAACACCATCGTTCACTCCAACTTCTCTCATTGGCCCACTTAATTTCTTTCCAACGTCTTCTTCTACTTAAATATTCAAATTATATGAAGAGCTGGACATGTTCCCCAGGCCATCATGGTGAGCCAATCTGTTAGTTTCTAAAGCCTCCGCAGACATGTTGGCAACTTCCCCACCTAACCCACTGTTATTTTTGAGCCTTACACTTTGAGTATCATTCCCACCATCAATTGTATTGCTAATACAAGTGTCTAGTTTTGATTCATCCACCTGGTTGGTGACTGCTAGATCATCGTCGTCCTTATCGACATCCTCCTGACTGCGCTTTTTTCCTCCTTTCTCTAATGCGTTGGATTGTATATTCCGATCGCCGCTGCTACTTAAAGACCTTTGATTACGAGCATCAGAAACAGGGGAAGAGTGATGGCTTTCCTGTCTGCAGTTAGCTTCCATTTGAGAGGGCTGTTGAGTACCCAAGGCAGATGGATGTAATGAACTTTTATCATAGTTGAAAATAAACCCCGAAGCCTTATATTCCATTACTTGTATTGAGTTTAAGAATTTGCCGACTTTAAGCTTGATAATTTCCTTATTGAGTGAATATATCAGTTTAAACTAATACTCTGCCTACATCAAGTTCTGATCTGGAGGAAGTGCGACCATCAACCAAAATTAATGTACCCCATTGATCTCCGATTTTCTTGAAGTTTGAGGCACTCCATGCATCTAGAAGGACACCCCTAATGTGCAGCCATACTCTTCTTGTGAGGTTGAATTCTTTATATGACCACTCATGAATGACAAAGAACCATTGATCGAGCCACTTTTGACTGTCTTGTAGAAAGCATGATTTTTCTTCGTCCTTGACGAATTAAAGTAGCATTTTGAATTCGCCCAGATATATAATCTTAATGCCAAAGACATCTTATCTTCTCATCGCTTTTTCTATACCAAAGATGCTTTTAGGGTCACATTTTCTGATCCATTCCTCATCAATATCATTTGCTAAAATTTTCTTTTCCTTGTTGCCGTCTTCTTTTACCAAAGGAGGTGAAGCCTTTGGCTGCAAGAGGACTTGTTTATAACTTCTATTATCCCTGAAAGCTTGCAGATTGGTAGACATTTTTTGTCCATAACCTGAAGCTACTTGATTCTTTCCTTTTGAGTGAGTTGCTTGGGGATCTATGCTAGGCTTACTCCTATTGTTCATTACATATAAAGCCAATTGCATCTTCAATCTGAGATCTAATAGCCAGACTATCAAGTACCCAAATCCGGCTTATACGAATTTAGGGTGCATGACCGACTAGTAGCTTGGCTACCTAAGGCCGCATTACATAACCCGGTTGAACACCCGTGCATTTATCATTTAAAAGATACATAATTATGAAATTAAAACTTTATAAACGTAAAGTAAAACGTGTATCATACATAACAGAGCAGTGTCTAATCTCCAAAACATAAACATTCCATAAGATGGGCCTATCAAAGGCCACCACAGTTATAACATTATAATATAACAAACATTAGGGTCCAACCCTTATATCAGTACATAACAGAAGGCCTGTGAGCTGCAATTCAAATATCCACGTAATGGGCCTCCCAGTTTGATCACCTGAAAACATTTTTAAAAAATGTAAGCTAATGCTTAGTGAATAATAATAATGGATGAGCATAAAATACCATAGACTACATTTATATTTAATGTACATGACAAGAAAGGTACATTTATGCATAAGTGGCATGAACTTAAAACGTATAAGTATAATCTTAAAGACACACGAAGCATAGGCTTTTGTATTAAAACATTTCATCATTTCTAAAATACAATGTTGAAGAAGAGCAGTAGTTACGTCATAGCATGAACTAGTAAAGTATGATATAGCTTGTCATTAGCATAATATATCATAACTTCTGAGTGCACATCTTAACTCATCATATAACCTTAGACACGTCTATATCTTTATTCTTGGAATCGTATAAAGCGTAGACATGAAAACATAGGTAGCATAAGCATCATATTGAAACATTATATCATTTGAATAAAGTATCATAGGCGTGAGATGTAAATCGTAACATGATCGTGTATGGCATAATGTGGCTTGTCATAAGCATACTATGGCATGGTACAGTGAGACAAATCGTAATATTGTAGAAAAGAGAGATATATTGTGACATTAATACTTGTGTAAACATACGAGACTTGTCGTGAAGTATTTGAATAAATCATATTTTTCGTTCTAGTATATAAGAGTGTCATGTCTTTACATCAGAGCTAGGCTCTGCATTAATAACCATAAAAGTCACCACATCAACAACCGTAAAGGTCACCATAGGGCTCTTTAGGCCAACATCAGAGTTAGGCTCTGCATCAGTAACCATAAATGTCACCACATCAGTAACCATAAAGGTCACCATATGGCTCTTTAGGCCAACATAGTAACTATGAAGGTCATGCATAGGCTCTTTAGGCTAACATAGTAATTGTGAACGTCATGCTCCTTAGGCCAACACAGTAACTGCGAAGGTCATGCATAGGCTCTTTAGGCCAACATAGTAACCATGAAGGTCACGCATAGGCTATTTAAACCAATCATGAGAGCTAAGCTCAGTCATTAAGAGCTACGCTCAGTCATTAGCAACATAGAGTGCTTTAAGCTAATCGTGAGAGCAGGGCTCAATCAGGAGAACTAAACTTAGTCATTAAGAGCTACGGTCAATCATTAGCAACCAGAAAGGTCACACATAGGCTCCTTGCACCAATCATAAGAGCTAGGCTCAGTTAAAGTAACCATAAAGGTCACACATAGGCTTATCATAAGAGCTAGGCTCAGTTAGTAACCATATAGGTCACATATAGGCTTATCATAAGAGCTAGGCTCAGTTAGTAACCATAAAGGTCACACATAGGCTTTTTAAGTCAATCATTATGCTCAGTTATAGTAACCATAAAGGTCACATCTAGACTTTTAAGCCAAGGGATGTCTCCCAACATGGCGATAGATTATTTCGTGTCCCCTACCATAGGACCATCGTCGCTAGTTTAGGGTCTTGCCACGAAAGACCTTACATGTCGATGGTTTATTTCACGTCTCCCATCCTAGGACTATCGGGCTAGATTAAAGTCTTGCCACGAAAAGACCTTGAGTTAGAGTCATACGTTAGGAGTCTTACATTTACTTTATGTGAACGTTCTAGTTCGTGGGTTGTAATTCATATCATAGGTAAGGTTCGTATGTGATTCAAAGCATGAAATTTATACTTGAACGTAATCATTGAGGCATTGAAATAAATGGAAAGGAATGCATCAAGAGTACTTGAACTTGAAAACATTTAGAGAGTAATAGGTATTACTCATGGTATATCGTTACTCACCTCTCTTCGATAAAACGTGTGCTAAACAAGGTGTTCTTACACAAAATGCACATGGAAGTATAGAAACATCAATACAAGACTATAAGGCAAAGCAATAACACGTAAACTGAGGCTAAACACATAAGTCCCTCAACCCCGACTCAACAACACCTCACTCAACAACGAGAGAGCGAGGCTAAACTCTAGAACACGACTTCAATGTAAAATGAGAATATAAGGTTAAGGTTTAAACACGAAAGCCGAGACATCAACTCCTTCATCGCGTTCCAACCACCTTTCAAGGATGGGTTCACACTCTAGGTTAGTTCCATTTGAAAATAGGCTTAAACAGCTTTAATTTGATAGGTCATGAGCCAAAAATACATTTTGGGTGAAGAAGTTGTGCCTCACGGAAGGTGGATTAAAATTCTGGAAAACAAGGTTGTTGGCGTGGATTTTGGGTCAACTTTAAACTCTTATATCTCTCAATCTATAAGGAATTAGAGTACAAACTTTACATGGATATAAAGGTATATGAATCTACTATCCAATGTTTCAAATGGTGCATCAATCCGAGTTTGCTAAAGAAAGTTATACCCGTTTCACTAAATAGTGTCAGAGCTAAGAAAGCAAAACCGGGAAAGAGGCAAAAAGGTTGACTCCTGAGGCAAAAGGGTTGACTCCTGAGGCAAAAGAGTCGACTCATGAGCTGAAGAAATGAATCTGGGAGTTCTCTATACGAAAGGGTCGACTCCTTAGATAAAAGGGTCGACTTCTGAGCTAAAAACTCATGTTTTAAACCCAAAAATCCTCAAACTTCAATCAAACCAAAACCAAACTTCATCAAACATTTCCTAAACTCCTCAAACACTTCTAGGGGATAAAGATTGACCCAAGAAGACCGCAATAACTCAGAATGGAACACTTTAAACAAGTAAATTGAAGGGATCTAGGGTTTTGGGAACCCAAGCCCTAACTTGCATAAGTTGGGGATTTCAATCCCAAACTCTCAAATATTTCAATAGGGCTTACAACACTCTATATTTAGTCAATTTGGGACTCAAAAGAGTCACCCACAACAATCCAACAACACAACCCATAAGATAGATATATACAATATACAATTGTAGAAAGAGATGAAACCTTACCTTTCTTCAAGCTTGCCCAAGTCTTCTAATGGCTTCAATCTCTTCCTTCACATCTCCTTCAAGCTCTTCTTCCTTCAATCTCCCCTTCCCTCTTTATCCTCTCTCTTCTCCCTCTCTCAACCAGTCGGGTGTGTGTCTGTGTTTGTTTTATGTGTATATAAGAGTATATAAGATGATACACATGAGAATAATCCCATGTGTCTCACCCTATAGGCTTAAGCTACAACATAAGCTCCCATTGGTCACTCTTGACTCAAATGAGACAATAATTAGTATTAACAATGCAAATACTAGAAATTCTCATTAATATAAATAAATAGAGGTTTGGGATATTATATAGACTCCGTTAAACATTCTAACGGCCACCAAAGCTTCCCTTTGTGTAGCATATCTCACAAACCCATATCTTGCCTGGTTTCTCCTTCGTACCTTATTTGGGATAAAGACATCAACCACTTTACCACCTTGCGTGAAGATCCTAGAAAGTCAAATAGGATTCATGTTCCCTGGTAGATTTTCCACAAAGATGGTAACTAAAGACCCTTGAGACATTGCGTTTCGAGCCATTGTTACCAAGAAAAGGAGCAGCTCTGATTGAAAGAATTTGCTTTTCCACCTTTTTTTGGCTTTTGTTTTTGTCAAAATTCTATGAGGGAGGCGGCAAAGAGGAAGAATGATGGAAGTAGCTTGACAGAGCGTATTAGGTTGAGATAGGAAATGAAAGCTAATAGGAAATCTTGAATGCAAGGCACTTCCGACACCCTGAGATACTGGGTAGGATGCAAGAATCCTTCCTTCATCAAGATCCTATATAAATAACAAGATGACTGCCCAGAAAAGAAAAACAAAAACAACTCCTTATCCACATACTTTTACCAGAAATGGCGGTAGAGGTCGAAGGTGCTTTCACAGTCTTTCACTGGAGCAATCATAACCGGACATTTGATGCTCAAAACTCATATAGGCATTTCATCAAACGGCAAACATGCATTCTCCAATGCTACTCTAGTGTGAATCCAAAACTTGTCTGATTGAAAAGAAAAAGCAGGAATCATTAAAGTAACAAGATGACTTTTAAAGTAACAGGAATATATTATTATTCTTGGTCTGGTTACCATGACTTTTACAATGGAAAAATCATTTACAAGGGTATCCAAATGTGTTCATCATCAAATCCGGCTATCCATATATGCTAGAAAAATGTTCACAACACCAGTGCTAGAATATATAGCATTCAAGATAATAAAATCATTATTTGAATTGACTTACGTACCATGCATGGAACGCCAGCCACCCGTTCCATTAAGTCAGGCCACAATGGAACAATTCCAGCTCTTACCGGTGCTCGGAAAGGCCATGAACGGCCAACTATCCTTTTTCTCAGAGCAAGAGGCCTATCTGTCACACCTAATTGCTTGAAGCTTAACGGTAAGCTGCTGGTTTTGTTTCCATTTGTATATTCTTCTTTTGTTGTCTGCTGGCTATGGTAGCACGGCTCAAGGATGTCGTAAATGTTTAGAACAGCTAAAGCCTGTTGATGAAAGAAATTAAGATGTGAAAGCTATTTACTAGTCAACTTGTACTTTACTTTTCAAAGGTAGTTTCTTGCTTAATTCTGAGAAAGAGTAATATATATATACACCCATATATGCATATACACATTGCGCACACACTAATTTCAATAACATCTTAAAGTATGTAAGTGGTTCCAAAATCAAATCAGGTGAATGTTGAAAACAAATGTGGATAAAAACCACCTTACCCCGTGGATTTTCTCAAGTACGGTCTCGTAGTTGTTGCTGGGGTCGTAGTAGTTTCCTTTGCAAGCAGCTTCAGCTTCCTACAACATGATGCAACTCTAAGTACAGATTATTTTTATAATTTTGATAAGTACTTAAAATGAAAGAGAAATTATTACGCTTCATTTGGAATTTAAATTTTTGATCAGAAAAGTAAAGAAGAAGAAAAACGTCAGAGAAAATAAAATAAAAATATTTTTTTATTTTGTTCTATTTTTCTTTACATTTTTTTTCTACAAAAAATTCGGATTTCAAACGGAACGTTAGTGTTATTTTTTAAAAAAATTAAAAAAAAGAATGAAAGGGGAGAAGAAAGGACTTCACTGACCGCACTTCAATGTAAAAGCATTAATATGCAGCATCAGAAATAGCTAGTAATTATCTCACTGAGCAAAAAACTGAAAGCCTTTTATATATAGCAAATTGCAAGTTTGGTGTGGGGCTGGAAGAGGGGTGAGAGCAAAAGAAAAAACGAAAGACAGAATGAGAAGGAAGAAGATGCTAAAGGTACAATCTTTCAATGTAGGGTAAATTACATTTATCACTTTTGTACTTTGTATTCAATTTCACTTTAGTCTTTTATTTTTTAATTATAACAATCAAACCCTTACACTTATGGTCAAGTTACAATATGAACCTTTTGTCAGTTACCGTTTGTCCAGTTGACAAAAAATGTACATGATGGACTAAAGTGAGATTACATATAAAGTGTAGGGATACTGATAACTATTATAACCCTATTTTTGTGGTACCCCCGCACTTTATGTAAGAAAATCTAGCTTTAGCCCCTTATGGATATTTTTTGTTGGCTGAGCAAATGATGGGTAATTTCCCTAACAAGAAGTTATTTTCTTCTTTATTCTGGACCTGGGTGTTTTTTGAACTTAATTCAGCAACCCAAATTAAGCACTTTTTCAAAAAGCGTTTTTAAAGAAAACACTAATAAAAAAAGCATTTTATTCATATTTATGCACTGTATGGCGAAAAATGATAAAATGCTAATTGAAAAAGCGCTTTTAATATAAACGCCAATTGAAAAAGCGTTTTAATAAAAAACGCTTTTACAAAAAGCGTTTAGATTAGCAACACCCCCCCCCCCCCCTGGCGCACCAGCAAACTTAAAAACCTATCACTGACATTTTAAAATTGCAGAACATTTGAAGGGGGAGTCTAATTGATGTGCTATCAACTCCCATACGTCACTCAGGACTCGCCGAAGGCTCCCATTAAGTTTCGCAGTCCTTGAACCTTTCCTCCCCAATTGGGTACCCTAAAGGCCGACTTGGCTTAACTTCGAAAGTCTAAGTTTTGAAATCCTGAAGAATTCCATAACATTTTAACCGGGAGTCCGATTGACGTGCCATCAACTCCCACACATCACTCGGGACCTGCCAGAGCCTCCCATCGAGTTTCGCAGTCCCTAGACCTTTCCTCCCTAATTTGGTACCTCGAAGGCCGACTTGGCCTAACTCCAAAAGTCCAAGTTCCAAAATCCCAAAGAATTGCATAACATTTTATCCAGGAGTCCGATTGATGTGCCGTCAACTCCCACACGTCACTCAGGACCTGCCAGAGCCTCCCATCAAGTTTCGCAGTCCCCAAACCTTTCCTCCCCTATTCAGTACCCTGAAGGCAGACTTGGCCCAACTCTGAAAGTTCAAGTTCCAAAATCCCAAAAAATTGCATAACATTTTAAATGGGAGTCCGATTGACGTGCCGTCAACTCCCACATATCACTTGGGACCCTTCGGAGCCTCCTGTCGAGTTTCGCAGTCCTTGGAGCTTTCCTCCTTAATTTGGTACCCTGAAGGCCGACTTGGCCTAACTTCAAAAGTCCAAGTTTTGAAATCCTGAAGAATTGCATAACATTTGAACCAGGAGTCTGATTGATGTGTCATCAACTCCCACACATCACTTGGGATTGGCCGGAGCCTCCCGTCAAGTTTCGCAATCCCCGAACCTTTCCTCCCCAATTTGATACCCCAAAGACCGACTTGGCCTAACTCTGAAAGTCTAAGTTCTAAAATCCCAAAGACTTGTATAACATTTTAATCAGGAGTCGATTGACGTGCCGTCAACTCTCACATGTCACTCGGGACTCGCCGGGGCCTCCCATCGAGCTTCGCAGTCCCTGAACCTTTCGTTTCCAATTTGGTACCCCAAAGGCCGACTTAGCCTAGCTCTGAAAGTCCAAGTCCCGAAACTCAGAAGGATTGCGTACCATTTGAACGGGGAGTTCGATTGATGTGTTGTTAACTTCCACACGTTAGTTGGGACCCGTCAGAGCCTCATATTGAGTTTTGCAGTCCTCAAACCTTCCTCCCCAATTCGGTACTCTAAAGGCCGAATTGGCCTAACTCCGAAAGTTCAAGTCCTGAAACTCCGAAGGATTGCATAACATTTTAATCAGGAGTCCGATTGACATGTCGTCAACTCTCACACGTCACTCAGGACCCGTTGGAGCCTCTCGTCGAGTTTTACAGTCGCTAGACCTTTCCTCTTCAATTTGGTACCCGAAAGGCCGACTTGGCCTAACTCTAAAAATCTAAGCATCGAAATCTCAAAGAATTGCATAACATTTTAACCGGGAGTCCGATTGACATGTTGTCAACTCCCACACGACACTCGGGACCCGCCAGAGCCTCCCGTCGAGTTTTGCAGTCCCTGGACCTTTTCTCCCCGATTCGGTACCTCGAAGGCCGAATTGGCCTAACTTCAAAAGTCCAAGTCCCAAAACTTCGAAGGATTGCATTACATTTGAATGGGGAGTCTGATTGACATGCCGTTAACTCCTACACGTAACAAGAATATGTACGATATAAAATATAGAATGGTAGATATAACCCAAACTCAGACACATATTACGAAGGATAACACAATAACTTATTTTGCATCATACTGAACTACAAACCAGTACAAGTTTTATGAACCATGTTTATAACAATAGAGTGGTTTGCCAACAACGCTAAGGCTACTAGGTAGATAGTTATCAAAGTTATTCTCACCTTCTTCTTCTGAGAAGTCTGAAAGTTCTTGGTCAGAAACTAGCAGTGGATCTTCAATAATTTCTATTATTCGTTTTGTTAGATCAACACATTCTTTCATCGCGTCCTCCATAAAATGATATCTAGCTAACCTTCGTTGCATTTGATCAATCTCGCGTTCTAGCACTTTTATGACCTTATTAGGTGAGCTCCTGCCAAAAAGCTTAGCTGAGCGACCCTTTGGGACACGTAGGCCATGCCATCAGCAATACATCTCTTGTTCACACCATTTATCTAATAAGTCTTCTTATGGAAACCTTATGCATTGGTCGTCAGTCACACCGTGGGGTGGTTTTAAGGATGCATTGCTAATGAAGATGTGGCTAACCGGACCCATCATATCGTGCATTAGGATAGGTTTGTTGACAAAGTCGTGTTTTCGGCCATACCATTTGTTACCAATTGGGTCTGTATATGTACCCACCATGTGGATGGTTGAGTTCTGGTTTCCATGCACAGCGTCAGTTGGAACTGAATGACTAGACGATGCACCAAATAACCCTTTTCGCTTGGGCATGTTTGGAGGTATGGTTGGTTGAGCATTTCATGTAATCACACCATTTTACACTCAACCGGTTCACATCAAGAGAAAATGGTTCATGTGAAAGGCTTCAGAAGATAGAGATGGGACAATCATGAATTGACAAGTAATAAGACATGACAATGCTAAAGTATTGTCTTGTCATTGGTGCAGCCTATTGAAAAAATGACAAGTCTTTAAGTTTTCAGTAGGGCCATCACATCTTCTCCTATCTTTGGTGCAACCTTTAATTTATATGGCAAGTTCTCATCTTGTCCTCATGTTTCAGTTCATTTAATAGTGACTTTGACCAAAATATCAAACCAACTATGCTCGTTTGTTTTATAATATAAGGCTATAGGATTGGACTACTATTTGTTATTTGGCTTTATTCTATATTCAATGTTTACAATGTAGTTTTGATAAGTTGTTTGGAGATTTCTTTAATCCAATGTTCAACATTTTCACATTATGTATTCATTTAATAGCAGTTGTATTCATTTACTAATGGATATAGACAAATAAAATCATAATTTCACATTATGTATTCATTTACAAAAAAAAACTATCGTCATTCACTATTATATCTAATAAGTTTTGAAAACTAATTCTTGAGTGTGGAAAAAACAATCTTGCATCCCAAGTACTACACATAGCCTCTTGTACCATATGGGGGTGGCCTCCTCTCTCTCATAGGCCTCGGCTGACGGACGAAGACACGTGTGATGGTCCGTAGTCTCGGTTGTGGCTTTGCCTATGCCTGTGGCTGTGGCTGTGGCTGTGGCTGTGACGTTGGCTTTGCCTGTGTGATCTGTGAAACACCCTCAATATCAATGGTAGGAGGTGCCACCACTGGATGAATCTGATGTGCACTACTACCCTCAGTGAACTACAATGGCCCCTCTGCTGAGAAAGGAGTCTCTATCTGCTGTCCAGATGCTAATAATGGGTCGACATATCTATCGAAGTTGTCATCATATCCTACTGGCGAGAACCAAGACCCCTAGTCATATGCAACAGGTGATGTAATATGGCGATAGGTGGTACGACGCAGTATGACCCTAGAACTAGTTGGACGTGATGATGAGGGCACATTGTGTGACTCGATGTGATATGAATATGCTGGCATCGTCGGAGTCACGTAGGTTGAGGTTGGTTGGGTAGCACCGAAAGACTGCGAGACTTGCTATGAGGATGGCTGGGCAGCACCTACAGACTGCGAGACCTGTTGTGAGGATGGCTAGATAGCACCTAAAGACTGCGAGACCTACTATGAGGAAGGTTGGGTAGCACTAAAAGACTACGAGACCTAATGTGTGGATGGCTGGGTAGTAGGGATAGACTGCGGGACCTGCTGGAAGGATTACCCCTGAAACTGTGGTGGCATGGGTGGGGGATGGTTTGGAACTACTAGTTGTGCAATTCGCTGCTGCTCACATAATATATGAAGTGATCTACTACACACGTCTTGGGCCATATACATGTCCTGTAGTGCCTCCGGTTTGTCGTACACATAGATGGCATGAACGATGACCTGTTGTATGGCCACGATATGACGAGTCTGCACAATAAGTTGAAGTTCTTATGCCACTCAAACATTTAGAATTGACATCGAAAATATAAATAATAGTACACATTACTAACCGCAATCTCGACCGTGGAGCCAATCTTAAGGCATCCAGTAGTAGGCCGATGAACTGGATTGCCCACTAGTGGGCGTGTGATACGGCGGTACCATACCATATACTAATCATAGTAAGGCATGGCTGTAGCATCAATCACCCCAACTACAAGATACTCATGCCTATGCTACCATCGCTCGATGTGCTGTCGATGGAACCACATCCAATCAGTAGGCGATCTCCCTCTCATGTCAATAGCATATAATCTAGGCGAGGTATTATGAGCCGCCGGTACAACCTGTCTGAATCGAAACTATCAGTAGACTTGATCTGATAGATGCCACTCAACAACCTCGAAACACATTAAAGGGGATCGAGTCACCCATATCACTCGCAACTTGACAATAATCAGGAAGTGTATGCATGATAGCATGATATGGCGTCCATATGAACTACATAGTTTATGTTGATAGTACCAATTAATAAGCAATGATGATACAACTAAGTAATATGAATTACAAAATCTAAAATTGTATACATACCTCATCAGGTCTCAAGCAGTCTAGCTGATCTCGGTAGACGCAGACCACATGGGTAGATGTAGTGGTAGTGCGACATCTGGATCTCCATCTGATATAAACGTTCAACATAATATCAAAAAATTTTATAATTATAAATGTGTATAGGTGTTAATGAAAAGGCAGTCATACCTAGCTCCCCATGGTTCACCGGGGAAGTGCACCCCCCTATAACCAATGGCTGCTACCCAGCAATAGTATCATCCACGCAATGCGAGCCCATGCGTGGGAATCGCTCGCATGCCCATATCTGTACAAAGTGAGTGCACCAACCACTCAATGAAGAAATTTTAATAAAAGTCAAGCATTGTTAACAAGCATAAAATGAACCATCTAATCTACCTGTAATAAAATGAGTGCTCCTACAATCTGCTTAGCACCACTCCTTAACGCCCGACACATGCTCTTGTAAAGCATGGCTAAAACTGTACTGCCCCAGCTATATGCCCCCACAGCATCAAAGTCGAGTAAAAATGAGAGGTATGTGAGCCTCACCATACTCTGAGAGTAATCTATGAGCAGTATACCCCCAAGAAGTCGTAGTATATAGGCATGTGCGTGCCACTATACAGTAACCTCATCTGCGTCCTATGGGAGTACCTGGAATGTGTGACGGAGCCATGCCATCCTTAGATGACCACTGTCAATCTCCTTTACGAGTGGTGTAAGACCGAATGCCTGCATACAAATCTTTTGGCACTCATGTGGTGTAGAAGGCATCTGTGCATGTATAATAGGCGCTCTGTTGATAGGTAGTCCCAATAAGATGGAAACATCTTGTAACGTGATGCTGGACTCCCTAACAGGTAGATGGAATGTATGTGTCTCCGGTCACCAATGCTCTACCAATGTAGTAATCAATGCGTGGTCCAAACAGATCGGACCAAGTTGATATATACCATAAAAACCTGCCTGTAATACATAATGCAAAACATGTGGGTCTAACTATACGTCATATAGCCTTGGCCCGCCACGTCTGCATGTTAACGCATCTGTACCTTGTGGAAAAAAAGTGAAAAATTTATCAACCTCATGTAAACAAAAACTGTTAACTTTATACATACCCCATGGTCCCATATCCAGGTAGATCGATGGTAAGCCTGTAACGTCAACACGGTGTCATCAATGGGCCCTGGCAAGCCTACCTCCATAGGTCCTGCCGTGTCATATGTAGTAGTCCATATTAATATATTTTTATTATATGGTGCAATGAAGGTACTACATCCTTACATGCATAACAATTTATAGTACGATACAACAACCTCATTATAACGTATGATGTGACTACACAACATAAAGCAAAGCAGTAATATAACAAAACGTGTAAATACATAACTAATCGAGTCTACTCCTTTTATAAATAATAGCTACTGGGGTACATTGTGTTCAAAAAACATTTGTAGCTTCATTATCTCATTTGCTATACACAATGGCAAACATAGGACCCCGAGTTCGGCCAATCGCCAACACCCTCAAGTGTCGTTGTTGCCTCCATACTGCGATCAATACTAGAGAGAAAAATACTCAAGTCCTAAATACTACTATGCTGGTCTACGCCAAGAGTGGGTGGTTAGGGTTGAGGAACAAAGGCGACTAGTCACTGATCTACAGAACTTGGGAGTGAGAATCCCTTAACGTAGGTCTCAAACAATGCCGATGACGAACATGCAAGAGTATGAAGAAGCAGTGACAAGAATAAAAAGGGAGAGCAACAGAATACTTATGTGGCGATGCCGATACTTCATGCTCCAACTTGCCACTGAAATGGCAGAGGCTAGCCGAAGAGAATTAACAACTGAAGAGCGCAGCAATGCTCTAAACAATGAAAAATACCTATCGGATTATGAGATGCCAGATGAGGATTGAGAGTTGAGTTGGCCACCACTATGTTATATAGCTTGAATTTTTCAAACTTTGTATGTTCATTACCTATTTACAATAGCCATGCAAGCATGTATATGTCAACCCTTTTCATTTTTAACAACGAATTAGTAATGAGACAGTGACCATAATATTATCACTCATTGCATCAAAGTTCAATACGAAATACACACGTACACTTAGAAACATAGGCAATTTCCAAGATGGTTACAAAAAAACTAATAATATGAAGTGCAAAAACAAACATATTGACCACTACCATAATGCAAACGGATTGTGTTAAACATTATCTTCATTTAACATCTCGATGTCTGACTGATATTTCTCGTCATTACTTTCTTGCATATACATTTCCCATTTAACCATAAATCCCTCTTCCTTTTTTTCATTTGCAGATTGAAGAAATGACCACTGTTGATGATGCTGTGTCATCTTATTAACTTTTTCACGAAAACGGTGCAACGCCATTTGTAACAACTGAGGAGTATTAATTGGCATATTCATGGCTCTATGATGGGGGATTGCAATATTCACACCTTGACAAACATCTACCAAGGCACCAGCCTCCTTAACACGATATTGGTACTCATTGTACATTATGTTGACAGTTTTACGTGAGTAGCGTTCATTAGGGTCCAAAGGATACTCCCACTCGTCATACCCAACCCAATGTCAACCAATTGCATGAAAAATATCACTGATTGTGTAATTCATGTTTGAGTGCCACATAATAGTATTACAAAAAAACTGGGACCAATCTTTATATAGGGTCGGGTGACATAATTGTTACCTGCGAACCACGTCATCTCGTGATTTGTACATAAAATTGATTTTGAGTTCGCTTTGGATGTCAATTGGTGGTACCATTCACAAGTGAAGGATGATGATATTCCAACAAAGCAATAATGTCTTTTGATAGCTGAGTAAAGGGTGACAAGTATGTACATGCTATTGAATATAGCTTCTGAAGGATGTGATTACCTTATGCAGGTGTAGGCTTTGAGTAAAAGGCTATGAAGGTTGACAAAAGTCTGTGAACGGTGTGACCACTCCTTGAAGGCCATGTGCATGATGTGATAGCTCCATGAATGTGGAGGCTGATGTTATTATTATTTGTAAAGTTCTTGTGTCTATTGAGTAAAACCTGTGAACGATTTGAGAAAAGGCTATTGCTATTCTCTAATGATGTGACGAAAGACTGTAAAGGCTATTAATTGATGTGACAAAAGGCTATGAAGTGTACTAATTGATGTGAGCAAAGACTATAAAGGCTATTACTTGATGTGATGAAAGACTGTGAAGGCTATTCATTGATGTGATGAAAGGCTGTGAAGGGTACTAATTGATGTGAATATTTTAAGCATGTGAATGGTATCATGTTTGAATGATGTGATTACCCATTGATATCATAATCGAACCACATAAATATATACAAATAAATCCACAATACATAACTCAACGAGTCCGATATCAGTAAGTTGAAAAATAAGTACATCTAACCATTATTTGAAATAGAAATACAAATAAACCACATTACATGCCTAAGTACCAACCCTCCAATACATAATTTAGCCAGTCTGATTTGGACATTTATGCCTATCATGCCCTTGTTCCTTACAAATATCACAATGATTGGTTTTACGTTTTCTGGAGACGTCCATCTCATTATGTATTCGTTTTGTACTTAGTCCATCTTCTGATCCAAGCTCGTGGATCAGGAGATGGACGTCTCCAGAAAATGTTTTGTATGTAATGCTCGTGTGTAGGACCATCGTATGGAGCCCAATAATGCTCATGCACCATCAGTTCAAACAATGTTTCGTACACATGAGCGTAAACGTCCATGTTATACTTGGGATCAATTAACTACCATGGTTATCTGCCTGACTTCGCACACACGGCTAGCATGTGCGAGCAAGGATAATGATAGATCACCCATTTTTCACAGTCACATGATGGAGGATTCAAATACACAGCATGTTTGTGGTTCCTTTTCGTGCTTGCTGCACTTGTAACAACATCGGCGGAACCCGATGCCCTGGAATTGGAATATAATAATATGGTGATTGCATTAGACATTGAGAAGTATAGAATCTATTACTAATCAAAATAAGCACATACACTTAAAATGAAATCTTATAACATTACCAATTACAGATAGTTACGCGATGCCCCACCGATCGAGCTTGGTACTCTTTTATCTTAGCTTGCACTTTGGATGTGTACCTCAACCCCTTAGCTAAAGCATGTTGAATTTGTAGTCGATTATGATTGAAAGTGGCCACCAAACGGTAGAAGGTAACTTAAATACATGAAGTTATGGGCAAGTCTCGTGCACCTCGAATGACATTATTATAGTACTTTGAATCATTAGTGGTTGTAACTCCCCAACGATGACCTTCATCATATGCCAATGCTCATTTCTTTGGGTCTTCATTGCACAAAGCACGATACGGGCTTACCACAGACGCTGACTTCGTTCTTAAATTTTTAATTTCATCCATTGCCTCGTCAAACTTTCACACTTGATGGGCAGTCCCAGCTTGCCATATGAGATCCTTAACTTTAATGTTACTAAAATTTTTGTGGTAACTACTTTTAAAGTGCCTAAGGCAATATCTATGGAATCCAGTTGGTCATGGTGTTTCCCATTCATGTTTGACGGCGCTTAATATGGCTGCATGCCGATCAAAAATCAATGTGACACCCTCTTGGCCCGGCACAATCAGATGCCTGACATTCTTGATAAACCATGATCAATCACGATAGTTTTCTGATTTAACTAACGCGAAAGCTAGTGGAAAAATGTTCTTCGTAACAGTTCTCACCGTAGCAATTAATAGAACTCTTGTATATCTTTCATAAAGAAAAGTACTATCAATTCCTTTGACTGGCGGACAGTGCTTGAAACTTACAATGCATGGCCGAAATGCCCAAAATATTCTGTCTAGTGCCCTAACACCCAGCGTACCCAAGTCCAAGCTTTTTAAAATCACAGCTATGCCCGGGTTTCTGAACTCCAATGTTCTAATATACCTTGACAACTTTTCGTAGGATGCATCACAATCTCCAAAAACCAACGCAATGGCCTTTGTTCTTCCAAGCCATGCTTTCTTATATAAAACTGTGAAACCAACATTATTTTTAACATTCTTGACTATGGATGCTATTTCCAGCTAGGGTCTTTCTGTACACCGCAACAAACACTTCAACTTTACCAAAGAAGGGCATGAACAAATAATATCAACACATCTTACTTTAAATTTAAAACTGAAAACAACTTACCACAACTTGTGTCTTAATTAAGTGTGTAATGAATTTCGAATTAAGATTGCGGTGATCTAAACTCTTCATCCCATGTAAACATGTATAAGGCCCGGGGTATTGCGTGATCTCAAAAAAACTATGCTTCTTTTTCAAATAGGCACGTAGTTTCCAAGGGCAATTATGACTGCACCTACTACTCTAAACCTTTTTATTTGTTTCCACGACATAATAATATTTATTTTTCTTCATGTGATACCAGTGTCATGCATGGATCACTGCATTCTTATCTTTAAAAATCATCCCTTTTGCAAATTCTGGATTAGTATCTGACCATGTCGGACCGCGATCATATAAGTCTCGACCACCTACGACATCTTCTGCCCTAACCAAGTTTGTAAAATAGGGCATATCCAGAGTGTCATGTAAGGCTTCACCAAGATTTGGTTCTTCATGCCCATTGTCATCAGAGTCGTCATTTGTTTCATTTCTCATTAAAACATCAATATCTTCATCTGATTTGTCGGACTAAACATTTGCATTTTCATATACATGTGTCCTAGTCTCGTCTAACGTAACTAGGCGTTTCACAAGATCCACACTTCCACTTAGACCTCCCGCCTCTATGCACCCACCTTGGGCTGATGCATATTCTGGGTGAGGTGTTGGTGGACTGTGAAAGTTATAGAACTGTTCAAAATTACTAAGGCCCTGCGACAAATCTTCAAGTGGGCTGAAGAGGCTAGACATTCGTTGCCCTGGCGCTTCCTCAACTATTGCGCTTCGGCTACTATACCCAAGTGAAACCATTTGAGTGAATGAACCCAGTGCCGATACATCTCCCCTCCCCGACAATAGTTCACCGTAATTCTGGACATCTGCCCAACTCACATCCCCACGACTGGCACTGGTGTTCATCGTGCTACCCTCCTCCTTTACAACGTATATTTCAACACATTGGTGGTCAGGATATCTTGGAGGGATATTCAAGACATTTTGCAATGTCCTGTCGTCATTGATTAGCAACTTCTTATACATTGTGACATCTCCATTTTATCTGTGCGAGTATCTACATATGAACTTTATAGTCACATGTTCTCAGTACTCAGCCATCATTGGCATGATCGTGTCACGTAACACAGCAACTGAGGTTCTCATTTCAACATCATAACACGCACTAGCATCTATATCGTAGGATACACCTTCTTTGCGATCTCGTATTATCTTTTCCCCCAACAAAACATAACCATTGTCGTCATTAGTTAGCTTTGCCTGCCAAACATAACTTACATAAAGTCATATATATACAAACTAATTATAAAAATTATGTCACGTGAATGCATAGTAAAATCATTGAGCAATTCATAGAACAAGAATCATGCTTGAACCATTGTAACGTGAATGCACAGTATGATCATGCTTGAACAGTCAGATAGTTTTCAAATATGTATTTCATGCAAATACATTCATCATTTTGAAGATAAGTTTGCTTTGCAAAATGTAAGATCTCCAATACTTCAGTTTTATTAGTTTCAAACATGATTTAATCATGCTAATATTTTTTTATTGAAAAAAAACTAGACCCCACGCAACCCGTTAAAAATGGAAAGCTGAGGTCAACCCATTCTGATGTGGCCCAAAGACCGGAGGAACATGCCTTGGAGCGAGGTAAATGGTTTTTTATTTATTGAAGCAAATCCAACACATTCTGTTAAAATGAGAAGTGGTGGGAAGAGTTAGAAGTTAAATACATCCCCAAACTCTCCCAATGTGGGAGAGCCGTCACCAATGCTATTTGATGTTCATTAAAAACATAGCTTACTTTTTTAAAAGTGGTGGGAAGATTGTTTTTTTTTTTTTCTTTTCACCTTTTCTCTTTCTTTCTTTATGCTTCTTTCCTATGCACAAAAAAAAAAAAAATAAAAAAAAAATAAAATATAGTCTAGGCCCCCTCAAAACTCAAGAAATTTTACGTTAGCCCTCCTTTCAACAAAATCACAACTTCCTAAGAGACCAAGAATGCAAAACCCATTTCTTATAGTAGCTAGCTAGGAGCAAAAAAATCTGATTGAGACCTTACAATCCATCCAAGAAAGATGTTTAATCAAACCAACCAATATTTTACCATCAGTTGGATTAGAGAAACTTATTCAGCCTGACTATTTCTGCCTCATTTTCCAATAAGAAATAGAACACAATACACAAATAAAATGGGGTCCATTTGTTAAAACTTCAAGTGTGTCATTTACTTCTCCTCCTTTATTTATTCATTTCTATACGTTTGGCCGTAGAGAAAATGAAGGATCATAAAAAACTTACATAAGAATCTACACATATGGTTGTATACAGTGATATTCATTTCTTTTGAACAAATATCCAAGGTCCAGGGATCCTCAATATAGATAACTACTTTCATTCCTAAGTCAATAAATAGATATATCAAATGATGGATGATAAATGCAGAAGTGTAGCATTACCTTTCCGAGAGAGAGAGAGAGAGCAAGACTGGAGGCTCGAACCCAGCGAGAGGATAGAGCACCAACGCAAGAGATTTGTGAGAGATTTCATGTTTTCTTCCTTTGCCGCCACAGAATGAGAAAGCGATGTGTTTATCCCGACAAATAACACTTTTTGAATTAGCATTTTCAAGAAAAACACTATTTTGAATAGCGTTATCCTAAAAACACTAATTGGACTAGCGTTATTTCTAAAAACGTTTTTTTTGTAAAAGCTTTATAAGACATATGGCATACCAAGGAAAAATACAAAGAAACACTTTTTGTATTAGCGTTTTCATAAAAAATGCTTTTTGAAAAAGTGCTGAACCTGGGTTGCTGAATTAAGTTCAAACAGCACCCAGGTTCGGAATTAAGACACACAAATATGTGTGTCAGGGAAATTAGCCAGCAAATGATAGCTGACGGAAAGTCCACAATGCAACTTGAACAAAGTGTATGAGTTAACTTTTACAATTGAAAAGTAAGAGACAAAAGTGAGATCGAATCTCAATTGTAAGAATGAAAAGTGTAATTAACCCTTCAATATACTAGTACCAGATAATGGGATTCTATGGCAAACTTCATTGTTTTTTTTGGGGTGATGCTATACAAATAAAAAATTTATACAAAATTTATATACAAAATTATGTATTTTAATAAGAGCCTTTCACTTCAAAATAAACACCCACCATATGAATTTTAATTACAAAACAACTACTGCAACATCATTTTGTATGCAAATTTTTTATGAATTTTTTGCAAGAATAACATTTTTTTTTTGTATTGTGGTCAAAGGTGTCCGGTCCATGTTACACACACCTTAGATTTATTCTCGGTGAATACTGTAGTCCTAACATGAATGACTTGTATTTGACCAGATTGGAGAAGAGATTAGTCGAGGCACACCAACTTAACCGACTAGGACAACCCCTTTGGGTGATTCTATGGCAAACCTCAATGGTCAAACAATATACAAGATATTTGGGACGAAATATATGGCAAACTAGCAGTACCAAATATATATGTATACATATATATATATATATATATTGCAGCAAACAAGTATTCCATACAGACTTTACTTTTTTTCCAGAGTAACATCAAGCTTATTGTAGAGATTTTTATATAGAAATAGTTTTAAATTTCATAATAGCCAAAACTTTGAAAGGGTTAACTGGTACCTAAAGGCATTAATTGGTTGCCAAAGTAGCATAAGGAACAATATGTTTGAACAAAGATAATCCAACATTAATTTGAAAAATATGTATGTTTCACCAACCAACCAACCTCATAGATACCATCTGAGATGAGGGCCATTCCATGCGCAAATGGGACAAGAGCATTCCCATCAAATTCTCCATCCGTCACCCCATTGCCCACCATGTACCCCTGCACCAACCAATTAATTAATAAGGCTTTTAATTAACTCCAATAATGCTATATATATAGCTTAACCCTTCAATTAGTGAGTCAGTTAACAAATGAATATTGTACCTTCAAATTGATGATGGGCTTCACACCAGCTTTGATTCCTACATCAGCTAGCTAGTATTATACCTGCAAAGCAAGATATATATATATATATATATTAACACATTATTAGTAAGCATATATATAAAATACCTTTGGCTACTTCAGAAGCTAGAGTTGGCACGTAAATGCCGGATTAGGACTCTCCGACTGTATAAAATGGATTGGAAACGAACTCCGGGTACAGATTGATTGAACCACTGCATGCATGTGAGAAAAGCACTATAATATATGATTAAATAATCTCACAAATTTTGATTAAAAGGCAGAAGTTTGGGAATGATATAAAATACAGAAACAAATTCTAAATTTTGAAACTGCTTGTGTATAACTTATAATGAGTTGTTCCAACAATCAATGACTTAATTCTTGGCTTAAGTTATCACAATTACCAATTTAAAATTACCTTGAGTAGAAAATTATGAGCATCAGAGGATGTCTGTATGTCTCCTGTCACGTAAATTGTCGTGTTTTTAGAGTAAGAGAATCCAACACCGGCAGGGGAGTCCAAGAATATAATGCTTGAAACCTGGGACAACAAAATTGAAAATTTTATTAAAATAGTGGGGCTCAAACCCACAACTAGAAGTTTGGAGGGTGACCTAACTGCTACCTACTTGGGGATGAACTGTAATATGAGATTCATTAATTCTAATTACGTTAATATGGAAGAATAAAAAAAAAAAAAACAAATCTTTGAAGATTGTCTTAAAAGATTCTAAAGTTCATAACCTTAGACCAGCTATATGGATTGAGATGCAATATAGGCAGGCTTCCTTTCGACTTTCCAGCTTCAAAATTGAATGGTCCTGTAAGCACCAAGATTAACAATAAAGAGGCATTGCATAAATAAATAAGGAAACTGAAATTTATTGCTAGTTCAAAAGTTTAAAATTTGGAGAGATAATCCAAATCTTGCATTGATATATGAACCAAAATTTCTATATATATGTCACCGAACTTTTATCAACATTGTGTCACCTAACTTGACTGCTTAGAATTGGTTACTGATTTAGAAAAGTTAATTAAGAAAAAAAAAGGAGAATAATATTTTTCTTTATAAAAATGATGGTGATAAAAACCTGCGATATATAGCATTATTCTATATAAATATAGTGCAGATTAAATACTAGCCCAGCCGCTATATAAATTCGGTTCAGCTGTATGGTTCTTTCACAAATTAAATTGAAACAACCAAGCATGCAGTACATATTCTCAAAATTCCACTTACAAATTTTAGACTGAAATTGAAATATAAATGAATAAAAAAAACTTCATTACAAATGCTGTCATGGCTGAAGCACAGTTTACAAACTTCATAACAGGTCAAGATAATTGTGGCCAAAGAACTAAATTAATGATTAACCTAAAAGAAAACGGAAATGCAAAAGAAGATACCAACCCAAGCATGTATAAATGGCATGAAAAACAGTAACTGATTAAGTTTAGAATTCAATATAAATCAACTATGATTCAGGAAGAAGCATTTTAATACCATGTTCATAGACGAAGCCATCCAAGCTAGAGCAACCTGGTCCCCCATTGAGCCATAGAATTACTGGACCATCTGATGCATTTCTTTCCGACACAACAAAGTAGTAGAAAAGGTTCTTTGGAGGATCATCTCCATCAATCGTCACATACCTTCACATCCCAAGTCAATACAACATCCCAGTTAAAACTCACATAAAATACCTACATGGTTACATACATATCTCTCTATCTTGACATAAATATATACACACATATATATAATATGGGAGACATAACCCGAGTAGTGTTTTGAAGGGAAGGTACAGTAGAAGATTTGAGAAAGATGAGGATTTTTTGAGAGAATACCATATAGTTTCTTATTGATGAAGAGCACGAGGCAATACAGAGTACTCATATTTAAAGTAAAAAAATAACAACTGATTTCCATAAAATCCGTAGGGCGATATACTCTTCATATCTTTGATTGACTGGTTTCAAATGCACCTAGACTTGAAGCAGCTTCTATGCATTTCACCAAAGGTGATTTGGATCCAATATACCATCTTGGTTTGAATTTGTTGCTATTGAAACTCTTTTATCCCCCGACGTCTCTCCACTGATACTGTCAACATTATGGAAATATCTAGCCTTATCACTCTGATAATTTTGGGTCACCTTATCGCTCGACTAATTTCCATAATTGTCAAGCTGTGTTGTGCTAATACCAAACGAGCTGTGTTGTGCTAGTATCATAGAGTGACAGATGTGTATCTTCAGATGGAGGGTAAGAAGCTGTAGGTGATGGTAAAGGACTCAAGCGTGGTGAGATAAGTGTTGGCAATGGAGTCTCTGTAGAGGAATTAGAGTTAGTATATGGCAACCATGAATTGAGACACATAGTTAACACTGTATGAAAGATTTGGTTGTGTGAGTGTCAGATACTGTAAAGCACCCACGAGTGCTCGAAAGTAACTTGGATCTTCCAGAGGAGTTTCATTTGATTTCTGCAATTGTCAAGCTGTGTTGTGCTAATACACAGTACCTAGGATCTGCCATATATAAAAGGTTAGACAATAGAATGCAAATATTTGATGGACAAATTGGACCTAATTTGATTAAGATTTTAATATAAAATTTTGACAACAAAGTCATCACATAATTAGATGTTTTCTTTTGGTTGTATCATGTAATTAGATGTTAGATGCTTATGACACATTTTTCGAATTCTGTATACGCATGATTCTACACGAAAACAGGAATGATCATACTGGCCTCATCATAGATCTTTCCAATATTTATTGTGTCACTATCTTCTTTCCTGGTAGGTCACGCCACAATCATAGATTTTTCTAAATTCTTGTGTATTTTTAGAATATTTTGGTCATTATTTTCTTTCCACTTATATATATATATATATTACATTAACCAGCTTCTTAGTTCTTCACTTCTAATCAAAACTTGCAGTTCTAATCTCTCTCTCTCTCTCTCTCTCTTGCTCTCTCACTCTCTCTCTCTCTCACACGTTATACTTGGTTTCATCTTATAAGTAACAAGAACTATAAAGAAAATTTTGTATGGGGATGGCAATGGAGAAGTTATTCTTTTTCAAGGCGTCACTTTGCCTGCTTTTGGGCTTTGGCCTTATTGAAGCAGCAACCGAGGCTTTTGTCATTACAAACCTGCCTGGGTTCAATGGTACCTATTAGCACAACACAGCTTGACAATTGTGAAAATCAGTGGAGCGATAAGGTGACCCAAAATTATCGACGTGATAAGGCTGGATATTTCCACAATGCTGCCAATATCAGTGGATAGACGTTGGGGGATAAAAGAGTTTCAATAGCAACAAATTCAAACCAAGATGGTAGTTCAATAGATCAGGAAACTCTAGTTATACAAATCGAGTATATCGGATCCAAATCACCTTTGGTGAAATGCATAGAAGCTGCTTCAAGTCTAGGTGCATTTGAAACAAGTCAATCAAATATATGAAGAGTATATCGTTAAAGATATGAAGAGTATATCATCCTACGAATTTTACGGAAATCAGTTGTTATTTTTTTTAATTTAAATATGAGTACTCTGTATTGCCTTGTGCTACGGTTCTACATCAATACGAAACTATACAGTATTCTCTCAAAAAATCCTCATCTTTCTCAAATCTTCTACTTGGTATCAGAGCTAGTGTGAGCACTCGGCAACAACACAGCTTGACGATTCCTGTAACCATGTTTTCACTATCTCTCAATGTTGGCAACTTCATTACACTCAAACTCACTCCCACCAATTACCCATTATGGCGTGAACAAGCCTTGGCCCTTGCAGAAAGCCAAGAACTAGTCGGCTATATTACAAATGAAGATTTTGTTCCCACCTAATACACCACACCAGATCCAAACAGCACCACAGATGCAACAAATTCTGCACCAAATTTAACAGAAGTATTCATTGCCTGGCGAAAGGTGAATCGTGTTCTTTGTGGGTGGATAATTGGAACACTCTTTGAAGAAGCGCTCGGCCTGGTCATTGGATTAGACACAGCCCATGCCATTTGTGAAGCACTCAAAGATGCATATGCTCAAGATTCGCAAGAACGTGAATTCACACTCTGTCAACAGGTCACTTATCTTCGCAAAGAAGATAACAAAACTATTGGAGAACATATCCGAACCTTCAAAGGTTTATGTGATAGTCTAGCAGCTATTGGGAAACCTATCCCAGACAAAGAAAAAGTATTCTGCCTTCTTACTAGTCTCGGTCTTTAATATGAAACCTTCACAACTACTATGCTGAAGCCCCCAAGGCCATCATACTCTGAGCTGATCTCACACCTGCAAAGTCTTGACCAATGACGAAGTTGATTCTCTAGTCATACAGATGTGCCAACCTCTTTCACTCCGCAATTGGCGTTTTATGGGCAACAACAACAGCGCTCCCAGCAGCCTTCCTCCGGATATCATGGCAACTCACAAAAATTCACATCTACTGGGAGAGAATTTTAGGCACAACAACCTAGAGACCAAAATTGAAGCTTTTCGCATGACCCCACTTTTACCTCTCAACAACGACGTCCTCCACTACTAGGTGAATGCCATATGACTTTTGCAGAAAGAGATCTCTACTGTGATGAAAAATGCCAGTATTGTGGCACGGTGGGTCATATTGCAAAAATCTGCTAGTGGGTGCCCAAGAAGCCAACTCAACATGATGAAATTGCACAAGCTCTTGCTGCTCTCACCTTGGACAATACCATCGCAGAAACAAAGTGGACCTCAGACACGGGAGCCTCCAACCACATGACAGGTAAGCCAGGTATGTTAACTAATATTTGCAAATACTTCGGTAAAGATTTTGTTCTTATTGATGATGGATCTTTTCTACCAATTCTCGATATTGGAGAGTCTTTTATTAAGCAACAAAATACTGGCCTACCTATTCGTGATGTCCTGCTAGTTCCTGACTTAACAAAAAATTTGCTCTCTATCAGTCAGCTAACCACTCAGTTTCCTGTTAACTGTGAATTCTCAAATATTGATTTTTATGTTAAGGAACGAGAAACAGGACAACCAGTGATAACAGGGAGGCGCAAGGGTGATCTCTACATTCTTCCCACTTTGCCTGAGTTGCATTTTTCCCATCGATTCAAATCTGGCTCATCAGATGTTTGGCATCAACGCTTAAGACATCCTCAGTTTTCGACTTTATAGTTATTAAAAAATAAAGGGTTGATTGATGCCGTAGGAGCTATGGAATCTGAACATCTTTGTGATAGTTGTCAATGGGAAAGCTTAGTAGATTACTATTTTCTTATTCTGAACATTCAAGTTTTGGTATTTTTGAAAAAATCCATTGTGATTTGTACGGACCTGCTCTTGTTTTATCAATTGGGAAATTCAAATATTATGCTTGTTTTGTTGATGATTTCTCTAAATATACATGGATTATTCCCTTACAACATAAATCTGATTTTGTAAATGAATATTTAGCCTTTGAACAATATGCTACATGACAATTTGACAAACAAATCAAGATTTTTCATTCCGATGGAGGAGGAGAATTCATCAACTCTAGATTATCATCTCACATTCTCTCCACAGGCACCATTCATTAGGTGTCGTGTCCACATACCCCTAAGCAGACAGGTATGGTTGAAAGGTGACAAAGGATTACACACGAACTAGGTATGACTATGTTATTTCATAGTGGTGCTCCTCTATTTCTATAGGTAGAAGCTTTCACTACAGATGTATACCTTATTAATCGATTGCCTTCATTTGCTCTTAATTTTGAAACTCCATGTTTTACAATGCATGGCACTCATCCTATTTATTCTTCACTTCGTGTCTTTGGCTCTAAATGTTTTCCTTACACTTGGGACACACAGCGTCACAAATTTGATCAAAAAACTATTCTCTGTATCTTTGTAGGCTATAGTGATAAACATAAAGGATACAAGTGCTTTCACCCTTCAAGCAAAATTTTTTTCATCCCTTGGCATGTAGTTTTTGATGAGTTAATCTTTCCATATAAGAATGCTTGCAAACCTAGCGTTACTCCTTCTGCACCATATGTCATCACCATATTTGATTCTTGGTTGCCTTATACCAACTCTAATTCCTCTACAGAGACTCCATTGCCAACACTTATCTCACCATGCTTCAGTCCTTTACCACCACCTGCAGCTTCTTACCCTCCATCTGAAGATACACTTCTGCCTCTCTATGATACTAGTACAATGCAAATCAAGTCCGTGCCTATCGAGAAATCAGAACAGCCCTCACCAATCGAGCAACAACTCTCACAGCTCGAGTCTGAGCCTTTCGAGCAACTAGAGCAACCTTCTTAGCTCAAGCTCGAGCCCTCTGAACCAGCTCCACAGATCGAGCCTGAGTCATTTCAACCAATACAACCCCCACAAGCACTGCATTCACACTCCATGGTTACTCGTTCTCAACGAGGAGTTGTTAAACCCAATCCAAAGTATGCCTTGACTTCCACATCATCTGTCAATATCCCCCGTGAGCCACATATTATTCGATCAGCCTTGGCTCATCCTGGCTGGAAAGTTGCTATTGAAATTCTTTTATCCCCCAACGTATCTCCACTGATATTGGAAGCATTGTGGAAATATCCAGCCTTATCACTCCGATCATTTTGGGTCACCTTATCACTCCATTGACTTCCGCAATTGTCGAGCTATGTTGTGCTAATACTGTGATGCTTTTCTAGTTACAAGTAGCTATGTAATTTGAACTTTTAGATGCAAAAATAGAGAAAATCTGACACGTGGATCAGAATCTTTGAAAAAATTGAGATGTTTTGATTAGTAGTTCATACAAATGTGAGCTGTAACTACAACGAAACCAAATTGACCCCCGTTGTTACTATAATGTTATCAAATTTTTATGTTGTTTAAGTGGGACCAATTATACGCAAGAATGTGTAACCAGAACCATATGAACTTATAAGTATGAAGGTAGAATTGGTCTTCGTAAAGCAGCCAGCTGGCTAACTAGGTTGTTCTCCTAACTGAGACCACCTTTGATCTATGCGGGATCAACACTACAAGAAAATAGGGTATTTGCGACGGAGTATTTGCGATGACTGCCTTTGCCGTTGTAAATGCTCTATTATTCGTGACGGCAATGTTCTTGACGCGAAAAATACTACGTGTGATGGGAATCTTGCCGTCGTAAAAAAAGTATAAAATGACGTCGTTGGCCTAGTTAAATCTGACACCTTTTGTGCGACGATGTATTTGTAACGGGATGGTGCCGTCGCAAATAGTATTTAATGAAACGATGTAGTTTCATTCCTAAAATGATTTTCCCCCCTTTTTTTTCTTCTCTTTCCCTCTACCAAGGCCTAAAATCAACTTGGCAAAAAACAAAAAAAAACCCTTTCTCTCACTCGAACAAAAGCCCTAGGAGCCTAATTTGAGAGTACTAGCTGCCACCCCCCCACCCTTCTCCTCCTCCTCCGCTACCGCCATTCTCCTCCACAGCAGTCGCCGTTGCCTCCGCCTCTAGCAACACCTCCAGCAGCACCTCCAGCCTCCAGTCCCCCAGGTTCGATATGCCCCTGGTTCCCTTTGTTTTCTTATGATATATGGGGTTAATTAATAATGTAAGTTACTCAAAAAAAATATATATATTTACCTGTATTATTACAGCAACCGTGAAGCTTTGCTCTGCCCAAGGGGCTATTGTCTGGACAAGTACTTCATAGCATTGGAAGTGGAGATCTCAGCTTCTAATTGAAACTCAATAAAAATAATTGACTTTTTTTGTTTAGAGCTAACATAATGTTTGGGACATGTTTTTAAAATTTCCTGTGCAGCTTAGTGCAATGTGTGATTTTTTTTATTTTTTCGGTGGAAGCAATTATAATGTTTTATTTATTTATTTATTTATTTATAGAAATAAATTTCACTTTAATATTTACTTTTAAAACTGTTTGTATGAACTGCATATTAGATTACATTCTGTGATATTTCCAATTCTCATATAGTTTATGGTTTTAAAAGTTTACATGCAACTTAGTGCAGTAGCTAACTTTTCTTGGGTGAAAGCAACTATAATGTTTGAATAATTTTTCCCTCTTTTAATATAAAGAAATTTGACTTTCAAATTTCACGTTCTTAAGTTGTTTGTAAAAACTACACTTTGGAATACATTATGTGATTTTCCCCATACATAGAGTAATTGAATGGAAAGCTTTCCAATTTCTTTATTCTATATTGATATTTTTGTTATTTAAGTTCATTCTTAAATTTGTATTTACTATTGCTTAAGTGTTATTGTAATCTGTTAAGTTTTAGGCTCAACATACCCATTGATTTGTCTACATTTATTATTGAAAAACTTTGGACATTTTTCGAAAGTTCAAAGCCATTTTTAAAGGAGTTTTATTTATTTTCCAAGTATCTTAGCCCTAATTTATTGTTTTATTTGTTATATTTTGTTAAAGTTCAGAACTTTTGAAAATTTGAATTCTTAATAGATCAGCCTTTACATAAATCTAACATTCTTTGTGGAGGGTGGATGGAGAAAAGTTAATGATTCTTCCATGCATATTTTTACTCATATTATTGTCAAAACTGGTTGGTCCACTACATTGTTGGGGACTGCGAAAATTTTCACGACCTGACTATAGTGTATACGCATACTACCAAAAATTTCGATCTGATTAGTACAGCCTAATCTATGTGATTAGAATTGTACTTTCGAGATCTCTCTGGATTGATCCTGAATAACAAGAATCAGCATTAAGCACGAAGCAGCCACTCGAACTCAACCTTCGGACTTCTGCTGTATTCCTCGTACACGCCTTGCTCTACAAAGAGTGGGCTTGCCGCTGCTAGGATTTCTCTTCCTCACAAAAACGTATATCTCTCAATTATGTGCAGAGTATGTAACACTAGCAGCTTTTAGAGCGCGTATATATATAGACTACAACATGGATTATAGGATTAGTATAACTAGGGCTTCCTACGTAAATAAGGACTCCTAATCCAACTAAGATTAATCCTTTTTTACATAAATTATAATTTATACCACTAATAAATTATAATTGCACTCCCTATTATACTAGAAATTATATTTTGAGCTCCATATTATTAAATGCTTATTTATCTCCCCACATTAAGATTACAGATACCCGTCTATTAAATTAAATTACTGACAATTAAATTTAATAGACTTATTTAATTCCTTGAGACCTTCCACTTAACTTATTTGATATGTCGGATTCATAATCCACTTGCAGGGTTTAATATAATCAAAACTTATAAGCTTCCTCAAGGGGGTATCATCAATCCCTATACGGGGACATGGATTCCATCAATAATAAATATTCACCATACACGTAATGTTATTGTCCAACTCACTGAGTTTATTGATCCACAAAGAATCTCACTCTTCTGTGAATCAAAACATAAATACTACATGCACGTGTCTATTTATTATGTTAGGATTAAGAGTATAAGCACTCATAATAATCATGAGGTATTAATTGTTTTATATAGTCAGTATAAAAACAATTACCTCAACACGGTCCTGTTCAATACACACAAAGTGTACTAGTGCAAGGAGTTAGAACTATACCGTTCCCCATAGTCAAGACAGACCTATTAAAACCTTGTACTACAGTCCTACTGATGGTGTGTCTATTTCCATCTAAGACTGTGAACGATAAACTTATATTCCATAAGAACCAATGATCTGATCTTCCGTGTGTAAGTCGTACTCTACACACCAAATCATCTACTATATAGATTAAGAGACACACATGTATAATCATTAAATAAATAACGCAATGCAAACATTTCTCACACAGATTCTCATTAAAATGGAATAACTAATTTATTAATAAATACTAAAGTCACTACACAAAGCATACCTTTTAGTATAAATTCCCAACATAGATATGGCCAAAAAAATCACATGCGAGAGATTCAATATGTTCTTTGCATAATTCTTGTTTAATTTTATTGTCTTGGTTTATCATGAGGAATCTCTCTTAAAATCTTAAAAGTGTTGAAATGTGAGATATTCAATATCTACTTTAATGAGACACCAAAAAATAGAAAAATGTTTAGCTCCTAACTAATATGTTAGTTCTTTGACCTTTGCTAGGTTAGTGGATGAACATATTGGCTGAATGTGTTGATCATGTAGCTGTGGTGATTAAGCAAGGGATGGATAGTCATACAAAACTCAAATCATTATTGTCAATTGTAACATGTCTAATTCCTACAGATTTTACAACTCTTACGTGAGTTATATTTCCTTCATTTTATTCAAGTGTTTATTCTATTTAAATTCTATTGTTTATGATATAGGATTCTATAGGCAATCATGCAATGACGAACCAACCTCTTATCGTTGCAATTCTTTTACAATGGTATGTTTGGCCTCTTTGACTAAATCTATCTACTATCAAATGGAAGCACTATTTTGAAAGATTATTGGCTTGTTTTTAGCTAACACATCTTATTATCAATGCTAATGCTCATATGTTTGTTTGTGTCAATGGCTGACCATTGATGTAGAATGAGGGTTGGTGAGAAACATGAAACTTATATCTCTTTGTTAGCTCAGGTTTGTCTTTCTTTGTTTTCTACTCATGAATTTTATCTCACTGCTTCGCTTTCATCTATAAGGCTCAATTATTTATCCAGCTGTGAAAATATATTCATCTTTAGCTAATCATCTAGATATTGTTCTTGTTTGTTTTGAATATGGAATTTTATTTTCTATTTTTTTTAAATTTTTTTATACTTGCTCTATTTAGTTTAGGAGCAATTATGAAAAGAGAGAATTAGCTGATCAAACCTCAATTGAAGTAAACTATTCAGTGTGTATGTTAATTTTGTCCAATTATAATGACAAAGTTCCATCGAATCATGTGTTATTACTATTATTGTCGTTTTGTTGTTAGGCTTTTGTCTTTGGTTTCTCATGATTATATATTATTTCTTTCTTTTCTATTATTTTTGTCTTGCCTATTAGGTAAACTTGTCTAATTGTTTTGATATTATTCAAATGTTTTCAATCTCAATTTTATCAGTTATGATTACATATTTTGGTCTCTTTTGCTTTTTGAAAAACTGTGAGAAAAACTCTATACTAAATCTAAGCTTAAAACATTTTAAAGCTCAAGAAGCATACATCTTTGTGGGTTTACTGGGTTCGGACTGCTAGTTGTAAAACTTCTAACGCCATGTTTGGTTTTCAGGATTTATGGATTGGCTGGGATTTTGATATTCAATGATTTGACTTTCAACGACTCTCCCACAACATTTGTATGGTGACCAGACGATTTGATCCCTGAATCTTGTGCCATTGTTTGGAATTTGGAAAGAATCAATTGCAATTTACAGCTAATATATTCACAAAAAAGAGTACATTCATAAACAAATAGGAAACTAAGAGTTCAGATTTTTCACTATCTAACAGCCTGAGGTTGGATTGTTCGAGAAGTTTCAACCCTGAATTAAATTATGGACATGTCTAGGAAGTGTACTTCTTGCCCTTGGAAGCGTCAATTCCACGTAATGTTTGAACTGTGAATTTACTTTCCATGATATTGTGAATGAGGCCTAGGAATTTTTTTTAAGCAGATTGTTTTATAACTCAACCAAGAACGTAGTTAACTTTTTTCTTTATATTTTCTTGCAACCTTATGGAACGCTTATGTTCTTGCGTTTACAGCTATTTAGTGGGTTTTTGAGAAGCGAATCATATTGTTCACTTTGCTTGAGGAACAGCTGGTTCAACTAGTTCAATTTACTTGAGGATGCAGGTCAGCATTATAGCATTATTGGGGTGTTGGAACTTTTTTTCTTTTCTTTTGTGGGAATTGAATATGATGATGCACAAATGCTACAGTCTAATAATTGTTTTTTACATGTCTAGAGTCTATGGTTTGAATCAATTTTAATATGTAATGTATTTATGACTTATGTATGTTGCAGCTATTTGCTCTAATGCTTATTTTTAATGGGGGCTGCTAATGAGTCAGATGCCTTGGTTAAAGAAAGACAATGATGACCTTAAAGTAAGCACTAGTTTCCAATTTCATTTGGTTTATCATTCCTAAGAAAGGCTCAGCATAAGGGGCAAAATAAAAAAAAAAAAAAGGAGACCTCCAAAGCAGATTTTTTTAAAATAAGGTGTTTTTCGAGCCGTTTGAGTACTAAAACCCCTAAATGAGCACGGGACTCCGTCAATTTCAACATGTAGTAAGATTTAGGCATGAGTGACGTGTGGGAATAAACGGCACGGTCACCAAAGTCCCGATTTGAGAGATGTAACACTTTTTTCCCCTCTTTTCCTTAATTTTTTTTTTCAGAATAATGTGTTTTTTTGAGCTGTTTAGGTACTAAAACCTCCAAACCAGCTTGGGACTCCGTCAAACTTGATACGTAGTAAGCTTTGGGCACGAGTGACGTGTGAGAATTAACAGTACGGTCGTTAGAGTCCCGGTTTGAGATTTGTAACACCTTTTTTCCCTTATTTTTTGTAGAATAACTATTTTGGGTAATTGTATTAATTATGTATAAGTTTTTTCAATTTATGATTTTAAAATATTGTATTTATTATTGTAGGAAAGAGTAAAGGTTTTTTTTTTTTTTTACTTTATTTTGGTCTTCTAAAACTCGAATTAGCTGAAGGAGTTCTTATTAGCACAAATCCATTGATATCAATTAATGGAGAACCAGTGGGTCCAAATTACTACAAAGTTTTTGTTCAAAATTCTTGACTGTTGGAGAATCTATCGGCCCACATGTAGCTTGGCATTCTCATGATGTAAGTTACATTTTTATTTCAAGAAGCCCACATATTACATGCATATCTATTAATTTTATTTATTGTGTCATTATCATATCCAATATTTTTATGTTTTCTTCTTTTTAGGTTATTCATAAAGAATAGGTGGATGGTATTTTTGTATTGGCTTATTTTATAATAGAATAAAAATTCTCTTTCGTTGTATGAATTCTGGATTTAGGTTGTTCTTTTTGAAAGAGGTCATGTGTGTACTTTGGTTTTGTTTTGGATTTTGGTGGAAGACAATATTGTTTGTTTGGATATATATATTAAAATGAAATATTAATTTTGTTAAGTATTTAGTTAAGCATTTTGGTTTTAGTGAATGTTTGAATTTGGTAGTTTTGATCATATTAAATGTACATTTTATCAGGTAAATGACAAATTATAAAAATCATTTTCCATATGAACTAACAAATTTTTTTCATTTAGAAAAGTATTTGCGAGGGCATAAACCGTCGCAAATAGTGCGGTCATTTTCATAATTTATTTACAAATAGTATGAGCGACGGCATTTACCGTCACAAACAGTGGCGTCATTTTTAAAAGTTTATTCCATAAAATCGTATTACCGACGGTGATCTAGACCATCGCAAAAGGTTATTATCAACAACAGTCTAACCTGTCACAAATGGTTATTACCGACGGCAACGCAACCATCACAAATAAAATTGCTCCCATTGATCAACATTTGCGACGGGTTACATGCTGTTGCAAATAGTGTCCCATGCCATCGCACAACCGTGGCTAAAGGTATTTGTGACCTCAGCTTTTATGTCACCTAAAATGTCATCGCTCAGTTGTCGCTAATAAGTATTTGCGACGGCATTTTGAATATTTGTGATGGCTTAGAGCTGTCGCAAAAGTGCCTTTTCTTGTAGTGCAAGGGTTAAATCTTTTTAAGAAATAAAGTTTTTGCTAGGGGATAATTTTAATTTATGATTTTATTTCCCTAGTCAATGATAAGACACCGATACTCATGTGGTTTAGTGGCATTCAATTATCTATTGAGTTCAACACCCTCTAGTGGTGAATTTCTATTGTGATTTATGTGTGATTGTTGAGTTTGATGTAAGGTCGTGATGGTAAGATTTTCTCAAACAGATGAGTGTCCAGTTTGATAAGTTTCTCATGATATAATTATTTCCTATTGATTATAAATAAAAAATAAAAAATTATAAGACATTTTCAATGTTCATGGATCTTTCTCTATTGCTAGAAATTTCAGTGGGCTTGAGCAACTAGGTTGATGTAGAGTGTCACAAAGTTTTAAAATGATTAAAATTTAAGTTTATTTTGTTATATACATGGTTACCTTATTTTTATTTTTTTTGCTTGAAATAACTATGGATTTAGCATTTGTTAGACTTCCCCATGAAAACATAAAAAATCATACTTGTTCAGTGAACAAAATAAAATTCTAGCATTTCATTAGAAAATTAGAAGAGCAAACAAAGAATTGAGATAGCACACCATTAATGGTTGTCTCTCATGTAATGCTTCTTAGTAACCTTAGCAAGCTGTTTGCCAGTAATGGAAAATTTTTCAAAAACATAACAACTATGTAATGTCTTATTTTCTCCAAAACATGGCTTATTGCTTCTTAGTAAAAATGCAAGATTTTTTTTTTTCTGGCGAATATTGGTCTCCGTTATTAAGTTAGATACTTTATCCACTCTATATGCACATTCTTTTTATAGTTATATAGATAAGGATAATTTAAATAAATAAAATAATTTACATTTTAATCTTGTACTATTAAAAAAACATGATATTCTTGTCTTTTGGGGATAAAAACATGATATATTTTAAATTTGTACCTATCCACAAACATTTTGCATTTTTTTATTATTTGTTAACCAAAGGGAAGTTGAACTTTTCTTTTCATTTTGGTTTATTCACTTTACCTTCTTACCCTTCCACTTTCCACCATTCTTTTCTTTGTAGCCAAATAGAGACTAAGCTATTGTGGTAACTTTCTTTTGCTATTCTAATTAACATGCTTTATGTCAAAAAAGGAAAATGCTATAAGCAATTCTTTTTTTCATTGAAAAAGAATTGAGAAGTTAGATTACATATAACATTATTCCATGTCAAATGGTAAGGGATCTATTTATACCCATGGTGATATAAGTTCTTTTATTTCTACACTAGCCTTATAAAATCCTAGTGTTGGATACCGTGCACCTCTAGTGGCAGAGGTAGAAAAATCATTCAGAGTGTGCAAAAATTTATTACAATCCCAGAATTACATTTTTTTCATAATTAGAAATAGAGTACTTGACTTTCATATATATATATATATATATCTATATATAATATAAAATGAGTTTTTAAAGCCAAATAATTATCAAAGGGAGCATTTATAGAATTTTAGAGGGGGCAAATTGAGAAACATATCTAAAACTATACGTAAAAGTAAAATTTTAAGAATTTAAGGGGAGAATTCATAAAGTTTTTAAGTAAAATTCCTGAAGTGAGATTGTAAAGCGCAAATATGCAAAGTGTAATTTACCCCCCAACCCCCCTCTTTTTTCCTTTAACCAACTCCTAATACAAGAGAAAGGCTTGGAAAAAGCTAACATTACTGTAAAGCACTAAACTATCGTGGCTATTTGTATCACCTTTTATTTTATAACAAATTATCTCATCGCAATAAGCATAATCTTATTGCGACATGTTAATGCATTTGCCACAATAAACTTAATCTGATGCGCTTGTCGCAACAAAATGGCCACAAAATTATTTGGTCGCTATAAGTTTATTGCAAAGAAAGTTTGACTTATCATGATGAATATCGAAGAAAGCTATTTCTGTTTGTAGTGCTTCATGAAAAAGATTAGGGAATTAAGTTTGACATTGAATGTAAAGGGGTTATGGGTTGCAGAATGGCACAAACAATTGTGAAAAGAATGGAGTTGGTTTGATAATAGGAGATTCAAATAAAGGATTGCAAGAGTAATATATTCAGATGGCGTTCTAATCAAAAGAGGATGCTTTGAAATACCATAATCAATATGCTAACTCTATAGATTTCTGTTTCATATTGCTAATTCACATGGAAATGATGCAATCATAGGTTGGGTTTGTTTGCTCCAAAGAAGGCTTCCATTTCAAAAACAATATTTTAAAAGCAATGAAATAAAGAGAAGGATGCAAAGCGATGCTATAAGTATATTCCCATCGCCACTCAGGTTGCTTTGAGTTATAGTGCCTCTCTCTCTCTCCATGTAAAAAAAAGCTAAAAATTAAAGGCAAATGTACTGAGGTACTATAAAAGAGAAAACTACAATCTTCAAATCACAAAAAAGTCTGGCCCATTTCAAGTTCTCAAAATGGCAAAAAAATTTTGTTCGTAATCTGACTTGACCTTCACTGTCGTTACTGGTAAAAGTCTGTGCATAAGAGTCTCTTTGGGATCATCTCTTCTCCTCCACTCTTCATCCACTCTTCATCATTCTTTTTCTTCGCCATTCTTCCTGTACCTTATCCATCGTTCTCTTCTGCTCTTCTCATTTGTCAACCAAGGAATGGAACAAAAGGAACAACAGAAAGCTTTGGCCATCGAACCTATGTACTATCTTTGTTGATAATCTTCCTCGCTCAATGGAAAATTTCTGGCTATGAAGGATATTTTCAAAATGTGGAGTGATGGCCGATGCATATGTGTCTTACAAGGTTAGGAAAGGTGTCACGCCCCGTAACTTGGTCTAAGTAGATTTAGGGAAAATGACAGGCCAGTAGCAAGGCTATCTAAGGCCGCATTACATAAACCGGTTGAACACCTGTGCATAATCATTTAAAATGATACGTAATTGCGAAAGTAGAATTTTTATAGTTTAAAATATAACTTGTGTCATACATGGCAGAGCTGTGCCTAATCCAAAATATAAACATACATATGGGTCTATTCGAGGCCACCACGGTTATATCATTTATAATATTATAAAATATTAGGGTTTAACCAAAATACACATAACATAACATAGGCCCGTGGGCTATAGCTCAAAATCCACATATGGTCTCCTTCTAGGGTCTCTCGGATTGGTTACCTGAAAACATTTAAGAAAACGCAAGCTCATACTTAGTGAATAATAATGATGCACGAGCATAAAAATACCATGGACTAGCATTTATATCTAGTGTATTGACATAGATAAACATTTATGCACATAGAGCATGAACTTAAAAACATGAAAGCATAGACTTGAAATCATAGATAGTATAAGCATCATATTGAAACACTCTATCGTTTCAAAACATGATATTGTAAAAGAGAGATGCGACATATCTTTATTTATGATAAAGCATAATATAACTTGTCATAAGCATTTGAACATATTTTGATTCTTGTTCTAAAAGTATAAGCGTGCTATAACTCACCATATGAGCTAGGCTCTATAGTAATCCTCTAGGTCACACAAAGGCTCTTTAGGCCAATGGACGTCTCCTAACATGTTGATAGTTTATTTCACGCCCCCTACCGTAGGACTATCGGGCGAGTTTAAAGTCTTGCCACGAAAAGATCTCGAGTTGGCACCATACATTGGAAATCTTGCATCTCTTTTATTTAAACATTCTAGTCTATGGGTTTTGAATCATAATATAAGTATAACTTGCATGCATTTAAAAGTATGACATTTATAATTGAGCATAAACATTAATGCATTGAAATTATGTGAAAAATTTTGCATGAAATGTAACTGAACTTAAAACATCTATAAAGTAATAGGGTTTTACTCATGGCATATCGTTACTCACCACTATCCATGACAATTAGTGCTAAACAAGGGTGTTCCTATATATAGAGTACATAGAAGAATCAAATACAAGACTCTGATGCAATGTAAGAACATAAAAGTTGAGGTTTAAAACATTGATCCCTCAACACCGGTTCATTCAATGTATCTTATTCTCATCAGAAAAATGAGACTACATTCTAGGTCAATTTCACTTGAAAATAGGCTTAAAGACCTTTAATTTGATAGGTTATGCACATTTCGAATGAAGAAGTTATATCCCATGAAAAATTGACTAAAATTCTAAAAAACAATGATGCTAATAAAAATTTTGGGTCAACTTTAAACTTCAATATCTCTCAATTTATAAGGAATTAGAGTACAAAATTTATATGGGTAGAAATTTCTATGAATCTACTTTGCAACGCTTCAAATGGTATATCAATCTGAGTTTTCTAGAGCAAGTTATGCCTGTTTTACTAAACAGTGTCGGAGTTGTCAGGCACCAGCATTAGCAGAGCGTCCGAACGGCTTGAGAGCTCAACATCACCAAACACTGACCATTAGGACGGTAAATGCACACCGTTTGGACGATTCCTGCATATTCTGGTTCGAAAATGGCTTCTCTAAGCCTTAGGTCCAAATTCAAACCACCCCAAACTCCACCAATGCTTCTAGGGTTTAAAGATTGACCCAAAAAGACTACAATATCTCAAAATGAAGCTAAACCAATAAATAAATCAAACGGATCTAGAGTTTGAAATCTAAAACCCAATATATACAAGTTGGGGGTTTTTAAACCCCAACTCCCAATCCGTCTATAGAAGCTTACAAACTCTCAAAACCTAAATAATTGGGACTCAAAGGAGTTACCAAACTCAACTATAACACACATACACACAAGTATACACAAGGTTAGGAGTTCATACCTTTCTCTCTCAAGCTTTTTAAGCTCCAGCAATAGTGGTTTCTTGTGGGGGCTGAGCTTCCCAAGCTTCAATCTCCTCTTAGCTTCCTTCCTCTTGATCTTCTTCTTTCTCTTCTATTCTTCCTCTTCTTCTTCTCCTCTTCCTCTTCTATGGTAAGTGTGTGTGTGTGTATTATGGGTTTGTGTGTGGAAGACACCCTTGGAATTTATCCTATGTGTTCTGCACATAAGGCATACGTTACAACATACATTACTATTGGTTATTTTGACCCAAAGGTACATTAAAATAATACATAATTTAGAAAAATTCATATTAATTTAGATAATAAATGTTCAGGATACTACATCATTCCCCTCTTAAATAAGTTTGGTCTCCAAACTTGATACAAACCATCATTCAAACAAAAAAGGATAACATTCTCAAATCTCATCTTTGTGTTTCCTTGTAGACTCCTCTCATGTGTGGTTCTGTCATAAAACTCGCACCAATGGAATGACCTTGTTCTTAAGAAGTAGGTCACGACGATTAAGGATCTCGATCGGTCTCCTAATGTAGCTTAAATCTTCATTCACGGCCAAAGAATAGTGATCAATCACTTGCGTTGGGTTGTGAACATAATTTCGTAGCATAGAAACATGAAAACTATCATGAACTTGCAAAAGCTCTAATGGAAGAGCAATACAGTAAGCAACGGGTCCAACCCATTTGAGAACTTAAAATGCCCCAATGTACCTTGGACTAAGCTTTCCCTTCTTGCCGAAACGATTTATCCCCTTAGAAGGAGATACCTTCAAGAAGATATAGCTTTCTTCTTCAAACTCTAAGTCCAACCTTCGCACGTTCATATAACTCTTTTGGTGACTTTGAGTAGTTTGAGTCGTTGTTGAATTATCTTGATCTTATCTGTGGTCAATTGCACAATATCTGGTTCAAGAATCTTTCTCTCTTCGACCTCGGCCCAATAAACTGAAGATCTACACTTTCTCCTGTAAAGTGCTTCGTAAGGTGCCATCCCAATGCTTGTGTGAAAACTGTTATTATAGCCTAATTCCACTAATGACAGATAATCCTCCCAACTTCCCTGAAAATTAAGGACACATAACTGCAACATGTCTTTTAAGCTTTGAATGGTTCTTTTGGATTGCCCATCTATTTGCGGATGAAAGGTCGTGCTGAACCTTAATTTAGTGCCTAAATCCCTTTGCAAACTCTTCCACAATTGACACAAATCTCAGGTCCCAATCTGATACTATCAAAACTGGCGTACAGTGCAGTTGAACAATCTCGGCAATGTAGAGAGTCGTATACTTCAATAAGGAGTACATAGTTTTCACTGGTAAGAAATGTGTAGACTTGGTGAGGCGATCGACAATAACCTAAATAGCATCACAAACCCACGGTGATCTTGGTAGTCCCATGACAAAATCCACAGTGATATCTCCATCGTGTCACAAATTTGGCTATCTCCCTCTTCATTCTTGGCCACCAAAACGTTTCCTTCAAATCTCGATACATCTTTGTGCCTCCTGGATGTGTAGTGAACTTCATGTTGTGAGCTTTTTCCAAAACTCGCCTCTTGACCTCGATTATATGTGGCACATATAAGCGGTCCTTGAACTTTAGATCTCCATTCTGCAAGGTGAAGTCGGGCTTCAGTTTTGTTCCCAACCCTTCATAAATCTTCAACATGTATGGATCTTCAGGCTGTCTCTGCTTTACAACCTCAATTAATGATGGTTGGGCTATCATGGCGGTGAGTATCATATTCGTGCCTGGCACTACAATCTTGATCTCTTCTCTCCAATTCGATAAACAAGGCTCATTGCAACGTAACTAGGCATGCTAGGTTAGCGGTGGTCTTCTAGCTCAAGGCATTGGCTACAACATTGGCCTTGCCGGGATGGTACTGAAAGAGAACGTTGTAGTCCTTGATCAACTCGAGCTATCTTCTTTGTCTTATGTTCAGCTCCTTTTGTGTGAAAAGATACTTCAAACTCTTGTGGTCAATGAAGATCTCATATGTGACTCCTTACAAATAGTGGCGCCAAATCTTCAAAGCAAACACCATAGCTTCTAATTTAAGATCATGGGTAGGGTAGTTCTTCTCATGCGGTCTCAACTGTCTCAAGGCATATGCAATCACCTTGCTATGCTGCATTAACACACATCCCAATCCTCTATGCGAAGTGTCGCTGTAGATAAAAAACTCGTTAGTCCCAGAAGGCAAGGCTAGAATTGGTGCAAACACCAATTGATTCTTTAGTTCTTGGAAACTCCGTTCCCTCTTTTCGATCTATTCAGATGGGGTGTTCTTCCGGGTAAGCTGCATTGAAGGAGTTGTAATCTTAGAGAAATCCCTCACAAATCTTCAGTAATACCCAATTAAACCCATAAAACTTATGACTTCGGTCACATTCATTGGTCTTGACCAATCCATAAAGGGCTTCAATCTTCGAAGGATCAACAAACACTCAATCCATGTTGATGATGTGTCCCAAAAATGCCACACTTGGCAGCTAGAATTCACACTTCTTTAATTTGGCATACAATCTCCTATCTCGCAGTTTGGAGGACCATCGCCAAGTGGTGCTTATGATCTGCAAGACTCTTAGAGTAAATTAAAATATCATCGATAAACATAATAACAAAATCGTCAAGGAAGGGTTTAAAAACCCGATTCATCAAATTCATGAATGCAGCAGGTGCATTAGTAATTCCAAATGGCATAACTAGAAATTTATAGTGACCATATCTAGTTTGAAAAGCCGTCTTCTCCACATCTCTATCCTTAACCTTTAGTTGGTGATAACCCGACCTTAGGTCAATCTTTGAAAATACTTAGGCGCCTTGAAGCTGATCAAATAAATCATCCACTCTTGGCAATGGGTACTTGTTCTTGATGGTGACTTTGTTCAATTCTTGATAATCAATATAAAATCTCATGGTTCCATCTTTCTTTTTCACAAATAACATGGGAACACCCCAAGGTGAGACACTAGGATGAATAAATCACTTTTCCAACAAGTCTTGGAGTTGAACCTTCAACTCTTTCAACTCTAGATGGGATATATGGTAATGAGCTTTTGAAATGGCTCTAGTACCTGGATTAAGATCAATATTAAACTCAATTTCTCGATCCACTAATGAACCAGGTAACTTATCAGGGAAGACATCGAAAAATTCCCAGACAACATGGATATCTTTCAAGGATGGCGAGGAACGCGTGTGTCAACAATGCTACACAAGACTGCACGATTCTCTGTTTGAATTAAACAACGTGATTGCATGGATGAAATGAGATAGGGTGGAGGCACTACGCCAACTCCCTTGAATACAAGCCCCGAATGGGCAGAAGAATAAAACACGACTCGTTTAAGTTCACAATCAATGATAGCATGTTAAGAGGACGACCAATCCATTCTTAAGATGACATCAAAGTCGTGCATTTCTAGAGGTATAAGATTTACAAACATTGGCACATCATTAACAAGAACCTCACAAGAATTGTAAATCCTATCAAATAACATGGAATCCCTGGATGGCAATAATACAGTCAAAATATAATTAACAGGCAGAGATGTATGCAAGTATTGAGTAAAAAGGTATGAGACAACTGAATATGTGGAATCGGAATCAATAAAGATGCGTGTAGGTTGACCACAAATAGGAAGTATACTTGACACTATAGAGTCGGTGGCTGGGGTGTTTTCCAGGGTAAGTGAGAAATCTCAGCCATGTCGTGGTCCATTTTCCATCTTATTAGCTGTAGATTGCTAAACCAAGGCTGATGCTGATGCCTCAGATCCTTGTACTCTACTCTTCTTCGGACAGTGCCTCACTTGGTGCCCGCACCCATTAGAAGCTTTGCTTCCGGAAAGGCATGTGCCCCAATGCTTCTTTTAACAAGTAGGGCACATCGGTGCTTCATTGGCTGTGTTATCACCTTAGCCCCTCATGTTCCCTCGTGGTGTAGATGAATTCCTACAAAAAAAATCCCAAACTCTATCTTTTTGAACTTTGTCCCCTATTTTGATTACCTTCAGTTCTCTTCTTATGTTTCTCTCGATATTGAGCCACTTCAGTAAAGGCCCTCTTGACAATCACAGCCCGTTGTACAACTTCTTGATGAGTCTCAAGCCATACAATGTCCATTTTACTATGAATGTTCCATCGTAATCTTGCCTCAAACTTCCTTGCCTTATAGTTCTCTGATGATACATTATGTGGGGCATATCATGATAATTCCATGAACATGGCATTGTACTCTGCTACCATCATTTTTTCTTGCGTCAAGTCAAGGAACTCGGTGATTTTCAAATCTTTATCCTCATTGAACACTTCCAAGAATCTAGGCCACAACCATTGTGGTTCCGCTGCCTTCTTCAGCGTCCACTAGACTAGTGTGGCGCCTTCGAAGGTAAAGGTGGCAAAAATCAGCTTTGTTCATCCTTGCAAGGTAGCACTTCGAACACGCTCTCGATTTCCAAAAGCCAAGACTTCGCGGCAATGGGATCGAGTGTCCCTTGAAACGTCGGGGGCTTTAATTGTTGAAACTGTTTAATGGTGACACAGGCCACCATTTCCACTCTTGGTGCTTGAGCCACAGGTGGCTCTGGCATGTTAGTGGTGTTATTATGAGAATCTTGGGCCAAGTGAACAAGCCCGACCAAGATCCTCTCAATATGATCCATACGGTCTTTGGGCACTCTGGCTACTCTATGACCTCTTCCTTTTGGTGGCATAATTAGTTCTACATAATCAAACAAACAGTCAAGCACATAACATACTACGATATGTAATACACCTTAGCATGCCATTACACACGTAGCATACATATACATATATATATATATATATATACATGTAGTACATATACAAGTTAACTTAGAATTCTATTTAGACATGACTCAATCTTACAGTGTCAACCTATAAGTCTTATACTACACTGTCACCCCCCGTAACTCAGCCTAAGCGGATTTAGGATATATGACAGGCTAGTAGCAAGGCTACATTACATAAACCGATTGAACACTTGTGCATAATCATTTAAAATGATACATAATTGTGGAAGTAGAATTTTTATAGTTTAAAACATAACTTGTGTCATAGATGGCAGAACTGTGCCTTATCTAAAACATAAACATACATATGGGCCTATTCGAGGCCACCACGGTTATATCATTTACAATATTATAAAATATTAGGGTCCAGCCCACATACACACAACATAACATAGGCCCATGGGCCGTAGCTCAAAATCCACATGTGGCCTTTTCCTAGGGTCTCTTGGATTGGCTACCTGAAAATATTTGAGAAAATGCAAGCTAATGTTTAGTGAATAACAATGATGCACAAGCATAAAAATACCATGGAGTAGAATTGATATGTAGCGTAACGACATAGATAAACATTTATGCATATAGAGCATGAACTTGAAAACATGAAAGCATAGGCTTGAAATCATAGATAGCATAAGCATCATATTAAAACACTCTATCGTTTTAAAACATGGTATCATAAAAGAGAGATGCGACATATCTTTGTTTGTGATAAAGCATAACATAACTTGTCATAAATATTTGAATATATCTTGGTTCTTATTCTAAAAACATAAGTGTGCTACAACTCGACATATAAGTTAAGCTCCATAGTAACCCTCTTACATTACGCAAAGGCTCTTTAGGCCAAGGGATGTCTCCCAATATATCGATAGTTTATTTCACGTCCCCTACCGTAGGACTATCGAGTGAGTTTAAGGTCTTGCCATGAAAAGATCTCGATTTGGCACCATACATTGAAAATCTTGCATCTCTTTCATTTAAATATTCTAGTTTGTGGGTTTCGATTTATAACATAAGTATAACTTGCATGCATTTAAAAGTATGACATTTATAATTGAGCATAAACATTAATGCATTGAAATCATATGGAAAACATTGCATGGAATGTAACTGAACTTAAAACATTTAAAAAGTAATAGGGTTTTACTTATGGCATATCGTTACTCACCCCTATCCTTGAGGATCGGCACTAAACAAGGGTGTTTCCACACATAGAGTACATAGAAGAATCAAATACAAGATTCCGATGCAATGCAAGAATATAAAAGTTGAGGTTTAAAACATTGATCCGTCGACACCGGTTCATTCAATGCATCTCATTCTCATCAGAAAAATGAGACTACATTCTGGGTTAATTTCACTTGAAAATAGGCTTAAAACCTTTAATTTGATAGGTCATCGGACAAAAATACATTTCAAATGAAAAAGTTATGTCCCATGAAAAATGGACTAAAATTCTAAAAAATAATGTTGCTGATAGAAATTTTGGATCAAATTTAAACTTCAAAACCTAAGTAATTAGGACTCAAAAGAGTCACCAAACACAACTACAACACACATACACACAAGCATACACAAGGTTTGGAGTTCATACATTTTTCTCTCAAGCTTTCCAAGCTCCAACAATGGTGGTTTCTTATGGGGATTGAGCTTTCCAAGCTTCAATCTCCTTTTAACTTCCTTCCTCTTAATCTTCTTCTTCCCTTCTCTTCTTTCTCTTCTTCTTCTTCTCCTCTTCCTCTTCAATGGTAGGTGTGTGTGTGTGCATGTTACAGGCGTGTGTGTGTAGGAGACACCCATGAGAATTTATCCCTTGTGTCCCGCATATAAGGCATATGTTACAACATACATTAGTATTGGTTATTTGACCCAAAGGTAAATTAAAATAATACAGAATTTTTAAAAATTCACATTAATTTAGATAATAAACGTTCAAGATATTACAAATGGTACAGAAGGATTATTTGGATTTGTGAGGTTTAAGACCTCTAACGAAGCTTATAGTGCCATCAACACTTTTAATGGCATTTAGCTGCTTAAACAAAAGCTAATAGTTAAGAAAGCATAGTATGATCTCATGGAAAACAAGAAAGAGATGAAACAGGGGACTTTGCTCAAAGATAGCCATAACCCAAGGAAGGACTATAAGGAGCTAAGCAATTCCTTTCACGATGGACACTCATACAAACAAGCTCTTGAAGGCAGGGCAATAAACAATGACTCCAACCCTCTCAACAAAGGAAAAATAAAGGAACTAAGGATGGTGGAAGTTGAGGCAACCAACAATGTATGGTTATAGAGATGTGCTATTGCAATAGCCAAATACTACAATAAAATCAGCACAATAGAAGAAGCAATGAAAAGGGTAGGATTCATTCTCATCAAGGTAAAACCAATTGGAGGATTAAGGGTTCTCTTGTATTTTGAAGATAAAAGGGATAAGGAAGCAATGATTGAGGATGGTAGATTATGGTTAGAAAATTGGTTTTCAGTTATTTACAATTGGTCTTACAGAGAGTTTAACACATTTAGAAGGATTTGGATAATAATTAAAGGGGTACCACTACATGCTTGGAATGAACACTCATTCTAAAAGACAGGAGCTCTATGGGGGAGGGTTATTGTAGTAGATGAAGGAACAATAAAAAGGGTTGACCTTGAGCTTAGAAGAGTCCTTTTGGAAGTTGAAGAGGAATCAAGATTACAGGATAATTGCAATTTAAAAGTGGGAAATGTTCTATATTAGAATAATTATGTGGTTCAACTGCTCGTTCGGGTGGGGGCTAATCCGTTCGAACCGTTTACAAAAATCTACAAAATTCTCTTCCTATAAAAGCTGGGACTGAGGCCTATTTTAGAAAAGAATTAGTTTTATGAGTTTTAGATTTTCTTTGAGAGCTTTAGGAGTAGATTACAGTAAAACTTTCAAAGTTTTCATAGTTTTTGAATTCTTGTAATCAAATTCAACAGTTTTCATAGTTTCCTCAATTCCTGTAATTTCAATATATGTTTTGTATATTTATCCTGGCTTTGAGTAGCTAGATTCTATATTGGGATCAATTGTGTGGATCGATTGAAAATCTCGGATGAACAATAGAGGTAATTAGATTTTTAATGTTTTTATCTTCTTTTTCTTAATTTTTTGGGATCAAACCCTAGATATTTATGAAAATATAGATGTTTGATTATGCTTGGTAATATTTATGTATGAATCCTAGTACGGTATATTTATTGCACAGGTTGATGGTATGCATTTATGATTCTAAACTTGATTTATTTTAGGTTTGATTGTTAAAGAATAACTTTTTTATCACTAAGTCTTCCAAATCAAAGACTCACGATGCAGTCAATGATTTGAGGTATCAAAAACCTCCATTGAAATGTCAAGTGAAGCAACTGATTGGAACAATTGATATCAAGACTTTCTTTTATTAGTTTTAAATTGTTTTTATAATTTAGATTAGGTAAATGAACATATTCAAAACTATTTTATTTTTTATTTTATTGAAGTGTTTCTCTGAGACTTCTAAACCAAGGTGATTTTTTTTGTATGCGCTAACCCTCTAAGACTTCTAATTGCTAATGAGCTGATTGATGATTGGAAAAGAAATAGGAAGAAAGGCATAATCATAAAATTGGATTTTGAAAAGGCTTTTGATTCAGTCAATTGCGGGTCTCTCCTTTAAATGATGACAACATGGGTTTTGGGAACAAATGGTGTTCATAGATCAAGGAATGTGTTTCAATTGCTTGGGTCTTAGTCTTAGTTAATGGAGCTCCAACAAATGAGTTCAAAATGTCAAAAAGCCTAAGGCAAGGGCATTCACTATCTTCGCTCCTTTTAATATTGTGGTGGAAGGGCTGAATGTTTTACTCTCAAGAGCTGGGGATCAGGGTCTTGTTAGAGGTTTTTGTATAGGTTAACATGGGATGTCAATCTCTTATTTGCAATTTGTAAATGGCACTTATGTTCTATGCAATAGACTTAGAGGAAATCAAAACTCTCAAAAGAATTTTAAGGTGTTTTGAACTTCTCTTAGGGTTGAAGATTAATTTTCATAAGTTTGTTGTTAGTAGAATTGGTGTGAGTGATGCTTTCCTTACTAGTGTGATACAGATCTTTAAATGTAAGAAACAGACCCTCCCAGTGAGCTATCTTGGTCTAAAAATAGGGGACAATCGTAGAAGAACTAGCTACTGGAAGGAGTTGCTAGAAAAAATAAACTCCAAACTAGCTTTATGGAAAAGGAGCTACTTATTTATGGGAGGTAAATTAACCTTGCTTAAATCCACCTTGGCAAGCTTGCCTATTTACTACCTATCCATGTATAGAGGCCTAATTGAGGTTTATAATTTCTATGAGGAGACTTGGGCACAAAAAAAGGCATTCATTGCATCAAATGGAGGAGAGTAATCATTAGTAAACAGAAGGGAGGTTTAGGCTTGACACCAATTAGAATGATGAATATGGCTTTTCTAGCAACATGGTGGTGGAAATTTGTAAGGGATATAAATGCATTATGAAAAAGAGTAGTTTGTCATAAGTACAACATCGATGACTCAAGATGGTCATTTCCAAGAGAGGAAGGAGTTATTTATTCTAATATGGTGAAGGATATTCTTATGTTGAAGGATGATCAATAACCTTTTAAGGTTTTATTGGAGTCCAACCTCAAAGTCCTCATTGGCAAAGGACACACAACTGCCTTTTAGTTTGAGTTCTGGGTGGCTCCCTCACCCTTATTGCATAGGTTTCCCAGGCTATTTTTCCTAAAAGACAAAATTTTCTGAACTCAAAGATCTCTCAAGATTATGGAATCTCAGATTTAGAAGAGGTCTTCTATCTTGGGAGGATAAGGGCTTTAAGGAGCTCATATCCCTAATTGATAGTGTGCCCATAAATGGTGTTGAGAATTATTGCATTAATTGGGAAGCAAGTTTATATGGTATATTCATAGTCAGATCTTTTTGCTCATTGGTGGAGGGCGGAGGTAATCAGGATCAATTCCATTCTACACTGGAATTAATTTGGAACTCATGGCTGGCTATTCAAAAAAGAATTAAGGTAAGTTTATTTCTTTTACAAAGGCACATCTTGCCTCAGCAGGAAAGTGCATTATGTGTGTTATGTGAACATGACTTGGAAGATTTTGATCATCTTCTTCTATACTGTAGAAGAGCATAGCTAATATGGAGCAAAATCATAAAATGGTGGGGATCAGCATGGGTTTATTCAGGCTCAATAAAGGATCTCTTCAATTGGTGGTATTATTCATTCAATGTGAATGTAGGAAAATTTATCTGAGAAGCCTTGTTTGTAGCTACCATGTGGAACATCTGGCTAGCAAGAAATGAGGCAATCTTCAATAAAATAAAAAAAACAGATCAATTGGGAAGGCATTGTAGAATCTATCAAGATGCAAGTGTTGTAGTGGATTTAAGCTAAGTTTAGAGTTGGTGGATTTATTTTTGTCAGTTTCTTTCATTCCATTGAAGCTATCAAGCATCTCAATCTAGCCTTGGTATGATTAATTTAATCTTCTTGTTTGGTGGTTGAAATCTTTTCAACATGTGTTCTGGGGTGGTGTTTCTGTAAAGCCTCTTAGGCTTGTGGAATTCCTTCTCTTGTTGTATCTCTTTTCTTATCTAATAAATCTCTTTTGATATTCCAAAAAAAAAAATCCTATAACTATCAATGACACAAAAAGTTATGGGAAGGAATTAGAATAAACATTCTAAAACCATGTGCAAATGAATTCCTTCGTATATCAAATTTATTATTAGGAGTTTAAATTGTTGACAAACTCCATAGACAATCAACTATTAAGTTTGTGTTTGACTCAATTAGCTCAAGTCTTGAGTTGTAATTACATCTTAATTATGTAATTGAGTCAAATCGAAAACATAATATAAGTTGACATGTAAACACCTCATTTTTGTCTACTCGACAACCTCCAGTCCACATCGATCTTCTAGTAAAACATCACAACACTGCTAAGCCCAAATCGGCTTTCCAAAACTCCAATGAAGTCAAACTAGTCTCTCGTTAGAACTCATCCTCTTGGAAGAATGAGTGCGACTAGGTTTGAATTGAAGATTGATTTGAATAAAGGGCTTTTGAAAAATATTTGGAGTCGCCACCTAACTTGATTAAGGTGAGTTAGGTCACCTAAAACTAAGCACAATCCGAAGACTACACTTAGGGTTTTTGAAACAATTTTGAAAATACCTCCTCAAGAGAGGGTTTTTAAGAAAACAGGTTGTTTGGCAACCTTTAGAAAATATTTAAGCCCTTTTTGAAAATAACTCCATTTGGTCTTTGAAAATAGTGATTCTAGGTTTGGAAGTTGGTTATGTGCAGGGAAGACGCACTAAGCCATCACCCTATCCCGCCTTTGCGGTACCAACATGTTCATTCACCCTAGATTCACCCATTAGAGTCTTCAATTAATACATGTCCAAAACTATCTACTTTTAGAAAAGAATATTTAAAAGAATGATGCATGATATGCAAGTGCAAGAAAAGAGTTTAATTTGGAAATAGATTTGAAAAGACTTGATTCGATTTGAGAAAAGAGATTTGAAAAGATAGGTTTGATTTTGAAAGAAAGTTTTAGAGATGGAAAATAGAGATTTGAAAATAGATTTTTGGAATTGGAAGTTTGAAATAGATTATAGAATTGCAAACTTGAAGAAGATTGTGGAATTAGAGATTTGAAAAAAGTTATGACTGCACCCATGAGGGTTGCCTACGTATCCTTTTTGAGGAATTAGGTCGGTCATAGTTCAGACCAGAGTCCGATTGAAAATAAAAGATTTTAATTGGAAAAAGAAATTGAGTTGGAATTCGAATTGGAAAATTATGAAATCAGGATTGAACTTAGACCTAAATTTGAACTTAAAAGAGGATTTAACCCTTGGAAGAGAACTTGGACTAGATTTGGAAAGACAGAGTTTTGGGAAACCTAGACTTAGGAAAGATGGGATTTAGGAAAGAGTTGAGGTTTAAGAAAGATTTGACTCGAACGTTGGACTTGGAAGATTAGGGAAGTTGAATTTAGGAAAGGTTTGAATTAAGAATGTTTCCTTTTAGAAAAGTTTCATTTCAGGAAAGGTTTCAAATTAGAAAAGTTTAGAATAGGAAAGGCTTTGAAATTAGAAAGTTTCGAATTAGGAAAGTTTTAACTTAAGGAAGTTTCGAATTTAAAAAGTTTTGACTTAAGAAAGATTCAAATTTAGAAAGTTTTAACTTAAGAAAGTTTCGGATTTGGAAATGTTTGAAATTTAGAAAGTTTAGAATTTTAGAAAGATTCAAAATTTGAGTTTTAGAAATACTTGAAATTAGGAAATGTTTGAGTTTAAGTAAGATTTGAAGATTTAGAAAGTTGAAATTTGAAAAGGTATGGAATTAGGTAAGGTTCGAATTAGGAAGATTAAGAAGCTTAAAGTTTAAGAAAAGATTTAAAAGTTTAAGTTTTGGAAACCTAAGGTTTAGGAAGGTATGAGATTAGGAAGGATTGGATTAGGAAAGATTTGGATTAAGAAAGGTTGGGATTCCTATTTCCTAAGGCAAAAGATTGGATTTCGTTTCTAAAACGTGATGATTTAATTTTGTTTCCAAAAAAATGGAGGATTGGATCTAGTTTCCTAAATGGGGAGATTGGATTTGACATGAAATTTGGAAAGATGAAGGTTTGGAAAATCCTAGATTTTGGGGTAAAGAATAGGTTTTGGAAATTGATGTTTTTGATGTAAAAAAGGAGGTTTTAGAAACCTAGATTTTAAGGCAAAATTGAAAATAATGTTTTAGGAAAGAAAAATTAGGTTTTCCTAATCATTGGCTCTAGGGTTTAACTTGGATTCCAAGAAAAGAGATTTTTGGAATGTAAAGATTTTGGAAAGGAGAGTTTTTGAAAAGGGATTTCTTAGAAAGAAGTTTTTAGAAAGTGAATTTGAAAAGAGAGTTTTTGGAAAGAGATTTTAGGAAAGAGTTTTTAGGAAGGAGATTTTAGAAAAGAAGTTTAGGGAGTGTTTTTAGAAAGTGAATTTTGAAGAGAGCTTTTTGGGAAGGAGTTTAAAAAAGAGTTATTAGGAAAGTAAATTTTTGAAGGGAACTTTTAGAAAACAATTTTGGAAAGGAGATTGGAGAGAGTTTTTAGAAAGAATGTTGGAAAATATATTTTGAAGAAGATTTTAAAAAGAGGTTTTGAAAAGTAAATTTGAAAAACAATTTGGAAAGGGATAGAATATGGATTTTTGCAAGCATCTAAAAATATCTCACTTTCCTAAAACGATTCTAACCATAAGAAGGTTAGAACCATTTTAGGATTGTGGTTTTGAAAACAACAAGGATTTGAAAATATGGACCATATTAGTCACTTTAAATATAACACTTTCCTAAACCAACCCTAACCATGACATAGCTAGAATCACCATAGGATTGTGGTTTCTAAAACAAGTTTTGAAGAAGAAGATTATAACACAAGTTTTGAAAACGATTTTCGACGCAAGTTTTGAAAACAAGTTTAAAAACAATTTTTGAAGAGATGCATGATTATTATATGCACAATGCAAGTTAGGGTCGTGAACATACAAGGTTAAAGACTTTACCACATAATTAAGGGGACTGAACTCACGTGGTCTCCAGTTAGACTAAGAGAAAGCCCTCGACGTAGAGACTTTCAATAGCCTAATCCTACACATAGACTGGGAAGTCCCTTGTTTCAAGCATGCAAGAAAGGGAGGGAAAAATTGGGAGATTAAAATAGAAGAAAACCCAAGTGGGTTCGGAGAGAGAAGAGAGAGGGGGGAATTGCGTAAATGTAAATAGGAAGCCTACCTTGTATCTTCTTTTATTTGCTTGGTTTATTCGCTTTTTTCTTCTTGTTTTGCTTCGGTCTTCGCCTTGATGTTCAAGAGATTGCTTGGATCTTCAGAAATTTTAGAGTTGCAGCACTTTAAGTCTTCAATGGAGGCTTTGGAGGCTAATGTAGGAGTGTATATGGGTGTATGTGAGTGTATGAGAGCTAGGGTTTATGTATGAAGGCTAAGGTTTTGGAAAACCTAAAGAAGACTAAGGTTTGGGGAGGCTACGAGCTCTATGTATCGAAGAGGAGAGTTTTTAGATTGAGTTTGCGGACCCTTTTCACGCTGGAGGAGGCTCTGTATTTATAGAGAGAGGATTGACCTGGCGCCTGTTGCAGTGGCGCCAGGAAAAAATTTCTTCTAGGGCCACTAGGAGTGGCGCTAAGCCAAAATTTGGCTTGGCTCCACTAGTAGCCACTTAGGAAAGTTTTAAGGTCAACAAGCAACGTATTTTCAGAAGATTTGGGCACCTGTACTAGTGACTACTATGCAATTTTTAGCCTGGCTTCACTACGAGTGAGTCCAAAAGGTTCAGGAATGATTTAAGGGGCCGGGAATGGCCTGGAAGGCTGAAAAGGGACAAGAATCCTTAAAACAATGTCTCGGGAGTAGTAGACTTAAAAAATGATGTCTAGATGTGACAGAGGGGTTGATTAGGCCATTAGGGGCAAAACGGTCAATCGGACCGGAAAGCTACTGAGATGGACTCGGAATGTCCCGGAAGAAGACTCAAACCTTGGAAACATTAGCTAGAATGTTCTAGGAGGTTACCGGTTTGATACCCAGAGCTAGTGTGGTTGGAAAAGGCGACTGGCCTACTAAGGGCAAAATGATCATTTTGCACCAGGTTTGCCGGAATTGACTCGGAATGATCTGGAAAGATAATAGAAGGTCGGGAGTACTATAAGAAGCATTCTTAAGAGGTTGACGGTTTGATACCCAGAGCCAGTTTTAAGCACCCCATTTTTGACCGCTCGGCAGTCTACACTCTGTCCAGACTTGTTTTCAAGTCATTGTGGACATATTCCAATCGAAACCAATCCTCTAGGTCCAAATTCCGTCTTTCCATCGCTTCGCGGGCCTGTCAGGCCCAAATAGAGGCAAAATGACCAAAATGCCCTTAGGGGCATTGTCCTTTCTTATTCCAATTCTAATCCCTCTCTCGAGACAGTTTATTCCTCGAGACGGTCCGAGTAGCAAAACTACTCACAAAACCGTTAGAGTGGCGGAAATACTCACAAAACCGTTAGAGTGGCGGAAACACTCACAATCCAGGCACGTCTCTTTGGAGACGGTAAGACCCTTTTCCAATCCCACTCTCGAGACAATTTATTTCTCGAGACGGCTCTAATCTAGGCACGTCTCTTCGGAGATGGTAAGACCCCTTCCAATCCCTCTCTCGAGACGGTTCGAGTAGCAAAAATACTCACAGAACCGTTAGAGTTGCGGAAATACTCACAAAACCGTTAGAGTAGCGGAAATACTCACAAAACCGTTAGAGTAGCGAAAATACTCACAAAACCGTCCGAGTAGCGGAAATACTCAACCCCGTCCGAGTAGCGGAAATACTCAACCCCGTTAGAGTAGCGGAAATACTCAATCGTTAGAGTAGCGGAAATACTCACAAAACCGTTAGAGTAGCGGAAATACTCACACCGTGAGAATGGCGGAAATACTCAAAACCCAGGTCAACACCAGTGTCTGTTAGCTCACTTCGGTGAAAAATGACCAGACTACCCTTAGGACCTTTTCCGAGACTTTCCGGTCAAGATGACCATTTTGCCCCTAAGCATCCGAATGCCCCGGGAACCACACCAGCTCTGGGTATCAAACCGGTAACCTCCTGAGAATAATTTTTATAGTATTCTCAACCTTCCTTTACCTTTCCTGACCATTTCGAGTTAGTTCCGGCCAACCCGGTACAAAATGACCGTTTTGCCCCTAGAGGGCCGGTCTCCTTCTTCGACCATACCGGCTTTGAGTATCAAAACGGTAATGTCCCGAGAATACTTTTTATAGTATTCTCAACCTTCCTTTACCTTTCCGGACCATTCCGAGTCAGTTCCGGCCAACCCGGTACAAAATGGCTGTTTTGCCCTTAGAGGGCCGGTCTCCTTCTTTGACCACACCGGCTCTGGGTATCAAACCGGTAATGTCCCGAGAATACTTTTTATAGTGTTCTCAACCTTCCTTTACCTTTCCGGATCATTCCAAGTCAGTTCCGGCAAACTCGGTACAAAATGACCGTTTTGCCCTTGGTGGGCCGGTCTCCATTTCCAACCACGCCGGCCATGGGAATCAAACCGGCAACCTCTGCGAACATTCTAAATAATGTTTCCATATCCCAAGTCATTTCCTGGGACAATCCGAGTTCGCCTCGGCAGTTTTCCGGTCCGATTGACCGTTTTGCCCCTAAAGGCCCGGTCAACCTTTCCGACCCACCTTATCTTCATTTTTCAAGTCAAATACCTCCAGGACACTATTTTAAGTGTTCCTGCTTCTTTCCAGCCTTCTGGGTCACTCCCGGCTCCTTCAAATCATTCCCGGACTTTCCGAAGTCACTCTTAGTGAAGCCAGGCTAAAGATTGCATGGTAGTCACTAGTACAGGCGCCCAAATCTAGTCAAAGATATGTTGCTTGCCGACCTTAATTGTTTCCTAAATGGCTGGTGCCACTAGTAGTGGCGCCAAGCCAAAAAATGGCCTAGCGCCACTCCTAGTGGCGCTAGTGTATAATTTGGCCTGGCGCCACTGCAACAGGCGCTAGGTTTGTCTTCCCTCTATAGATACAGAGCCTCGTTCAACGTGAAAAGGGTCTGCAAACTTAACCTAAAAATCCTATATTTCGATATACAGAGCTTGAGCACCTCCAAAACCCTAGCCTCCCTAGGTTTTCCCAAACCCTAGCCATTATACACAAACCCTAGCCTCCTATATACTCATACACTCCCCTATACACTCATACACTAGCCTTCAACCACTCTTTGAAGACTTGAAGAGCTGCCATCCAAAGCTTGAAGACAATTCTTGAGTACTGAAGGTGAAGATCAAGACAAAGACCGAAGACTGCACGGCGCGCAAAATAAACAAGAAACAAGATAGGCTTTCTCTTTAATTTTCTGCACTTCCCCCCTCTCTCTTCTCTCTCCAACCCACTTGAGTTTTCTCTATTTTAATCCACCATCTCTTTCCCCCCCTTTCTTTGCATGCTTGAAACAAAGGGACTCCCGGTCCATGTGTAGGATTAGACTGTTGGAGAGTCACCGTGTCGGGGGCTTTCTTCTAGTCTAACTAGAGACCACGTGGGTCCGACCCTCTTGATTATGTGGTGAAGCCTTAACCTTGTATGTTCACGACCCCAAATTGCATTGTGCATATCATAGTCTTGTATCTTCCGAAATTCGTTTTCAAAATCGTTTTCAAACTTGTTTTCAAAATTGCATCAAAATCACTTTTTCAAAAACTTGTTTTCAAAACCATGATTCTATGGTGATTCTAGCCTTTCCATGGCTAGGGTTGCTTTAGGAAAGTGTTACATTAAAAGTGACCCTTTTGGTCTATATTTTCAAACCTTGTTGTTTTCCAAAAGCACTTTCTTAAAGTGGTTCTAGCCCTCTTTTGGTTAGAATCGCTTTAGGAAAGTGAGACGTTTTCATACTTTCCAAAAAACTCTCTCTTTAAAAATCTCTTCCTAAAAATCTCTTTTTCAACATACTTTCCTAAAACTCTCCACTCCAAAATTGTTTTCAAAAACTCCCCTCCAAAATCTATTTTTCAAAACCCTTTTTTTTTCAACTCCTTTCCGAAACTCTCTCTCTTAAAAATTCACTTTCCAAAAACGCTCCCTAAAAATCTTTCCAAAAACTCTCTTTTTCAAAATCTTCCTTCTAGAAATTTCCATTATAGGATTTCCTTCCAAAATCTATGTTTCCAAAAACACACTTTCTAAAAACTCCTCCCTAGGATTCCCTTCTAGAAAACCTTCGTTTTTAAAAATGCGTTTTCCAAAAACTCTTTCCTTAGAGCCCAAGTCAAGCCCTAGAGCCCACAATTAGGAAACCCTAATTTTCTTTCCAAAAACGTGGTTTTCCAAACTTTGCCTCAAACCTAGGTTTCCAAAACCTTTTGTTTTCACATCCAAACTCTACACGGTTTCAAAACTTATTTTCTACGTCAAAACTATAATTTTCCAAATCTAGGGTTTCTAGAATCTCCTTTTCCCAAATCTTTGCCAAATCCTATCTTCCCTTTAGGAAACCGAATCAAATCTCCCTGTTTAAGAAACTAGTTTCCGTCCTCCGTTTTTGGAAACAAAATCAAATCTTTTCTTTTAGAAATAAAATCCAATCCCTTCCCAATCCAACTCTTTCCTAATTCAAATCCTTTCTAATCCTCCACTTTCCTAAATCTTAAGTTTCCAAAATTTGAACATAAAATCTTTCCTAAGTTTTAAAACTCAACTTTCAAATCTTTCCTAATCAACCCTTTCCTAATCTCAAGATTTTCTAAAACTCTAAGACTTTCTAAATCTTAAACTTTCTAAATTTCAAATCTTTCTAAATTCTAAACTTTCTTAAACTTCAAATCTTTCCAAATCTAAGACTTTTCTAGATTCAAAACTTTCTTAATTGAAACATTTCTTAAACTGAAGACTTTTCTTTTTCAAACCTTTCCTAAAACAAAACTTTCTTATTTTCAAAACTTCCTTGTTTTCAAAACTTTCCAAAATTGAAACTTTCCTTTTTCAAAACTTTCTTAATTTCGAAACTCTCCTAATTTGAAAACTTTCCTAATTCAAAACTTTCTTCAGTTGAAACTTTCCTAAACCAAAACTTTCCTAATTCACAACTCGGAACTTTCCAAAAATGAAACTTTCCAAATTCGAAGCTTTCCTAACTTGAACCTTTCCTAATTCAAGCATTTCCTAAAATCCAATCCTTCCAAATCTTCCAAACCAAGTCAAATCTTTCCTAAGTCTCTTCTCTTTCCTAAGTCTAGGTTTTCTTAAACCTTCTCTTTTCCAAAACAAGTCCAAATCTATCTTTTTAAATCCAAGTCCAATCTTTTCCAAAATTTCAATTTCCAATCTCCTATTCTAATCCCAAATCAAATCCAGTTTTCAATTCAATCTCTTTCTTCTAATTCAATTTCTCTCTTCAAATCAATCTCTTTTCAATCGGACTCCGGTCCGAACTACGACTGACCTGATTCCCCCAAAGGGATACGTAGGCAACCTCGATAGGTGCGGCCACAATACCTTTCAAACTTTTAATTCCACCCTCATGGGTGCGGTTTTCAAAGTCTTTTCAAATCTCAAATTCCAATCAATTTTCAAAATTCCAATTTCGAAATTTCTATTTTCAAATTTCTACTTTCAATTTTCAAACTTTTCAATTTCAATCCCATCTTTTCAAATCTATTTTCAAATTAAATCAATCGCTTTCCAAATCTATTTTTCAATTCCTTTCTATTGCACTTGCATATCATGCGTCATGTTAGTTTTCAAACATTTGTTTTTCAAAGTGAATAGTATTGGCCATTAGTTAATTAAGGACTCTCATAGGTGAATCTAGGATAGATTGACATGTAGGTACCGAAAGGGTGGGGTAGGGTGATAGCTTAGTGCGTCTTCCCTACACGTAACCATTCTCCGAACCTAAGATCATTGTTTTCAAAGACCAAAAGGAGTTATTTTTCTAAAAAGGGCTAAATGTTTTCCAAAGGTTGCCAAACAACCCGTTTTCTTAAAAACCCTCTCTTGAGGATGTTTTCCAAAATCGTTTTTTCAAAAACCCTAAGTATAGTTTTCGGACTATGCTTAGTTTTTAGGTGACCTAACTCACCTTAATCAAGTTAGGTGGCGACTCCAAATGTTTTTCAAAAGCCCTTTATTCAAACCAGTTTTTCAATTCAAACTTAGTCGTACTCATTCTTCTAGGAGGGTGAGTTCTAACGAGAGAGTACAACATTTTTCCCGCTTGGGTGAGTATTCCTCGAGTGCGAAAAATCTGGGCGCGACAGCTGGCGACTCCACTGGGGAGACTTAGAGGGTTAGGCCGTAGTCATGTCTCTTTACCCTTCACCCATGTAGAGTCTTCAATTAACTTGGTTCAATCCTATTCACTTTAAATTTTCAAAACTAAATTTCCGAAATTGTTTTCAAAAAAAAAAAAAAACAAAACATGCATTCATTCATATTATCTTGTATTATGTTTATCATCCACATACTGGCACTTGCATCTTTGTTTTGTAGGTGCGCTTTATGTTTAAATTTTATTAACTGCTTTGCATGAATGTGATGTACAGGATGAATGGGAGTTGTTGGGCCCTTTCCTCCACTTTTAAAAAATCACACACACACTGCATGTGCACTTGCATTCTGTATACTTGCATACCCTGATATGTCCTTTCTAGTTAGAAAGGGGGAACGGTATATTGGTTGTGGGCAAGATGGTGTGTCAGTTTCTTCACCTACGACCTCTTGATGGTTCCCCCACTCGGATCACCAACCGATCATGGCACCACCTCAGGGAGTGGGCCTAGGTTTGAAGATCCGAGGACCGAGCCTTTTTAGGACGCATTAGTTAACCCTCAACCTCATACTCATATAGACACCATGCATAGCCGAACCTCTGCCGGATTTAAGACATGAGCACCGTTTTCAAAATCACGGAGGAAAGGACGACTGCTTTTACTTTCGTTTATACCTGCTGTTATAATGCTTGTATTTATACTGTTATAATGCCTGTCTAACTGTTCATGCATGCATGTTTACTTCAATTGTACTTTCTCTCTTATACTCTTTGCATATCCATGTTCATGCATTCAATATTCCATGTCAAGACAAGAGTTCCAAGTAACTCAAGTCACTGCATTCTCATGCATGTGATCAACCCATTGAGAGTGACACCAACGTTACTCTCCCTTGCATTAAACCTACCCAAACCCTAAGGGTTCCCACGTAACCCTAAGGGACTCATTGCATGCATCTCAATCCATTCCACAAGAGGGGCCCCAATCCCTCTATGCTCACGGAGATAGGATTGCCAAGAAGACAAGGGGCAATCAATCAACAAGGTCTCTTAGCGACCTCCTCGACATCAAATCCAAGGAAGGCGAATCCGAAGACTCAAGAGTAGTTTGGGTTTCCTTTTGTAAAAATAGATAGGTGGAAGTCCAAAGGAAAATGTTCCCCCTCCCCCTATTAAAATGTATTTCAATTCTTTTGTATTTCAAACCCAGAATTTAATGTATTTCTTTATTTTTATGAATGAATGCATGGATGATTGAAGGTTCCTCCCTGACGGTAAAGTGTCTGCATATAGGGGCTAACCCCCTATCTCCAAAAGTGAGCCAATTCATCATGTTTAGTTTTCCCCTTTAAAAAGGGGCACCTTAGAGCATGCGTTGCATAAAGACTTGTCAAGGTCAAACACTGACTCTTCCCTTTTTGTTGGTTTTAGGTACCTTCCCTCGTTCCCCGATCTTACAAGCATGGAATTGCTTACTCTTGATACGTTAACTCAGTTACTAGCAGAGACAAGAGGAGTCAAGCATAAGATGACCGAAATGGAAGGCATGCTTTCCTCACTCTTATCTCACACAACCCGAGAGCAAGCAGAGTCCTTGTGGGCCCAAACCCATAATGGACGAAAAAGGGCGAAGAAGGAAGATCATGACTATGCAGCCACCATTGCTTCCCAACGACCTCCTCGGGCCGAGGGCCTTGCTCGAATACCTTCCAAACCAACCCCTAACCAAACACAAGGATTATATGACCTTCCCTTCGAATATCATCCCGACCCTGTTGGCCCTGCCAACGAGAATGGTCCCGTTCTGAAACATAGAACCCGAAGCCCTTTCAATTCTCGAACCATCAACCCAGTAGTGACCTCACCAAAACGTGGTCCCCAATCATCAAAAACATCTGCAATACCTCTTCGGACTAGGTGAACAAGTGGGAAGAAGCGGACATTTACAAAACTCGCGTGTTCACAGACCACGGTCTATTTTGGCCTCTTAGCAGCTGGGTACCTGAAACCTATACCTGCTCGACCCCAGCCCAATCCTCCGCCTCATTACTTTAAATCTGCAGCAAGCTGTAAGTATCATTCGGATAGCCAAGGACACGATACTGAAGATTGTTTGGCTCTCAAGCATAAGATTCAAGACCTGATAGATAATAAGATCATTGGGATACGACCGGCAAATCCTTCTCCGAACGGCTCTGCAAACCCTCCACTGGACCATGCTGTCAACATCATTACAAAGTTTGGTAACAACAAGGTTTGTTTTGCTGCATGCCAAGAGATATATTACAAGGATGGAAAGGAAATGGAATGCGAAGATGCCTGGTCACAATATAACCCTGATGAGATGCCGACCCCTGAAGACAAACTTGTATACGAGTATGTGAAGAAAATTGATGAGGAGCTGTCCAAAATCCATAATAAGAATTCCCCATTGTGTACACCTAAGGAGTGTTGAGCCCCAATTGGAGGCCAGAGCAGAAAACCCCGGGCACGACCTATCAAGCTGGACGAGTATGAATCGCCCGAGTGGTTTGTTAAAGAAACTTCGGAGCAAACAAATGAAGGCCAGACAATCAAGAAAGCTGACAATTATCTCATCACCGCCAACTCACTTGGAACTCCAAGAGAAGCATCTAACTATCCTGCCTTAGCTGAAAATCTCAACCATGGATGGAATGCAGATGAGGGCACGAGCCCAAGACCTTACTAAAAATGGGTTTCTTGCACAAGCGTACAAGAGAGGGGTGGTTTCACCCACTTTCTTTCTATTCCTTTTACTTCTTGTCTTTAAATTAACGTTTACATTTTCTTATTGCTTAAGAACCTTATACTTTTCGTAAAAATAATAATAATAATCAAATGACAGTCTTTTACTCCATTGCTGTTGTCTTGTCTTCCTTGGGAATAATGACCACTTTCTACGCAAGGGGCATGGTTTGTCTTATGGAATGATCCAACTTGAAGGGATGATAGCATGAGTTAACCACTCGCCAAATGATCAGCTTTCCAGAGAGAGAATAAGGATGAGTGAGGATACTACCCAAAGGTGACACTTGCAAGACTCTGAGGCTAAGCGATGTGTGGCCAGTTTATCAAAATGAAGAGGAGCCATCTTTCATTTCCCCACATATAAAGAATAAATAACTAAATAAATGAAAAAATGTGCTCGTATTCTCTTTGCTTAACCCCTAGTGCCTCGCGGAAAGCGAAAATTTTCTTTGTCAACCCTAATCCAAGACTGTCCTCCCCACACTAGGGCAGACATTAGTTGAGAATTCTAGAAGTGGTGTCCACCTCTATCATGCTAGGATAGTGTTGAAAACTCTATGGATCAAGAAATTTAATTCAAAGTGAAGAGAGGCCCTCATTTCATTTCCCATATAGTCAACAGCAACCCTTTGCCAAACCCGTTGAGCCACTTATCCTTTCTTAACAAAACCCCAACCTAGGGATCACCGCCCACACTGGGTATATTGAACTTCCAAGGAAAAGATTTAAGGGGAAAGGGTTAAAGAATTGTTTCGTTTCATAAAAGAAAAGAAAAGAAATAGAAAGGAAAAGCAAAAGAAAGGGGTTGCCAAGGGGCAAGAGGCCAAAAAAAAAAAAAAACCATGATTCTAAAGAAAGGCCTGAAGTAAATCGTGATTGAATTAACTTCAAAGGCACAGAAAAGAAAATCATGTTTATCTCAAGAAGTACATGGAAAGGGTGAAAGAACGAGGTTATTTTCACCCTGAGAAATATATGGCCAAAAGCGAGAAGGAAATTTAAAGGTGATCCTAGGTTACAAGGAAACCTAGTAGGTACAATAGGTTTGAACTTTTACCTTTTCTTGCAAAACTCCGAAACCATGGCCTACATTACAACCCTATTAAAGTCCCCTCTGATTGAAAAAAGATTGCTTGATCTAAATGAGTTAGATACGCTGCCAAAGCTTATAAAAAAAAAAAAAATTGGATGCTAATCCTACTGAAAAACGGTTAAGAACAGTTTGGATCTAAACCCTGCTGAAAACAACATTGAATTTGAGCCTACATATCCCGTTGTTTCTAAAACCCCATAACCTAGCCTACATTACGGTCTTAAACAAAGCCTTCTCGGATTGAAATGACTGTCCACTTATCGCTCTGCCAAAGGTCAGGTAAGTTGTTGCTAAGACCCCGAGAGTCGAGAGTTTCAACCCAATAACCCTATACACTAACCCTAAGACAAAAGAGTTGGGGGCGATCAAGAGGTTGAGTAAAGCACGAAATGCTATCATCCCATCAAGGTAAGGTTGAGCTAGAAGAGAGGCTAAACTCCCGAAGAAGAGGGAGTTACCATTCCCAAGGCTACAAGTCTAACAGCACCTTGTGTCATTCTATTAACATATTTCTAACTGGTGCATATATATATAAAAAAAAAAAAAAATCAGCATGAGCTTTGCATGTATAGGACATAACTCCCTGTAGAAATAGAAATCACCAATATCAACTCATATAATAAACATCTAACATCATCATACATCACATACCTCTGATCATATGTATATGTCTATCTGTGCATCTAAGTACCATAAACCTCCATCCTTATACAAAACTATGCAAAATAAAACTGTCTAACATCAATACATCTCAGGGACCAGGGGCAAAGGAGGATCAGAGTCTCCACAAGGGGCATCAATCACAGGTCAAAATCAATATCATCTGGATCAAAATCCCCGAAACCCGGCATCGGAGGAGGAGGATAACTACTCGAAGCACCGCCATCCTGCAGGGGAGATAAAACCAAAATCAGCTGCAAGCAAAAGGAGCTAAGCAACGGCAGAGCAATAAGGAGCAAAGAGAGAATAACTTACCCCCCCACCACCCATCTGAGATAACCGAGCCGTTAGGGAAGCTACCTCGGCCTGGTACTGGTCTCGCTCCTTCTGGTACCGGTCTCTTTGATCTCTTACAGCAGTAAACTCGGTCTGGGGCACATATACTCCAGCCCGGTGCCATAGGTCAACCACCTCCTGGCCAACAGCATACCCGCTGACAACTACCTCCAACCGGGTGAAGGCACCAACCAAATGGGCCCCGAAGTGCGTGGCATAATCCGTATCCGGAGGAAGCAAGAACTCGGCACCCGGCTGACGCTCCTGATAAGGGATGGGCACTTCCGCCACCAGGGCTCCAAACATATACTCTGGCGGAGCTCCTGCTGATCGAAACTCCTCGTGAAACTGCCTCCAATGCCGCTCTCCAAGGTAGGACTCCCAGGTGTCATCACTGAGAAAAAAAGCTCTCGACAAAGACAATGGGACCAGGTACCGGACTGTTTCATAATGGACTGATCCAATGAAGGGCCGCCAGGTCACATCTCTCGCCTCAATTAGCTCCAGGTTAGCCTGAAGCGTCGCGAAGTCAGTAATCTTCGATCGCTGGGCTACCCGGTCATGAGCCCACCTCAAAGCACGAGGATAGAGATCATCCTCAACAACTGCGGGACGACGCACTGGCAGGTACTCGTAACTCCACCAGACCAGGAAGGGCCAAAAGCTAGTCATACTGCCCCAGCGAGAAGAAGTCCGAACCCGCATCGATCGAAGAAAGCAGCCAAAAGAAAAGGACCCCCAGTCTAACTCGGACAAAGCTCCCAGATCGGCTACTATACTCACTAGACGGCACGGCACGAGTGACTTGTTGTTGTTGTAGAAGCAGCTAAAGATGATGTACAACACAAGTCGCCGTCTCATGATGTCCCGTCGGGCAGGCGATGGCTCGGTAGCAAAAGTACGCTCACCCTGACTAATCCAAGAGACTGGGAAGGCAGAACGCTTAGGCTAAGGCACGTCCAACAGCAAACAAGCCTCGTCCCTGCTAACCGGGTGCAGGGTGATCCGCCGGCCGACAAAGGAAAGTCCAGTAATAATCGCCCAATCCAAAGGAGTGGGGCCTAACTCGAAGCGGACAAAATGGAAGGTCTCAGTCTCCCTGAACCACCTCTCAACAAGTGCCAGTACCAAATGCCGGTTCAGGCGGTTAGCTTGTAATCCCATAAAGGCGCCAAACCCGATCTCTGCCAAGAAGGCGCGGTATGATGGGGCAGCCTGCTGCATGGTCACAAAAACTTGATGAACAGCCCCTCGAAAAGCTGTATGTACCCGCGGAGGTGGCAAATGCTGTCTGGAATATACACTAGGATGATATGCCAGATCCCTGAGAGGTGGGACATCTGGTATCTGCAAATCTCCCAAGTCAGCGTCTGTCTGCCTATGCCTGGAAGAAGCTCTCCCATAGCCGGTCACCTGGTCCCCAAGGCCCGGTACCTCCTCCTCGGCATCAACCTCCTCAGCAAAAGCCTGCTCAATCGGAGGAAAAGGGTCGACAGGTAGTCTACTCCCTTGCCCGCTCTGGCTGGATGAGGATCGTCCGGTGGATCGTCGACTACCTCTGGATCGACTGGAGCCGCCAGCAGAATCTGTCTAGGCCACCTTCCCCGAGCGGTGTCTCCTCTCAGAACCATCATCACCTGCGTCTGCCATCCTGAAAAGGTAAGCCAAGGTAAGTGATGTTAATATACCATCCATGCAGTTTAAATAACAATAAAATAAAGCAAACAAATAACACAAAACAAATAAACGATTTTGAATAACAAATCAAAAACAAAATTTTCACACATCTTGATTTTCTAACTCCAAATCACATCTCAAGGGTTCTCTGCATTTTCCCTTCAAAAAGATTTTATTTCTAAAATTTTAACCAACTCTTTCCATAATTTCTAAAAATTTCAGTAGAGTCCCGTTTAAAAATGGCCCCTACAACGCCCATGACATCAACATAAAACACGAAATATGCACCTTCCAATGCTACAATCACATGACAATGGCACCCGTGCACACTTTCCAATTTTTCAAAATTTTCAAAACTCATGTTTTATTTTTCAAATAAATCAATGGTTCTCAGGCTTCCAAAATTTTTCAAAATCACCTCCAATGTTTTCAAATTATTCCTACATTTTTCCAAATTTCAAACTTTAAAAATTTCATCAATTTCTTGAATTTCCTAATTTTTTCTAATTTTCTAAATATTTTTCTAATTTTCCAAAAAATCAAAAATTCACCGAGTTTTCAAAAAATCACGAAACTTCATACGGTTGTTAAACACATTTTTCTAAGGCACATTGCACAAAAACATAGCCAGAAAACCTAATACCCATGCTTATAGGAACAAATTTCCTATTCCTGTAGAAAACCCCCTTCACACATTTACATATAATCACTCAAATTCAATCAAACAACCATCAAATTGCAAAAACAACATCACCAAAGTGTTCAAAACATATCAAAGCATTAATTTCCACTATTCACATGATTCAAACGAAGTTCTACACATCAAAATCAACAAAATTTGAAAACTCACCTTTTGGAAGTTCTCCGGCGAAATCTTCACTTTCGGCGACTTTTCCGGCGACGTGGGATCCCTCCGGCAATCACCCGTGGTCCCTAAGGAATGCTCCTTCATTGTCCAAGACGGATTCCTCGCAATGCCTCACAAATTTGCAAAAAACTCTTCAAATCCTGTGGGTGTTCGACCCAGAAATTTTCTGGTTTTAACTTTAAGCCTGGCGCCACTAGCAGAGGTGCCAGTTCATTTCTGCCAAAGTAGTGGCGCCAGTTAATTAAGTTTGGGCAGTTGTGCCTTTTTTCCCGCCAAAACTCGTTTTCGAAGGCCTTTTTGGCTTGTTATCCGTTTTCGGCCCCCGTTGTCGAAGGATTTCCAGTGTCCGTCCCTCCGACTGCCTCGCGGTCAACATCGGACTCTTACTCTTATCATTTTCTGTCTTTGACAAGCAAGATAGAAAAAGAGGGGCAGCTGTAAGCACCCCATTTTTGACCGCTCGGCAGTCTACACTCCGTCTAGACTTGTTTTCAAGTCATTGTAGACATATTCCAATCGAAACCAATCCTCTAGGTCCAAATTTCGTCTTTCCATCGCTTCGCGGGCCTGTCAGGCCCAAATAGTTGCAAAATGACCAAAATGCCCTTAGGGGCATTGTCCTTTCTTATTCCAATTCCAATCCCTCTCTCGAGACAGTTTATTCCTCGAGACGGTCCGAGTAGCAAAACTACTCACAAAACTCTTAGAGTGGCGGAAACACTCATAAAACCGTTAGAGTAGCGGAAATACTCACAAAACCGTTAGAGTGGCGGAAACACTCACAATCCAGGCACGTCTCTTTGGAGACGGTAAGACCCCTTTTCAATCCCACTCTCAAGACAGTTTATTCCTCGAGACGGCTCCAATCCAGGCACGTCTCTTCGGAGACGGTAAGACCCCTTCCAATCCTTCTCTCGAGACAGTTTATTCCTCGCCCGAGTAGCAAAAATACTCACAGAACCGTTAGAGTAGCGAAAATACTCACAGAACCGTTAGAGTAGCGGAAATACTCACAAAACCATTAGAGTAGCGGAAATACTCACAGAACCATCCGAGTAGGGAAAATACTCAACCCCGTCCGAGTAGCGGAAATACTCAACCCCGTTAGAGTAGCGGAAATACTCAACCGTTAGAGTAGCGGAAATACTCACAAAACCGTTAGAGTAGCGGAAATACTCACATCGTGAGAGTGGCGGAAACACTCAAAACCCAGGTCAACACCAGTGTCTGTTAGCTCACTTCGGTGAAAAATGACCAGACTACCCTTTGGACCTTTTCCAAGACTTTTCGGTCAAGACGACCATTTTGCCCCTAAGCATCCGAATGCTCGGGAACCACACCGGCTCTGGGTATCAAACCGGTAACCTCCTGAGAATACTTTTTATAGTATTCTCAACCTTCCTTTACCTTTCCGGACCATTCCGAGTCAGTTCCGGCCAACTCAGTACAAAATGACCGTTTTGCCCCTGGAGGGCCGGTCTCCTTCTTCGACCATACTGGCTTTGAGTATCAAACCGGTAATGTCCCGAGAATACTTTTTATAGTATTTTCAACCTTCCTTTACCTTTCCGGACCATTCCGAGTCAGTTCCGGCCAACCCGATACAAAATGGCCGTTTTGCCCCTAGAGGGCCGGTCTCCTTCTTTGACCACACCGGCTCTGGGTATCAAACCGGTAATGTCCTGAGAATACTTTTTATAGGGTTCTCAACCTTCCTTTACCTTTCCGAATCATTCCGAGTCAGTTCCGGCAAACCCGATACAAAATGACCGTTTTGCCCCTCGTGGGCCGGTCTCCATTTCCGACCACGCTGGCCATGGGAATCAAACCGGCAACCTCTGCGAACATTCTAAATAATGTTTCCAGATCCCAAGTCTTTTCCCGGGACAATCCAAGTTCGCCCCGGCAGTTTTCCGGTTCGATTAACCGTTTTGCCCCTAAAGGCCTGGTCAACCTTTCCGACCCACCTTATCTTCATTTTTCAAGTCAAATACCTCTAGGACACTATTTTAAGTGTTCCTGCTTCTTTCTTAAAGTGGTTCTAGCCCTCTTTTGGTTAGAATCGCTTTAGGAAAGTGAGACGTTTTCATGCTTTCCAAAAAACTCTCTCTTTAAAAATCTCTTCCTAAAAATCTCTTTTTCAACATACTTCCTAAAACTCTCCTCTCCAAAATTGTTTTCAAAAACTCCCCTCGAAAATCTATTTTTCAAAACCCTTTTTTTTTTCAACTCCTTTCCAAAACTCTCTCTTAAAAATTCACTTTCCAAAAACGCTCCCTAAAAATCTTTCGAAAAACTCTCTTTTTCAAAATCTTCCTTCTAGAAATTTCCTCTATAGGATTTCCTTCCAAAATCTATGTTTCCAAAAACACACTTTCCAAAAACTCCTCCCTAGGATTCCCTTCTGGAAAACCTTCGTTTTCAAAAACGCGTTTTCCAAAAACTCTTTTCTTAGAGCCCAAATCAAGCCCTAGAGCCCACAATTAGGAAACCCTAATTTTCTTTCCAAAAACGTGGTTTTCCAAACTTTGCCCCAAACCTAGGTTTCCAAAACCTTTTGTTTTCACATCCAAACTCTACACGTTTTCAAAACCTATTTTTTACGTCAAAACTATAATTTTCCAAATCTAGGGTTTCTAGAATCTCCTTTTTCCAAATTTTTGCCAAATCCTATCTTCCCTTTAGGAAACCGAATCAAATCTCCCCGTTTAAGAAACTAGATTCCGTCCTCCGTTTTTGGAAACAAAATCAAATCTTTTCTTTTAGAAACAAAATCCAATCCCTTCCCAATCCAACTCTTTCCTAATTCAAATCCTTTCTAATCCTCCACTTTCCTAAATCTTAAGTTTCCAAAATTTGAACATAAAATCTTTCCTAAGTTTTAAAACTCAACTTTCAAATCTTTCCTAATTCAACCCTTTCCTAATCTCAAGATTTTCTAAAACTCTAAGACTTTCTAAATCTTAAACTTTCTAAATTTCAAATCTTTCTAAATTCTAAACTTTCTTAAACTTCAAATCTTTCCAAATCTAAGACTTTTCTAAATTCAAAACTTTCTTAATTGAAACATTTCTTAAACTGAAGACTTTCCTTTTTCAAACCTTTCCTAAACCAAACTTTCTTATTTTCAAAACTTCCTTGTTTTCAAAACTTTCCAAAATTGAAGCTTCCCTTTTTCAAAACTTTCGTAATTTCGAAACTCTCCTAATTTGAAAACTTTCCTAATTCAAAACTTTCTTAAATTGAAACTTTCCTAAACCAAAACTTTCCTAATTCACAACTCGGAACTTTCCAAAAATGAAACTTTCCAAATTCGAAGCTTTCCTAACTTGAACCTTTCCTAATTCAAGCATTTCCTAAAATCCAATCCTTCCAAATCTTCCAAGCCAAGTCAAATCTTTCCTAAGTCTCTTCTCTTTCCTAAGTCTAGGTTTTCTTAAACCTTCTCTTTTCCAAAGCAAGTCCAAATCTATCTTTTTAAATCCAAGTCCAATCTTTTCCAAAATTTCAATTTCTATTCTCCTTTTCTAATCCCAAATCAAATCCAATTTTCAATTCAATCTCTTTCTTCTAATTCAATTTCTCTCTTCAAATCAATCTCTTTTCAATCGGACTCCGGTCCGAACTACGATTGACCTGATTCCCCCAAAGGGATACGTAGGCAACCTCCATAGGTGCGGTCACAATACCTTTCAAACTTTTAATTCCACCCTCATGGGTGCGGTTTTCAAAGTCTTTTCAAATCTGAAATTCCAATCAATTTTCAAAATTCCAATTTTGAAATTTCTATTTTCAAATTTCTACTTTCAATTTTCAAACTTTCCAATTTCAATCCCATCTTTTCAAATCTATTTTCAAATTAAATCAATCGCTTTCCAAATTTATTTTTCAATTCTTTTCTATTGCACTTGCATATCATGCGTCATGTTAGTTTTCAAACATTTGTTTTTCAAAGTGAATAGTATTGGCCATTAGTTAATTAAAGACTCTCATAGGTGAATCTAGGATAGATTGACATGTAGGTACTGAAAGGGCGGGGTAGGGTGATAGCTTAGTGCGTCTTCCCTACACGTAACCAACCTCCGAACCTAAGATCACTGTTTTCAAAGACCAAAAGGAGTTATTTTTCTAAAAAGGGCTAAATGTTTTCCAAAGGTTGCCAAACAACCTGTTTTCTTAAAAACCCTCTCTTGAGGATGTTTTCCAAAATCGTTTTTTCAAAAACCCTAAGTATAGTTTTCGGACTATGCTTAGTTTTTAGGTGACCTAACTCACCTTAATCAAGTTAGGTGGCGACTCCAAATGTTTTTCAAAAGCCCTTTATTTAAACCAGTTTTTCAATTCAAACTTAGTCGCACTCATTCTTCTAGGAGGGTGAGTTCTAACGAGAGAGTACAACATTTTTCCCGCTTGGGTGAGTATTCCTCGAGTGCGAAAAATCTGGGCACGACACCAGTGTGGTTCCCGGGGTGCTCGAATGCCTGGGGGCAAAATGGTCATCTTGACCAGAAAGTCTCGGAATTGGCTCGAAATTGACTGGAAGACACCTAATCATGCCGCATTGTCTTTAAGACAATCTTGGAAGGGTGGAATTACCGTTCTGAGGACTTAGGTACTTTCTCAAAGAAAGTGCCAGAAATGGCCCTAGGGGCAGTTTGGTCATTTTTCACCGGAGTGGGCTAGTAGGCACTGGTGCTGACCTGGGTTTTGAGTGTTTCCATCACTCTGATGGCAGTCCCGTGATATAGGGGTTTGTTTGCAATTCCCTATATCGACCTGTTTGCGAGTGTTTCCGCCACTTTGACAGTTGCGATGTTTATGAGTATTTTCGTTACTTTAATGGGTCGTGCTCATTCTAGAGACTGCATGATCTCGGGAAGCTGCTAGGTGGACTTAGCGCCTAAGGAATCAACTTTCTCGGAAGCCGTGCCAAAACAGACATTTCTTCATTGGTAGGCTAGCAGGAGCCAAAGGTGGACCGTTCTACCATCTAGGGGACTTGGGGTCTTGTCTCGATCGACGACTTTAAAGGGACTTACCATTTCGAAAAGTTCTCTCCAAAACATGCTGGACAGGATAGACTTACCACCTTGAGGAATCAACTATCTCGAAAGGTGTACCGGATTTAATTGAAATTGGAATTGGACTAGAAATGGGACTTACCATCTTCGAGTCGACGTGCCCACTAGAATTGAACCGAACAATGCTACCAAGGGCATTTTGGTCATTTTACCTCTATTTGGGCACAATGGGCCACGAAGCGATTGATTGACAGGATTAGACTTGGAAAGCTGATTTAAACCAAAATATGTTCATATTGACTTGAACTCAAGTCTGGACGGACTGGAGACTGCCGAGCAGGCAAAAATGGGGTGTTTACAGCTGCCTCTCTTTTTCTGTCTTCGCTTGTCAAAGATAGAAAATGATAGAGTAAGAGTCCCATGTTGACTGTGAGGCGGTCAGAGGGACGCACTTTGGAAATTTTTTAAAACGGGAGTTTGGAAATGGATATTGGGCCCAAAAGGCCTTTGAAATCGAGTTTTGGCAGAAAAACGGGCAAAACTGCCCGGAATTGGAAACTAGAGCCACTAGCAATGGCGCCTTTGTTAAATTTGGCTTGGCGCCATTGCCTGTTCAACGTTGTCGCAGGAGTTGAGAGATTTTCGAGAAACCAAGAGTCCTTTGCGAGTAAACCAACTTAGACATTTGAAGGAGTGCTTCCTAGGGATCATAAAGGATTGCCAGAAGTAGACACCGTCGCCGGAAGAGAAGATTTCGCCAGAGAACTCCAAGAGATGAGAAAAATACTTAGAAAAATAGAAAAATTGAGAAAATATTAGAATTTACTGTTTAGAAAATGTAGGAATATTTAAAAAAAAAATTTGAAATAAATTTGAGAAAAACAAGTCTTTTGAAAAATTTGAAAATTTGAAAAGTGTGCGTGGGTGCGGGTGCTATGTGATTGGGATGTTGTATAGTGCATTGTTTGTATTTTGTGTTAATGTCGTAGGTATGGTAGGGACCATTTTTAAGCAGAACTCTGCCAAAATTTTTTCGAAATTAAGGAAAGAGTTGAAAAAGTTTTGGAATAAAATTTTTTTGAAGGAAAAAGACAAAAAACCCTTGAGGTTTTAGAAAACTCATTTTGACTCGAAGTTGGAGAATCAAAATGTGTAAGAAATTCATTTCGACTTGGAAGCGAGATTTTAAAATCAAAATGTGTAGGAAATTCTTTTTGACTTATTATTTGAAATCTTTTTATTTTTTATTTTTTGTTTATTTTTATTATTTATTTATTTATTTTCATTTTTTTCTCTTTCTTCTTTTTGTTACCTCTCATTTTTTGTTACCTTTCTAAGTTATATTTACCTCATGTCGGTATTCTTACATTGATCTTCAAGATGGTAGATGCAGGCGATGACAGTTCTAAGAGGAGATGCAGGTTCGGGAAGGCGGCTCGGACAGATTCTGTTGGTAGCTCCAGTCGCCCCAGGGGTAGTCACAAATCAGGTAGCAGGGCATTTTCCAGCCAGAATGGAAGGGAAGTAGGCCTCTAGTCGACCCCTTCTCTATTGTCAAGTTTTTGAGGAGAAGATAGATGTCATGGATGAGGCATTGGATGTTAAGAATCGTTGAGTTGGCAAAAAGGTGGTGTTCCCAGCTACTCCACTTTTCCTGTATTGAACTGATATTTTATTTGTCGAAATGCTGGCCCTTTGGGGAAGTCCACAGTTGATGTATAATACTTCTTGAACCGGTACTCTGTCTAGTGAAATGCTGCTCCTCTAGGGGGGAGTCCAAGGTTTGATTGGGGAGGTCGAGGGTGGGCCATTGCCCCATTCTCTATTTCTTGTTGGTCATGGAAATTTGAGCTTTCTAAGGTGTGTGCCGATGTTAGAGATGTCTAAGTAGTGGCTTTAGCTCTTTTTTGCTTTTTACCTCGTTCCCTGTTTCTTATTTGAGAGAGAGAGAGAGAGAAAGACATAGAGTTAGTTTTTGTAAAAAAGCAGTTTATTTATGACAATTCTAAAAATGCACAGATAAATGGGTGAATGCATATTATACTTTATTATTATTATTATTTATTTATTTTTTATTTTTTTATGAATGCACATAGAATTAGATGTATGACTTATTTTGCATGTCCTAATTTTTTTTATATATATTTTTATGAATGCACAAGTTCATACATGAATGGAATTTAATGCATGTCATGCCTTTGATGAATACATGAATAGATACAAACTACAAATGAATTTAATGGATGTACAGGTTATACATATCATGGATGAGTTATACTACACGTATATAAACTATTTACAAAAAATGTCCCAGGATTGCCCCAAGGCCCATACTTTCATGATTCTGTTTCCCTTCCAGATTTGGGCCCTCTATTTGGGCCCAATGGGCCCGTAAAGCGATTGATTGATGGGATTAGACTTGGAAAGCTGATTTAAACCAGAATATGTCTATATTGACCTGAACTCAAGTCTAGACGGACTGGAGATTGCTAAGCGGGCAAAAAAGGGGTGCTTACAGCACTCTAGGCAGCTTCCCATGATCGATTGATCTCTAGAACTAATGCCAAATAGCGTCGCAGTGACAGAATCACTCACAAACTATCACACTGTTAGAGTGACGGAAACACTCACAAACCATCAAATCGTTGAAGTGACAAAAACACTCATAAACCTTCAACGGTTTACTTCTGGCACCTACTAGCCCGCCAATGTAAAATGTCTTTTATGCTCTTTGGCTTCCGGTGGTTTCCCGAGATTAGGCAGTCTCCGGAACCAACACCAAACCGTTAGAGTGATAGAAATACTCACAAACCTTTAAACCATTAGAGTGATGAGAACACTCACCAGGTTGACACGGGTTTTGCCACTAAATCACCTAGTGTCATAAGACCGAACACGCCTCTTGGCCGTGGCACATTTATCGGAGAAAAGGACCTCTGAAACCAACCTGTCACAACCGTTAGAGTGACAAAAACACTCGTAAACCAGGTCAACAGTAACGCTTGCTAGCTCGTCTTAGTGAAAAATGACCAACCTGCCTCGTGGGCATGATAGCACATGTTGCAAGAAAGTACAACAGTCCATCCAACCCAGCACATCTTCAAGAAAGTACCAAGTCCTCGAGATGGTAATTCCACCTTCCAAGATTGTCCCCGGATAGTCTGATATGTTCAATATGTCATTCTAGTTGACTCCAGACTAATTTCGGTGATACCCAATCAAAATGACCAAACTGCCCCTAGGGCACTCTAGCACGTCCTCGAGAAAGTACTAAGTCCTCAAGATGATAAGTCCACCCTCTTTAATTGTCCCTTGACAGTCTGGCACATTCAAGATACCAATCAAACCAACTCCAGTTCAATTATGATAAACTTCAATCAGAATGACTATTTTGCCCCAAAGCACTCTGGCACATCCTTGAGAAAGTACTAAGTCCTCGAGATAGTAAGGCCACCTTCTCAAACTATCTCTAGATAGTCCGGTATGTTTGATATGCCACTCAAATCCATCTTGGCCCCATTTCGGCAGGTTTTGATGAAAATAACCATTTTGCCCCTAGTGTCTCGAGCATTTCTTAAACCACACCGCCTTTGGGTACCAAACTGGAATTCATCGGGATGCCCCGATGAACATCCCTATCCATTTCCAAGCTAGTCCCTTGGCTCAAAACATCTCTAAGTCAACATCCTAAAGTGTCTCACTGATGCTCTACTAGGGTTGTCTTTTTCTCTGATTTTCTAATTAAAATGCACTATCAAATGACTTGAGAAATGTGTAAATTAGGAAATTTTTGAAAGAATTTCCATAGGTCTTTCCATCGATACGTCTCGACTAAAAAGATAGCTTCCTGACGCATTTGATCTCGTGGCCCGAGAATTGCCACTTTAAGATACCCTTGGAGCGTCTCACAGACGCTCCACCAGGGTTGACCTTTTCATCAATTCCCTAATTAAAATACACTATTAAATAACTTAAGAAATGCGTAAATTAGGAAATTCCCAGAAGCTTGTCCAGAGGACTTCCCATTAATACTGTTCGATTAAGGAGGTCACTTCCCGGAGGCCACGATCAAGTGGCGTAAAAACGGCCATTTTCAAAAACCCTGAGATACTCTGAAAAGCTTATTTCATGCACGCTTCCTAATAAAATATCTCTATCATCTAGAATCCTTTGGAGCTCCCTGAGGGCTCCCAGTTCATGAGAAACAGCAGGGGAGCATCACGAATGCGATCGATTTCCCTAAGTCTTTCCCAAATTGCACGAAGTCATCATAAAAGTTCCTGATAGCGGAGCATGTGCTACATGCGCTCAAAAAATGAAAAGATCATCAAAAAATTTGCTTGCTCCCTGTGATAAGATAGTATAAAAGAGTGCCACGTGTCATCCTCTAAGAGGATAACACTAGGCACATATCTTACATGCGTCTAGTAAAATGTTTTCTAGGTGCATGTATTACATGCACCAGAGTTGTATTCTTTGCCTATAAATATATGCCTCTCCCTACATATTCCAAACTTAAAAAATAAAGGCGAAGCCCTGCTAAAAAACCCTACACACTTAACCTCTTTCAACCCTCCAAGCATCCAAGCTAGATTCAACCCCTCTCTAGCCTATACACCCCATCTTCCAAGCCTTTAAAATAAGATTCAAGCTAACTCCAGCCCACTCAAGCTCCATTCAAGGCCTTTCAAGCTCAAGTCAAGCCCTCTAAAGAAGCATGAAGATGTGTTGAAGACAAGGTAATATTTCTTTTTATGTTTTGTCTTCCCCCACTCTTCTCTTCTCCCTTTTGAAGCTCACTTGAGCTTTTCTCTATTTTACACCCCATTTTCTAAATCCCTGTCTTGCTTTCTTGAATAAGAGGACCTTAGGTCTACGCCAAGGGGAAGCTTTAGGGAAGCCACTGGTTGGGGGCCCTCTCTTTAGCCTACCTTATCATGGTATGGCCCTAAGGCCCCTTGCAATGTGGTGTAGCCTTGAACCTTATATGTTTTCATGACCTCTTGCATATGGTTACTATGTTCATGTGTTGCATGTTTGGCTCTATTTTCATGCTCAACATCATATTTCAAAAACCCTAACTATTTCCATTTCTATGTCTTTTCCAAACTCCATATTCAAGTGTTTTTCCAAAAATGGTTTTAAGAGTTGGCTCCTTGAAGCCTAGTTTAAAACCCTAGATTTTCATAGCCTATGAAGAGACCCCTAAGCCCCCAAATCTCCATTTTGCATCCTTGTATTTTCTACTTTCAAGTTGCATTAAAATGATTTTCAAACCTTCTATTTCACTTTGATTTTCAAAATTTTGCTCTCTTGAGTTTTATGATTAGAATTGTCCTCATGAAGACTTTCTTGAGTGGTCTGCCAACTATATTGACCATATGAACCCTAACTCACAAGAGTGGTTTTCAATACGCCATAAGTGGTTTTCTAAAATAACCTTTCTCAAAAGTGGTTTCAAGAGTTTCTCCTTTTAAGTTTCCATCAAAATAATTACCAATAACTACCTATTCCATATTGGTTTTCAAAAGTTTTACTCTCTTGAGTTAGTGGTTGTAATGGTTCCAAGGCGACCCTCTCTTGAGTAATTTTCATAAAATGGTTTTCAAACCACCATTCTACCTTTCTAAAACCAGTAGGTCCAAACCCTAGTTTAAAACTATAGTTATAAAATCACTAGGTCTAAACCCTAGTTCAAAACCCTAGGCTAACTTCACCCTTGTTGTCCAAATCCTAGGTTAAGTTGACCCTAGTTGTCCAACCCTAGGCTAACTTGACCTTAGTTGTCTGACCTTAGGTTAACCTAACCCAAGTTAGTTGACCCTGGGTCAACCATACCCTAGGTTAACCTAATCTTAGTTAGTTAACCCTAGGTCACCTTAACCCTAGGTTAACTTAAGGCTAGTTTATCAATCCTAGGTCAACCAAACCAAGGTTAGTAAACTTCAAGGCACCAATTTCAAGACCACTAAAAGTCATCATTTAATTCAAAACCATTTTCATAGAATGTTTTCAAAAACCTCCTACTCCCTTTAGTTTCCAAAAACCTAATTCAAAGGTCTTTTTAAATGCATCCATACTCTATCTCAAAATATTTTCAAGAACTCTCTTAAACTTGTCTCAACCAAAAATGGCTACATGCTTCACATTTTCAAAAATTATTTCCAAAACATTTTCAAAGCTCACATTTCTAATGTGGTCTTAACCCTCAAATGGTTAGGGTCTCTAAAGGAAAATGATACATTAAATACAACCTTCGAGGTTGTTTGTTCATATTAGAGTTCTAAAATCCTAAGTGTTTCCAAAGCTCTTTTTTGAAGAATGATTTTCAAGAGTCACACCTTTGAAGTAATCTTAGGTCTTACATGGTTGAGGTTGTTCAAGGAAGGTGAAATATCAAGTAGGATTCTGTAACTCTAAAGTTTTCAAAACCTAAAGGAAGTATCTAGCTCCTTTTCTAATCATGTTTTCAAAATTCATAACCTTAAAGGAGTTAGTCTTTTCATAGCTAATCTCCTAAAAGTGTTGAGATATTCAACATACTTTTTATAAGGTATTCAAAAACTCATTCCAAAACTTTTCAAAGACAAGTTCAAAAGATTCATTTTTCAATTCAAACTCCATTTTTAAAATCTCTAATCAAACTTTCAAACATTTCAAAACTCTCTTAAGTTCTTTCAAAAACCTTCCAAAACTCTTTTTAGTTGTTTGAAAAACATTCTAAACTCTCTTGAGTTGTTTCTAAAACTATTCCAACACTTTGAAAGACATTTAAAAAACACTCAAGTTCAACTTCAAGAATTTTTCAAAAACATTCCAAGTCTTATTTCAAAGGTACTTTAAAAAATCACTAAGTCCAAGTCAAAAGATTCTTGAGTTCAAGTTTCAAAAACCTTTCAAGACTCCTATGAGTCCATTTTCAATAGTGCTCTCGCACGAACTACGGCTGATGTAATTCCCGCCAAATGACGTCCTTCAAATGGACACAAGTCCTTCATATGGACACTTTTAAAAAATATTCTAATCACACCATTTTTAAAACTCTCCCGAACTATGAATGACCTAATTCTTGCCAAATGAGATTGTCGCGCCCAAATTTTTTGCACTCTAGGAATACACACAAATGCGGAAAAAATACTATACTATCTCGTTAAAACTCACTCTTCCAGAAGAATGAATGCGACTATGTTTGAATTGAAAATATATTTGAATAAAGGGTTTTTGGAAATCATTTGGAGTCGCCACCTAACTTGATTAAGGTGATTTAGGTCACCTAAAAACTAAGCACAATCCGAAAACTACACTTAGGGTTTTTGAAAACGATTTTTGAAAATACTACCTCTAGAGAGGGTTTTTAAGAAAACAGGTTGTTTGGCAACCTTTGAAAAATAATTAAACCCTTTTTAAAAATAAACTCCATTTTGGTCTTCGAAATCAGTGATCCTAGGTTCGGAGATTGGTTACATGTAGGGAAGATGCACTAAGTCATCACCTTACCCCGCCCTTGCGGTACCTACATGTCTATTTACCCTAGATTCATCTATGAGAGTCTTCAACTAACAAATGATCAATCCTATCCACCTTAGAAAAAGAATGTTTAAAAGGAAAAGACATGATACATTATATGCAAGTGTAAGAAAAAAAAGAGTTGAAAAATAGATTTGGAAATGGATTTGAAAAGAAATTTATTTGATTTAAAAGAAACTTTTAGAGATTGGAAAATAGATTTTTGGAATTGGAAATTGGAAAGCAGTTATGGAACTGGAGATTTGAAAAAGGTTGTGAAAATAGAAACTTGAAAAAAGGTTGTGGAATTTGAGATTTGAAAAAGGTTATGACCGCACCCATCAGGGTTGCCTACATATCCTTTTGGAGGAATTAGGTTAGTTGTAGTTCGGACTAGAGTCTGATAGAAAATAGAAGGTATGATTGGAAGAAAGAGATTTTGCTTAGAAGATTTGAAAAGATTTGGAAAGCTTGGCTTTAGAAAACCTAGACTTAGGAAAGAAAGGTTTTAGGAAGGACTTGAGATTCAGAAAGATTCGACTCAAATGTTGGACTTGGAAGATTAGGAAAGTTGAAATTAGGAAATGTTTGAATTAAGAAAGTTTCGTTTTAGGAAAGTTTTGGTTTAGGAAAGTTTCAATTTAGGAAATATTTTGAATTAGGAAAGTTTCCGTTTTAAGAAAGTTTTGAAATTGGATAGTTTTGAATTTGGAATGTTTTGAAATAGGGAAGTTTTGGAAGTAAGAAAGTTTTGAGTTTAGGAAATTTTAGATTTGGAAAGATTTGAAGTTTTGAATTTGGAAAGTTGAAATTTGGAAAGGGATGAAATTAGGAAAGGGTTGAATTAAGAAAGATTTTGAAGCTTAATGTTTAAGGAAAGATTTGAAAGTTTTGAAAAACTTATGGTTTAAGAAGGTATGAGATTAGGAAAGAGTGAATTAGGAAAGATTTAGACCAGGAAGGATTGAGATTCCTATTTCCTAAATCGAAGGATTGGATTTTGTTTCTAATAGATGTGTTTCGATTTTATTTCAAAAAACAAAGGATAGGATCTAGTTTGCTAAATGGGGAGATTGGATTTAGTTGTCTAAAGGGCAGATTGGATTTGACATGGATTTGGAAGGGGAAGTTTTAGAAACCCTAGATTTGGAATACTATAATTTTGATGTAGAAAAAGGGGTTTTGGAAATATATATAATTTTGATGTAGAAAACAAGAGGTTTTGGAAACCTAGGTTTTGAGGTCAAAATAAGGGATTGGAAATCATGTTTTTGAGAAGGAAAATTAGGGTTTCCTAATTGTGGGTTCTTGGGTTTGACTTGGGCTCTAAGAAAAGAGATTTTTGGAGAATGAATTTTTTAGAAAATGAGATTTTTGGAAGGAAATCCTAGAGAGGAGTTTTTAGAAAGTGAATTTGGAAATAGAGTTTTTGGAAGGGGATTTTTGGAAGGAGATTATTGGAAAGAGTTGTTAGGGAAGAGATTTAGGGAGCTTTTTTAGAAAGTGAATTTTGAGGAGAGTGTTTTGGAAAGAAGTTTTGAAAAATAGATTTTTGGAGGAAGTTTTTAGAAAACAACTTTAGAAAGCAATTTGAAGAAGGCGATTGGAGAGGGTTTTTGGAAAGTATGTTGAAAAATAGGTTTTTGGAGGGAGAGATTTGAAAAGAGAGCTTTTAGAAAGCTTATAAAAATATCTCTCTTTCCTAAAGCGATTCTAACTATAAGAAGGTTAAAGCCATTTTAAGATAATGGTTTTGAAAACAACAAGGATTTTGAAAATAAGGACCATATTGGTCACTTTAAATGTAACACTTTCTTAAAGCAACCCTAACTTTGGAAAGGCTAGAATCATCCTAAGATTGTGATTTTGAAAACAAGTTTTGAAAAAGAAGATTTTGATGCAAGTTTGAAAACGATGTTAATGCAAGTTTTTGAAAACAAGTTTAAAAACGAATTATGGAGGAATGCAAGATCATGATATGTACAATACAAGTTGGGGTCGTGAACATACAAGGTTAAGGCTTCATCACGTAATCAAGGGGGCCGAACCCACGTGGTGTCCGGTTAGACTAAAAGAAAACCCCTGACACAGTGACTCTCCAATAACCTAATCCTACACATGGACCGGGAATTCCCTTGGTTCAAGCATGCAAGAAGGGGGGGAAGAAGATGGGCGATTAAAATAGAAAAATTTCCAAGTGGGTTAGGAGAGGGAAGAGAGGGGGAAGATGCGTAAACGTAAATAAAAAGCCTTCCTTGTCTATTCTTTATTTTGCTTAGCTTTGCACTCTTTGCTTTGCTTGCTTCGCTTTGGTCTTCACTTCAGTCTTTGTCTTGATCTTCATCTTGATCTTCAAATGTTTGCTTCGATTTTCAAGAGCTTCAGATTACAGCACTTCAAGTCTTTAAAGGAGGCTTTGGAGGCTAGTCTATGAGTGTATAGAAGTGTATGTGAGTGTATAGGAGGGTAGGGTTTGTGTATGGAGGCTAGGGTTTGGAAAACCTAAGGAGACTAGGGTTTAGAGAGGCTACGAGCTCTGTATGTCGAATAATTGGGTTTTTAGACTGAGTTAGCGGACACCTCTCACGCTGGAGGAGGCTCTGTATTTATAGACAAGGGAATGACCTAGCGCCTGTTATAGTGGCGCTAGGCCAAAAATGCTTCTGGCCCCACTAGGAGTGGCGCCAGCCAATTAGGAAAGTTTTAAGGTTGGAAAGCAACGTATCTTGAGAAGATTTGGGCGCCTGTACTAGTGACTACCATGCAATTTTTAGCCTGGCTTCACTAGGAGTGACTCCGGAAGGTCAGGGAAGCATTTAAGGGATCGGGAATGGCCCGGAAGGTTGGAAAAGGGCAGGAACCCTTAGAGTAGGGTCCCAGGGGTAATGGCCTTGAAAAATGATTACAAGAATTATCGAAAGGATTGACCGAGCCATTAAAGGCAAAAAGGTCAACTGAATTGGAAAGCTATCGGGACGAACTTAGAATGTCCCAAAAAGAAGACTCGTGACTTAGAAAAATTATTTAGAATGTTCCCAAAGGTTACCGGTTTGATACCCAAAGCCGGTGTGGTCGGAAAAAGCGACCAGCCCACTAAGGGTAAAATGGTCATTTTGCATTGAGTTTACCGGAACTGACTCGGAATGTTCCGAAAAGATAAAGAAAAGTCAAGGATGCTATAAAAAGCTTTCTCGGGAGATTACCGATTTGATACCTAGAGCCGGTGTGGTCCCCGGGGCATTCGAATGCTTAGAGGCAAAATGGTCATCTTGACCAAAAAATCTCGGAATTGACCTGAAACTGACTAGAGGGCACCTAATCATGCCAGATTGCTTTTAAGACAATCTTGGAAAGGGTGGACTGACCGTTCTGAGGACTTGAGTATTTTCTCGAGAAACGTGTCGAAAAATGGCCCTAGGGGCAGTTTGGTCATTTTCCACCGAAGTGGGCTAGCAGGCACTGGTGTTGTCATGGGTTTTGAGTATTTTTGCCACTGTGATGGTGGTCTCGTGATACAGGGGTTTGTTGGCAATTCCCTATATCGACCTACTTGTGAGTATTTTTGCTATTCTAATGGTTGTGATGTTTACGAGTACTTCTGTTACTCTGACAGTTCGTGATCATTCCTGAGACTGCCAGATCTTGGGAAGTTGCTAAAGGGACTTAGCACCTGAGAAGTCAACTTTCTCGAAAGGCGTGCCGAAACAGACATTTCTGTATTGGCAGGCTAGCAGGCGCCAAAGGTGGACCGTTTTACCATCTAGGGGTCTTGGGGTCTCGTCCTGGTCGACAGGTTTAAAGGGACTTACCATTCCGAAGAGACTTTCTTCAAAAAACTTGCCGGATTGGATAGACTTACCATATCGAGGAATCAGCTTTCTCGAAAGAGGGATTGGAATTGGAATTGGAAAAGGGGTTGGAAAGAGGTCTTGCCATATTCAGAAAGACGTGCCTGTTAGAATTGGAAAGGAGACTTACCATCTTTGAAAAGACGTACCTATGGGAGTATGGAAAGGGGATTTACCGTCTTTGAAAAGACGTGACTGATGGAATTGGAAAGGGGACTTACCGTCTTCAAAAAATCGCACCTGATTTTAGAATTGGACCGAACAATGTCCCTAAGGGCATTTTGGTCATTTTGCCTCTATTTGGGCCTGGTGGGCCCGCGAAGCGATAGATAGACGGGATTAGGACTAGAATTCTAGAATATGTCCATATTGACTTGAAATCAAGTCTGGACAGACCGTAGACTGCTCAGCGGTAAAAAATGTGGTGCTTACAGCTACCCCTCTTTTCTGCCTTTACTTGTCGAAGACAGAAAACGATAAAGTAAGAGTCCTATGTTGACCGTGAGGCGGTCGGAGGGACAGGCTGTGGAAATTTTTAGACAATGGGGGTTCAAAAATGGATATTAGGCCCAAAAGGCCTCTGAAAATGAGTTTTGGCGGGAAAAGGGCAAAGCTGCCCAATTTGGAAACTGATGCCACTAGGAGTGGCGCCTTTGAAAAGTTTAGCTTGGCGCCTCTGCTAGTGGCGCCAGGCTTGGGATTAAAACCAAAAAAATTCTAGTTTGAATACTTGCGGCATTTGAAGAGTTTTTCGAAAAGTTAAGAGTGTTTATGGGGAAACTCACTTGAACCTTGAAGGAGCACTTCTTGGAGACCACGGGTGATTGCCGGAAGGAGACCACGTCGCCGGAAAAGTCGCCGGAAGAGAAGATTTTGCCGGAGAACTCCAAAAAGTGAGTTTTCAAATTTCTATTGATTTTGATGTGTAGAATTTTGTTTGAACCATGTGAATTGTAGAAACTAATGTTTTGATATGTTTTGAACATTATGGTAATGTTATTTTTACATTTTGGTGCTTGTTTGAATGAATTTGAGTGATTTTACGTGATTATGTGAAGAGGGTTTTTGCAAGAATTGAGAGTTTGTTCCTACAAGCTTGGGCATTGGGTTTTCTGGTTAGATTTTTATGCCATGTGCCTTAGAAAAATGTGTTTAACAACCGTGTGAAGTTTAATGATTTTTTTGAAAACTTGGTGAATTTTTGATTTTTTGAAAAATAGGAAAATACTTAGAAAATTAAGAAAATGGGAAAATATAAGAAATTAATGAAATTTTTAGAGTTTTAAATTTTGAAAAATGTAGGAAAATTTTTTAGAAAACATTTGAAATGACTTTGAGGAATTTTAGGACATTTTGAACACCATTGATTTATTAAAAAAATAAAACAATGTGTTTTGAAAATCTCAAAAAATTAAAAAGTGTGCGCGGATGCTGATGTCATGTGATTGTGACGTTGTGAAGTGCACGGTCGGTGTTTTGTGTTGATGCCATGGATGTTGTAGGGATGATTTTTTAAACAAAACTCTGTCAAAATTTTTTAGAAATCAGGGAAAGAGTTGGAAAAGGTTTAGAAATAAGATCTTTTTGAAGGAAAAAGAGAGAAAACCATTGATATTTGAGTTGAAGTTAGAAAATCAAAAGGTGTAGGAAATTCGTTTTGACTTATCATTTGAAATCTTTTTTATTTATTTTTTTTCTGTTAGTTGTTTATTTTATTTTACTTTATTATGCTATTATTTATCTGTATGTACTGTATATTAACACCTCTTACCTTGGCCTATCTTTTCAGGATGGTAGATGCGGGTGATGATGGTTCTGAGAGGAGACGTCGCTTGGGGAGGGCGGCTCGGACAGATTCCACTTGTGGTTCCAGTCGATCTAGAGGTAGCCAACGATCTACCAGACGGGCACTTCCAGTCAGAGCAGACAGGGGAGTAGACCACCTGTCGACCCCTTTCCTCCAGTTGAGCAAGCCTTTACGGAGGAGATTAGTGATGAGGAGGAGGTACCGGGCCTTGGGGATCAGGTGAATGGTTATGGGAGAGCTTCCTCCAGACATAGGCAGACGGATGCTGACTTGGGAGACCTGGAGGTACCGGACATCCCACCGCTCGCGGACCTTGCTTATCATCCCAGCATATATTCCAGACAGCATTTGCCCCCTCCTCGGGTACACACAGCTTTTAGAGGGGCTATTCATCAGGTCTTCATGACCATACAACGGGCTACTCTGTCATATCGCGCCTTCTTGGCTGAGATCGGATTTGGAGCCTTCATGGGATTACAGGCTAACTGCCTGAACTAGCATTTGGTACTGGCGCTAGTTGAGCGGTGGTTTGGAGAGATCGGGACCTTCCATTTTGTTGGCTTCGAATTAGGTCTCACTCCCTTGGATTGGGCGATCATCATAGGGCTTTCCTTCGTTGGCCGGCGGATCACTCTACAGTCAATCAGTAGAGATGAGGCATGCATTTTGCTGGACTTGCCTCCTCCTGGGCGTTCGGCCTTCCCAGTCTCTTGGCTCAATCAGGATGACCATACCTTTGCTGCTAAGCCATCGCCTGCCAGGCCGGACATTATGAGACGGCGATTTGTTTTGCATATCATCTTTAGCTGCTTCTACAACAACAACAAGTCGCTTGTGCCTTTTCATTTGGTGAGCATAGTAGCAGATTTTGGGCCTTTATCGGAGCTGGATTGGGGGTCCTTCTCCTGGCTGCTTCCTTCGATCGATGCGGGTCTGGACTTTTTCCCGTTGGGGCAGCATGACTAGTTTCTAGCCCTTTCTTGTCTAGTGGAGCTATGAGTACCTGCCTGTTCTTCGCCTTGCAGTTGTTGAGGACGACCTTTATCCATATGCCTTGAGGTGGGCTCGTGATCGGGTGGTCTAGCGATCGGAGGTTACTGAGTTTGTCACGCTACGGGGGAACCTGGAGTTGATTGAGGTGAGAGATGTGACTTGGCAGCCCTTCATTGGATCAGTTCATTATGAGACTGTACGATACTTGATCCCATTGTCCCTGTCAAGGGCAGCTTTTCTCAGTGATGATACTTGGGAGTCCTATCTAGGAGAGCGACACTAGCGACAGTTTCATGAGGAGTCTGGTCAGCAGGAGCTCCACAAGAGTATATGTTTGGAGCCTTGGTGGCTGGAGTGCCTATCCCCTATCAGGAGCGGCAGCCGGGTGCCGAGTTCTTACTTCCTCCGGATACAGATTCTACTACGCACTTTGGGGCTCATTCTATCGGTGCCTTCACCCGATTTGAGGTAGTAGTTGGTGGATACGCTGTGGGCCAGGAAGTGGTTGACCTGTGATGCCGAGCCGGAGGATATGTCCCCTTGGCTGAGTTTACTGCTGTGAGGGATTAGAGGGATCAATAGCAGACGGAGAGAGATCAGTATCAGGCAGAGGTGGCTTCCTTGATGGCTTGGATAGCTCAGCTGGGAGGTGGCGGGGTATGTCGTCTTTTCTCCCCTTCTTTTCGCTCTGCTGTTGCTTAGTTCTTATTTCATGTGGCTGATTTCGGTTCTATCTTCCCTGCAGGATGCTGGTGCTTCGAGTAGCTATTCACCTCCTCCGATGCTAGGTTTCGGGGATTTCGATCCAGATGACATTGACTTTGACCTTTGATAAATGCCTATTGTGGAGATTCTGATCTTCCCTTGCCCCTATTACTGAGATGTATTTATGTTAGACAACTTTATTTTGTAAGTTTTGTACAAAAATGATTTAGATGCATGGATAGACAGATACAGTTATGATCTTTATAGCTAGGCATATGATCGGATGTATGTGATGGATGATGATGTTATATATCTATTACATGAGTTGATGCTGGTGACTTTTGTTTTTACATGGAGTTATATCCTATACACGCAAAGCTCATGCCGACTTTTTTTTTTTTAAATATGTATGTACATATTAGAAATATGTTAACTAACAGAATGACAAGGGGTGTTGTCGAACTTGGTATCTTTGGAATGATAAGGGTGTTGTCGAACTTGGTATCTTTGGAATGGTAACTCCTTCCTTTTCAGGGGGCCTGGCCTCTCCGCTGGCTCAACCTTACCTTGATCGGATTATAGCACTTCGCACCTTTGTCAACCTTTTGATCGCCTTCGGCTCTCTGCCTCGAGGTTAGTGTATATGATTATTGGGTTGAAACTCTCGACTCTCGAGGTTTTAACAACAGCTTCCTGACCTTCAGCAGAGCGATAAGCGGCCAATCCTTTCAATATGAGGAGACTTTGTTTGGGACCGTAGTGTAGGCTAGGTTATGGGGTTCAGAAACAACGGAATATATAGGCTCAAATTTGATATTGTTTTCAATAGGGCTTAGATCCATACTATCCTTGACTATTTTTCAGTAGGGTTAGCATCCTTCTTTAGCTTCAACAGCGTGTCTAGCTCATTTAGATCAAGCAATCTGTTTTCAATCAGAGTGGGCTTTAGTTGGGTTGTAATGTAGGCCATGGTTTTGGGATTTTGCAAGAAAGGATAAAGGTTCGAACCTATTGTTTCTACTGGGTTTTTTTATAACCTAGGATCACCCTTAAATTTTCTCCTTGCTTTTATTATGACTCTCTCCTTTCGATCTATGCTTTTTGAGATAAATATGACTTTCCTTTCTTTCAATCTTCTTATTATGCTTTTGAAAATGACTCAACCATGGTTTTCTTCAGGCCTTTCCTTAGGAATTTTTCTTTTTTTTGGCCTCTTGCCCTTTGCCAATTCTTTTCTTCCGTTTTGTCCCTTTTACCTCTTTTTGAGTAATTCTACCATCCCTTTTCCTTTAGACCTTTTCCTTAGCGGTTCAATTTAACCCAATGTGGGTGGTAATCCCTAGGTTGGGGTTTTCTCAAAGAAGATAAATGGCTCAACGAGTTTGGCAAGGGGTTGCTTCTAACTGTATGGGAAATGAAATGAGAGCCTCTCTTCACTTTGAATTAGATTACTTGATCTATAGAGCTTTCGATACTATCCTAGCATGATAGAGGTGGATACCATTCCTAGAGCTCTCAACTATTGTCTACCCCAGTGTGGGGAGGACAGTCTTGGATCAGGATTGATAAGAAAAACTTAGTTTATTTTGAGGCTCTAGGTGTTAACAAAGGGAATATAACCACTTGTTCTATGACATAGGGAAATGAAAGGTGGCTCCTCTTCATTTTGATAATCTGGCCACGCATCGCTTAGCTTCAGTGTTTTGCAAGTGTTGCTTTTGGGTAGTATCCTCACTCATCCTTATCCTCTCTCATCTTGAAAAGCTGATCATTTGGCGAGTGGTTAACTCATGCTATCATCCCTTCAAGTCGGATCATTCCATAAGATAAACCACGCCCCTTGTGTAGAAAGTAGCCACCATTTCCAAGAGAAGATAAGACAACAGTGATGGAATAAAAGACTATTATTTGATTATCATTATCATTTCTTATGGAAAGCATAAAGTTCTTGAGCGGTAAGAAAATATAAATATCAATATAAAGATAGGAAGTAAAAGGGATAGAAAGAAAGTGGGTGAAAACACCCCTCTCTTGTACGCTTTTGATAGGATTTCTACATTCTTTAATAGGGCTTTGGGATGTTGCTCATATCAGCATTCCATCCATGGTTGAGATCTTCAGCCAAGGCAAGACAGGTAGATGCTTCTCCCAGAGTTCCAGGTGAGTTGGCGGTGATGATGTAATTGTCAGCTTTCTAGACCGTCTTGCCTTCATTTGTTTGCTCCGTAGTTTTTCTAACAAATCAGTCGGGCGACTCGTCTTCTTTCAGCTTGATAGGTCAAGCCTGGGGTTTTCTACTCTGGCGCCCAGCCGTGGCTTGGTGTTCCTCAGGTGTACACAATGGGAGATTCTTATCACTGAGTTTGGACAGCTCCTGGTCAATTTTCTTCACAGATTCATATGCGAGTTCGTCTTCGAGGGTCGGCATTTTATCGAGGTTATACCGTAACCAAGCATGACACTGCTCCATATCTTCGCATTTCATTTCCTCCCCATCCTTGTAATATATCTCTTGGCATGCAACAAAACAAACCTTGTTGTTACCAAACTTTGTAATGACGTTGACGGTGTGGTATAGCAGAGGGTCCGTAGCGCCGTTCGGAAAAGGTTTTGCTGGTCGTAAGCCAATAATCATGTTATCTATTAGGTCTTGAATCTTATACTTGAGGGTCAAACAATCTTCAGTGTCATGTCCTTGGCTGCCCGAATGATACTTACAGCTCACTGCAAATTCAAAGTAATAAGGCAGAGGATCAGGTCGGGGTCGAGCAAGTATAGGCTTCAGATATCCGGCTGCTAAGAGACCAAAATAGGCCGTGATCTGTGAACACGCAAGTTTAGAAAATGTCCACTTTTTCCCACTTGTTCGCCTAGGCCGAGGAGGTGTTGCAGATGTTTTTGAAGATTGGGAACCGAGCTTTGGTAAGGTCACCACTACGTTGATGGTTTGGGAATTGAAAGGGGTTCGGGTTTTATGTTTCAAAATGGGATAATTTTTGGTGACAGGGCTAAATGGGTTGGGCTGGTATCCGTAGGAGAGATTATATAATCCATCGGTTTGGTTAGAGGTTGGTTTGGAAGGCATCCAAGCAAGGCCCTCGGCTTGTGGAGGTTGTGGGTAAGCAATGGTCGAGGCATAGTCTTAGTCTTCCTTCTTCATCCTTTTTCGTTCATCATGGGTTTGGGCCTGCGAGGACTCTGCTTGCTCATGGGTTGCGTGGGATAAGAGTGAAGAAAGTATGCCTTCCATTTCGGTCATCCTATGTCTGACTCCTCTTGCCTCCGCTAGTAGTAGAATTAAAGTATCGAGAGTAAGTAATTCCATGGGCATTTTTTAGCTTTTGGCCTATAACGATAGGGGGATGAGAAAAGGTAGCTGAAACCAACAAAGAAAAAAAGTCAGTGTTTTATCTTGACAAGTCTTTATGTAATGCATGCTCTAGGGTGCCCCTCTTTAGGAGGGGAACTACATATGGTCTTGGGGGATTTGCCCCTGTATGCAGATACCTTACCGTCAGCTAGGAACCTTTCCTTCATTCATGCATCTATTCACTCACTCATTCATAGAAAATGAAGAAATATATTTAACTTCGAGTTTAAGATACAAAAGAATTGAAATACATTTTAACAAGGGGAGGGGGAACATTTTCCCTTGGGGTTACACCTATTTAGTTTTACAAAGGAAAACCTAAACTACTCTTGAATCCTTGGATTTACCTTCGTTGGATTCAATGTCGAGGAGGTCGCTGAGAAACCTTGTTGATTGATTGCCCCTTGTCTTCTTGGCGATCCTATCTCCATGAGCATAGAGGGATTGGGGCCCTTCTTATGGAATGAATTGATGTTCATGCCATGAGTCCTTAGGGTTACATGGGAACCCTTAGGGTTTGGGTAGGCTTAATGCAAGGGAGAGTGAACTAGGTGTCACTCTCAATGAGTTGATCATGTGCATGAGAATGCAATGACTTGAGTTACTTGGAACTCTTGTCTTGACATGGGATATTGAATGCATGAACATGGATATGCAAAGAGTATAAGGAGAGAGAATGCAATAGCAAGGTAAACGTGCATGCATGAGTAGTTAGACAGTCATTATAACAGTATGAATTCAGTTATTATAACAAAAGGAATAGACAAGTATAAATAAAAATAAGAGCAGTCGCCCTTTCCTCTATGATTTTGGAAAATGGTGCGCGTGTCTTAAATCCGATAGAGGTTCGACTATGCATGGTGTCTATATGAGCATGAGGTTGAGGGTTGACTAATGCGTCCTAAAAGCCTCGGACCCCAGATCTTCAAACCTAGGCCCACTCCCCGAGGTGGTGCCATGATCGATTGGTGATCCGAGCAGGGGAACCATCAAGAGGCCGTAGGCGAAGAAACTGACATAGCATCTTGCCCACAACCAATATACCGTTCTTCCTTTCTAGCTAGAAAGGTCATATTAGGGTAAAATGCAAGTATGCAGAATGCAGGTGCACATACAGGGTGTGTGTGATTTTTGAAAGCGGAGGAAAGAGCCCAACAACTCCCATTCATCCTGTTCATCACATTCATGCATGGCAGTTAAAATTTAAACAAAAAGTGCACCTACAAAACAAAGATGCAAGAGTTAGTATGTGGATGGCAAACTTAATACAAGATAATATGAATAAATGCATGTTTTTTTTTTAGAACAATTTTAAAATTTTGGTTTTGAAAATTTAAAGTGAGTAGGATTGAACAAGTTAATTGAAGACTCTACATGGGTGAAGGAAAAAGAGACATGGCTACAGCCTAACCCTTTAAGTGTCCCAGTGGAGTCGCCAGCTGTCGTGCCTAGATTTTTCGCACTCGAGGAATACACACACAAGCGGGAAAAATACTATACCCTCTCGTTAGAACTCACCCTCTTAAAAGAATGAATGCAACTATGTTTGAATTGAAAATATATTTGAATAAAGGGATTTTGAAAAACATTTAGAGTTGCCACCTAACTTGATTACAGTGAGTTAGGTCACCTAGAAACTAAGCACAAACCGAAAACTACACTTAGGGTTTTTGAAAATGATTTTTGAAAATACTACCTCTAGAGAGGGTTTTTAAGAAAACAGGTTGCTTGGCAACCTTTGGAAAATAATTAAGCCCTTTTTGAAAATAAACTCCATTTTATGTTTGAAATTAGTGATCCTAGGTTCGGAGGTTGGTTATGTATAGGGAAAACGCACTATGCCATCACCCTAGTTTAAAACTATCTTTTCAAAATCACTAGGTCTAAACACTAGTTCAAAACCCTAGGCTAACTTGACCCTAGTTGTCCAAATCCTAGGTTAAGTTGACCCTAGTTGTCCAACCCTAGGCTAACTTGACCCTAGTTATCTGATCTTAGGTTAACCTAATCCACTATAGTTAACCCTGGGTCGACCAAACCCTAGGTTAACCAAATCTTAGTTAGTTAAACCTAGGTCACCTTAACCCTAGGTTAACTTAAGGCTAGTTAGTCAACCCAACCAAGGTTAGTAAACTTCAAGGCACCAATTTCAAGACTAATAAAAGTCATCATTTAATTCAAAACAATTTTCATAGAATGTTTTCAAAAACCTCCTACTCCCTTTGGTTTCCAAAAACCTAATTCAAAGGTCTTTTTAAATGCATCCATACTCTATCTCAAAATATTTTCAAGAACTCTCTTAAACTTGTCTCAACCAAAAATGGCTACATGCTTCACATTTTCAAAAATTATTTCCAAAACGTTTTCAAAGCTTATATTTCTAATGTGGTCTTAACCCTCTCATGGTTAGGATTTCTAAAGGAAAGTGATACATTAAATACAACCTTCAAGGTTGTTTGTTCATATTAGGGTTCTAAAATCCTAAGTGTTTCCAAAGCTCTCTTTTGAAGAATGATTTTCAAGAGTCACACCTTTAAAGTGATCTTAGGCCTTGCCTGGTTGAGGTTGTTCAAGGAAGGTGAAATATCAAGTAGGATTCTATAACTCTAAAGTTTTCAATACCTAAGGGAAGTCTTTAGCTCCTTTTCTAAACATGTTTTCAAAATTCATAACCTTAAAGGAGTTAGTCTTTTCATAGCTAATCTCTTAAAAGTGTTGAGATATTCAACATACTTTTTATAAGGTATTCAAAAACTCATTCCAAAACTTTTCAAAGACAAGTTCAAAAGATTCATATTCCAATTCAAACTCCATTTTTAAAATCTCTAATCAAACTTTCAAACATTCCAAAACTCTTTTAAGTTCTTTAAAAAACCTTCCAAAACTCTCTTGAGTTGTTTGAAAAATCATTCTAAACTCTCTTGAGTTGTTTCTAAAACTATTCCAACACTTTGAAAGACATTTAAAAAACACTCAAGTTCAACTTCAAGAATTTTTCAAAAACATTCCAAGTCTTATTTCAAAGGTACTTTAAAAAATCTCTAAGTCCAAGTTAAAAGTCTCTTGAGTTCAAGTTCCAAAAACCTTTCAAGACTCCCATGAGTCCATTTTCAATCGTGCTCTCACACGAACTACGGCTAACGTAATTCCCGCCAAATGACGTCCTTCAAATGGGTACAAGTCCTTCATATGGACACTTTTTAAAAATATTCTAATCACACCATTTTTAAAACTCTCCCGAACTATGACTGACCTGATTCTCGCCAAATGAGATTGTCGCGTCCAGATTTTTCACACTCAAGGAATATACACACAAGCGGGAATAATACTGTACTTTCTCGTTAGAACTCACCCTCTTAGAAGAATGAATGCGACTATGTTTGAATTGAAAATATATTTGAATAAAGGGTTTTTGGAAAGCATTTGGAGTCGCCACCTAACTTGATTAAAGTGAGTTAGGTCACCTAAAAACTAAGCACAATCCGAAAACTACAGTTAGGGTATTTGAAAACGATTTTTGAAAATACTACCTCTAGAGACGGTTTTTAAGAAAACAAGTTGTTTGCCAACCTTTGGAAAATAATTAAGTCCTTTTTCAAAATAAACTCCATTTTGGTGTTCGAAATCAGTGATCCTAGGTTTGGAGGTGGGTTACGTGTAGGGAAGATGCACTAAGCCATCACCCTATCCCGCCCTTACGGTACCTACATATTTACTTACCCTGGATTCACCTACGAGAGTCTTTAACTAACAAATGTTCAATCCTATCCACTTTAGAAAAAGAATGTTTAAAAGGAAAAGACATGATGCAAGATATGCAAGTGCAAGAAAAGAAAGAGTTGAAAAATTGATTTGGAAATAGATTTGAAAAGAAATTGATTTGATTTTGAAAGAAATTTTTAGAGATTGGGGACAGAGATTGGAAAATAGATTTTTGGAATTGGAAGTTTGAAGTAGATCATGGAATTGGAAATTGGAAAGCAGTTATAGAATTGGAGATTTGAAAAAGGTTGTGAAAATAGAAACTTGAAAAAAGGTTGTGGAATTTAAGATTTGAAAAAGGTTGTGACCGCACCCATGAGGGTTGCCTACATATCCGTTTGGAGGAATCAGATCAGTCGTAGTTCGGACCAGAGTCCGATTGAAAATAGAAGGTATGATTGGAAAAAAGAGATTTTGATTAGAAGATTTGAAAAGATTTGATTTTGGAAAGCTTGCTTTTAGAAAACTTAGACTTAGGAAAGAAAGGCTTTAGGAAGGATTTGAGATTCAGAAAGATTCGACTCAAATGTTGGACTTGGAAGATTAGGAAAGTTGAAATTAGGAAAGGTTTGAATTAGGAAAGTTTCGCTTTAGGAAAGTTTCATTTTAGGAAAGTTTTGGTTTAGGAAAGATTCAATTTAAGAAAGTTTCAATTTAGGAAATATTTTGAATTAGGAAAGTTTCAGTTTTAAGAAAGTTTTGAAATTGGAAAGTTTTGAATTTGAAATGTTTTGAAATAGGGAAGTTTTGAAAGTAAGAAAGTTTTGAGTTTAGGAAATTTTAGATTTGGAAAGATTTGAATTTAGAAATTTGAAATTTGGAAAGGGATGAAATTAGGAAAGGGTTGAATTAGGAAAGATTTGGAAGCTTAATGTTTGAGGAAGGATTTGAAAGTTTTGGGAACCTTATGGTTTAGGAAGGTATGAGATTAGGAAAGAATGAATTAGGAAAGGTTTAGACTATGAAAGATTGAGATTCCTATTTCCTAAATCAAAGAATTGAATTTTGTTTCTAAAAGATGTGTTTTGATTTTGTTTCCAAAAACGGAGGATAGGATCTAGTTTCCTAAATGGGAAGATTGGATTTGGCATGGATTTGGAAGGGGTAGTTTTAGAAACCCTAGATTTGGAATACTATAGTTTTGATGTAGAAAAGGGGTTTTGGAAATATATATAATTTTGATATAGAAAACAAGAGGTTTTGGAAACCTAGGTTTTGAGGTCAAAATAAGGGATTGGAAATCATGTTTTTGGGAAGGAAAATTAGGGTTTCCTAATTGTGGGTTCTAGGGTTTGACTTGGGCTCTAAGAAAAAAGATTTTTGGAGAGTGAATTTTTTAGAAAAGGAGATTTTTCGAAAGAAATCCTAGAGAGGAGTTTTTAGAAAGTGAATTTGAAAAGAGAGAGTTTTTGGAAGGGGATTTTTGGAAGGAGATTGTCGAAAAGAGTTGTTAGGAAAGAGATTTAGGGAGCGGTTTTAGAATGTGAATTTTGAGGAGAGTGTTTTGGAAAGAAGTTTTGAAAAATAGATTTTTGGAGGAAGTTTTTAGAAAACAACTTTAGAAAGGAATTTGAAGAAGGAGATTCGAGAGAGTTTTTGGAAAGTATGTTGAAAAAGAGGTTTTTGGAGGGAGAGATTTGAAAAGAGAGCTTTTAGAAAGCTTATAAAAATATCTCTCTTTCCTAAAGCGATTCTAACTATAAGAAGGTTAAAGTCACTTTAAGATAGTGGTTTTGAAAACAACAAGGATTTTGAAAATAAGGACCATATTGGTCACTTTAAATGTAACACTTTCTTAAAGCAACCCTAACTATGGAAAGGCTAGAATCACCCTAGGATTGTGATTTTGAAAACAAGTTTTGAAAAAGAAGGTTTTGATGCAAGTTTGAAAACGATGTTAATGCAAGTTTTTGAAAACAAGTTTAAAAACAAATTATGGAGGAATGCAAGATCATGATTTGCACAATGCAAGTTAGGGTCGCGAACATACAAGGTTAAGGCTTCACCATATAATCAAGGGGGTCGAACCCACGTGGTCTCCGGTTAGACTAAAAGAAAGCCTTGACACGGTGGCTCTCCAATAGCCTAATCCTACATATGGATCGGGAATTCCCTTGTTTCAAGTATGCAAGAAGAGGGGGGGGGGGAAGAAGATGGGGGATTAAAATAGAAGAAAACCCAAGTGGGTTAAGAGAGAGAAGAGAGGGGGAAGATGCGTAAACATAAATAAGAAGCCTACCTTGTGTCTTCTTTATTTTGCTTAGCTTTGCACTATTTGCTTTGCTTGCTTCGCTTTGGTCTTCACTTCAGTCTTTGTCTTGATCTTCGTCTTGATCTTCGAATGTTTGCTTCAATCTTCAAGAGCTTCAGATTGCAGCATTTCAAGTCTTCAAAGGAAGCTTTGGAGGCTAGTCTATGAGTGTATAGAAGTGTATGTGAGTGTATAGGAGGCTAGGGTTTGTGTATACGAACTCTGTATATCAAATAATAGGGTTTTTAGACTGAGTTGGCGGACCTCTCTCACGTTGAAGGAGGCTCTGTATTTATAGACAAGGGAATGACCTAGTGCCTATTGTAGTAGCGCCAAGCCAAAAATGCTTCTGGCGCCACTAGGAGTGGGGCCAAGCCAAATGTTGGCTTTAGTGGCACCAGCCAGTTAGGAAAGTTTTAAGGTCGGCAAGCAACGTATCTTGAGAAGATTTGGGCACCTATACTAGTGACTACCATGCAATTTTTAGGCTGGCTTCACTAGGAGTGATTCTAAAAAGTCCGGGAATGGCCAGGAAGGCTGGAAAAGGGCAGGAACCCTTAAAATAGGGTCCCGGGGGTAATAGACTTGAAAAGGATGACAAGAATTGTCAAAAGGGTTGACCGAGCCATTAGGGGCAAAACGGTCAACTGGATCGGAAAGCTGTCGAGAAGAACTCAAAATGTCCCGGAAGAAGACTCGAGATTTAGAAACATTATTTAGAATGTTCCCAAAGGTTACCGGTTCGATACCCAGAGCTGGTGTGGTCGGAAAAGGCGATCGGCCCACCAGGGGCAAAACGGTTATTTTGCACCCGGTTTACAGGAACTGACTCGGAATGATCCGAAAAGATAAAGAAAAGTTGAGGATACTATAAAAAGCATTCTCAGGAGGTTACCGGTTTAATACCCAGAGCTGGTGTAGTCCTCGGGATGTTCGGATGCCTAGGGGCAAAATGGTCATCTTGACCAAAAAGTCTCAGAATTGGCCCGAAACTGACTAGAAGACACCTAATCATGCCAGATTTCTTTTAAGACAATCTTGGAAAGGGTGGAATTACCGTTTTGAGGACTTGGGTATTTTCACGAGAAACTTGCCGAAAAATGGCCTTAGGGGCAGTTTGGTCATTTTTCACCAAAGTGGGCTAGCAGGCACCGGTGTTGACCTGGGTTTTGAGTGTTTCCGCCACTCTGACGGCGGTCTCGTAATACAGGGGTTTGTTGGAGATTCCCTATATCGACCTGTTTGTGAGTATTTCCTCTACTTTGACTGTTGCGATGTTTACGAGTACTTCCGCTACTCTGACGGTTCGCGATCATTCCCGAGATTGCTTGATCTCGGGAAGCTGCTAAAAGGGCATAGTGGTTAGAAGTCAACGTTCTCAGAAGGCGTGCCGAAACAGACATTTCTGTATTGGCGGACTAGCAGGTGCCAAAGGTGGATCGTTCTACCATCTAGGGGACTTGGGGTCTTGTCCCGGTCGACAAGTTTAAAGGGACTTACTGTTCCGAAGAGAATTTCTTTGAAAAACGTACCGGATTGGATAGACTTACCTTCTCGAGGAATCAGCTTTCTTGAGAGAGGGATTGGAATTAGAATTGGGAAAGGGGTTGGAAAGTGGTCTTACCGCCTTTGGAAAGACGTGCCTGTTGGAATTGGAAATGGGACTTACCGTCTTCGGAAAGACATGCCTGATGGAATTAGAAAGGGGACTTGCCGTCTTCGAAAAGTCGCGCCTGATTTTGGAATTGGACTGAATAATGCCCCTAAGGGCATTTTGGTCATTTTGCCTCTATTTGGGCCTGGTGGGCCCCCGAAGCGATGGATAGACGGGATTAGGACTAGAATTCTAGAATATGTCCATATTGACTTGAAATCAAGTCTGGACGAACCGTAGACTGCCGAGCGGTCAAGAATGGGGTTCTTACAGAGATACGTAAGCAATTTAAAATTGTGTGGTCATAACCTTTATTTCAACTTAAGTTTGCTTCTAAAAAATTCCTATCAAGTCAAACTTTTCATTTCAAACCACTTCAAAACTTGTCTATCTTCAAACATCTATTCAAAAACATGCATCATACATCATTCATCTAAAAAGTGATGACTAAACCCTTTTTTCAAAATTTTACAAATGAATAATAAGTAACCATTGATTCAAGTGAGTGAACCTATGGTGATTACACATATAGGTACTAAAAGGGTGAGGTAGGGTGATGATCTTAGGATATCTTCCCTACACGTAACCAACCCCCAAACCATAGATTTCTATTTCGAAGACGAAAACCAGAGTCACATTTTTAAAAGGGCTTTCAAAAGGTTGCTAAAAACCTCTTTTCTAAAAACCTTCTTAAGAAGGACATTTTCAAAACCTTTTCAAAAAACTTAAGTTTATTCTTCGGATTACACTTAGTTTTAGGTGACCTAACACATCTTAACTATGTTAGGTGGCAACTCTAAATTTTTTCAAAAAGCCCTATTTCAAACCAATTTCAAGTTCAAACCCTCGTTGCAGTTGTTATTCTAGGTGGGTAAGTTCTAACAGAGAGAGTACCGTGTTTTTTTCCTAGTCAAGAGGGCTTAGGTAAAAACAGGGGCGCAACATGCCAAAGCCATAGTACAATTCTTTATAACATACAACCTTAAAACTTTGAAGATCTATAATATTGCACTTGGAAGGCATATGAAAGAAAACTTGGTTTTTGCTTCGGTTAACTTTTCGAGAACTACTGATTAGGGAAGTTAAAAAATATAGTGCGCCTCACTCAATTCTCACTCAAGCAATGTTAGTCTAATAGTTGTTCATACCCCATTACCCATCCCATGTCACAACAAAAATGTCAATCGGAAGTTAGAAAATCTCCCATAGCTTTGCTTGGATTCTGATGATCCACGATGATCGCCTTTCAATGGGTTTATTTATTTATTTTTTTGATTGGCAACAGAAAATTTATTACTTGGATGGTGACAAAATAATAGAGGTCATAGAAGACCTTCTGATATAGACACAACCCAAATAGCAAAATAGGATAAAGTTATTGGTAAGAAGCCAATGATCTAGGGGAATACCGCAAAGACTAAACTAATAAACTACATACACCTTGAATATAATTAAAGACATCACTAATTGAAAAACAGCCATCTTTGATTTCAGCCTTCACCCACAATGTAACTTGCAGCTTGATGCATTCAACAGCTTCTTCCCATTCCATTTTCGATTGCTACAAAATTACATTTTTTCTAGCTTTCCAAATGTTCCACTAAGTTACAAGAAATAGATTTTCCTATATCAATTCTTGAACCTGTTATACCTAAAATCCAACCACCATTTTGTATAATTAACCAATTTATCGGAACTAGACCATTACATACCCCACCATTACAGAATTTTGGACCATATAAGCCATGTTTATCTACATATCAACAACAAATGATTAGAACACTCTATATCATTGTTACAATGAACACATTTGATATCCCTCCCTACTGGGATGACACCCTTGTTTTGAAGCATAGCTCTTGTTTTGATCGTTCCTGCCAGTGCAAGCCATCCAAAGGCCTGCAATTTGACGTGTCCTTTGATCATCCATGGCAGCCTACAATGGTTGATGCTCAGACCTTTGTTAAGTTCTAAAAATTTGCAGATGGATTTAACAGTGAATTCCTCATTTTCCTTCATTCCTTACCATTGAACCATATCAGGGGTGGATAAATTAAGTATCACTGGGCTTAATAGCATTTTGAGATCATTCAACTGCTCATTTTCCCACTGAAATTGTTGCTTTCTTAACACAAAATTCCATTCTCCTGCTTGATCGTCTTTTGAGTAGTGACAGTCCGTTATGAATGGTGATTTTGTGATGATAGTGTAAACAACCTTGGAAATATATCCTTCAATACACAATCCCGAATCCATTTTTCCTTCCAAAATAAAGACTCAAAACCACATCCAATTCTGATAGAGAAATTATAGCCAACGGCTTTGTTTCCCCTTTCCTCTTTTAGTCCTGCTTGAAGATTTCCTTTCCAAATACTTGAAAGCTTTATGTCCTCTCTAACCTTTAGAATCCATCTATTCTTATCAATTCCATATTTTTCACATATGAGTTTTCTCTAAAAAGCTTTTTTTTCTTTCCCAAACCTCTATCAACATTTTAATAGCAATGCTCTATTCTTGTCCTTCATGGGCACAAGACCTAAACTACCTTTGTTCTTACTACAAGTGATCTTACTCCATTTGAGACAACGTACATTGTTCTTCTCTTTCACACCTCCCCATAGAAAAGCTCTCTTTATTTTTTCAAGTTCCTTGCTTACTTTCTTAGGCATCACGTAAAGAGACGTGTAGTACACTGGCAGGTTAGACAATACTACTTTTAACGTGGTAATTCTTCCTCCTAATGACAAGTACTTCCTTTTCCAACTTGTAAGCTTTTTCTTCATTCTGTCAATTACCAATTCCTAGCACACTGCCTTCCCAGGGTTAATACTAATATGCAAACCAAGATACCTTACAGGCGGCTTTACTTTCTTATAATTGAACAATGTAGTGATTCCCTTCATGAAAATATCATCAATACCAATTCCACAAACTGAACTCTTATTAAAATTGACTTTTAATCCAGATATCAACTCAAAGCATCTTAAAATTCTCTTTATATTCTTTAGTTTTCCAAATCAGCATTGCAAAACAAGATTATATCATTAGCAAATTGTATGTGTGAAATAATCATTCCATTTTCTACCACTTCTAACCCTTTTATCATCCCTAATGATCTTGCTCTATCAAATAATATGTTTAACCCTTCAACAACTATGTTAAACAAAAATGGAGATAGTGAATCTCCTTGTCGTAGGTCCCTTTCCCATATTTACTTCCTTTCTACCAAATCCCATTGACTCCATCATTTTCAAAAGATAATCCCAGTTGATAGTTGTAAGCACTCCATTTTTGACCGCTCGGCAGTCTACGGTCCATCCAGACTTGTATTCAAGTCAATGCGGACATATTTTGAGTCAAATCAACTTTTCAAGTCTAATCCTCTCTATTCATCGCTTTGTGGGCCCACCAGGCCCAAATAGAAGCAAAATGACCCAAATATTCGGTCCAATCCCGTAGGCACGTCTTTCCGAACATGGTAAGTCCCCTTTCCAATTCCAACAGGCATGTCTTTCCGAAGACGGTAATTCCCCTTTTCCAATTCCAATTCCAATCCTTCTCTCGAGAAAGCTGATTCCTCGAGATGGTAAGTTTATCCAATTCGGCACATTTTTCAAAGAAAGTGTCGCGCCCAAATTTTTCTCACTCGAGGAATACTCATCCAAGCGGGAAAAATGCTGTACTCTCTCGTTAGAACTCACCCTCCTAGAAGAATGAGTGCGACTAGGTTTGAATTGAAAATTTGATTTGAATAAAGGGCTTTTGAAAAAGATTTGGAGTCGCCATCTAACTTGATTAAGGTGAGTTAGGCCACCTAAAAACTAAGCATAATCCGAAAACTACACTTAGGGTTTTTGAAAAACGATTTTGAAAATATCTCCTCAAGAGAGGGTTTTTTTAGGAAAACAAGTTGTTTGGCAACCTTTGGAAAACATTTAGTCCTTTTTTTTTTAAAAAATAACTCCGTTTGGTCTTTGAAAACAGTGATTCTAGGTTCGAAGGTTGGTTACGTGTAGGGAAGACGCACTAAGCTATCACCCTACCCCGCCCTTTCGGTACCTACATGTCAATCTATCCTAGATTCACCTATGAGAGTCTTCAACTAACTATTGACCAATCCTATTTGTAAGCACCCCATTTTTGACCGCTCGGCAGTCTACACTTCGTCCAGACTTGTTTTCAAGTCATTGTGGGCATATTCCAATCGAAACCAATTCTCTAGGTTCAAATTCCGTCTTTCTATCGCTTCGCGGGCCGGTCAGGCCCAAATAGAGGCAAAATGACCAAAATGCCCTTAGGAGCATTGTCCTTTCCTTTCTAATCCCACTCTCGAGACAGTTTATTCCTCGAGATGGTTCCAATCCAGGCACATCTCTTCGGAGACGGTAAGACCCTTTTCCAATCCCTCTCTCGAGACAGTTTATTCCTCGAGACGGTTCCAATCCAGGCATGTCTCTTCGGAGACGGTAAGACCCCTTTCCAATCCCATTCTCGAGACAGTTTATTCTTCGAGATGGTTCCAATCCAGGCACGTCTCTTCGGTGACGGTAAGACCCCTTTCCAATCCCTCTCTCGAGACAGTTTATTCCTCGAGACGGTTCCAATCCAGACACGTCTCTTCGGAGACGGTAAGACCCCTTTCCAATCCCACTCTCGAGACAGTTTATTCCTCGAGACGGTTCCAATCCAGGCACGTCTCTTCGGAGACAGTAAGACCCCTTTCCAATCCCACTCTCAAGACAGTTTATTCCTCGAGACGGTTCCAACTCAGGCACGTCTCTTCGAAGACGATAAGTCCCCTTTCCAATCCCACTCTCGAGACAGTTTATTCCTCGAGACGGTTTCAATCCAGACACGTCTCTTCGGAGACGGTAAGACCCCTTTCCAATCCCTCTCTCAAGACAGTTTATTCCTCGAGACGGTTCCAATCCAGGCACGTCTCTTCGGAGACGGTAAGACCCCTTTCCAATCCCACTCTCGAGACAGTTTATTCCTCGAGACGGTTCCAAGCCAGGCACATCTCTTTGGAGACGGTAAGACCCCTTTCCAATCCCACTCTCGAGACAGTTTATTCCTCGAGATGGTTCCAACGCAGGCACGTCTCTTCGGAGACGATAAGTCCCCTTTCCAATCCCTCTCTCGAGACAGTTTATTCCTCGAGACGGTCCGAGTAGCGAAACTACTCACAAAACCATTAGAGTAGCGAAAATACTCACAAATAGGTCGATATAAGGAGTTGGCAACAAACCCCTGTGTCACGACGATCGCTGTTAGAGTGGCGGAAACACTCAAAACCCAGGTCAACACCAGTGTCTGTTAACCCACTTTGGTAAAAAATGACCAAACTGTCCTTTGGACCTTTTCTGAGACTTTTCGGTCAAGATGACCATTTTGCCCCTAGGCATCCGAATGCCCCAGGAACCACACTGGCTCTGGGTATCAAATCGGTAATGTCCCGAGAATACTTTTTATAGTATTCTCAACCTTCCTTTACCTTTTCGGATCATTTGTAGTCAGTTTCGGCCAACCCAGTACAAAATGACCGTTTTGCCCATGGTGGGCCGGTCTCCTTTTTCGACCACACTGGCTCTAGGTATCAAACCGGTAACCTTCTGAGACTACTTTTTATAATGTTCTCAACCTCCTTTTACCTTTCTGGATCATTCCGAGTCAGTTCCGGCTGACCCGGTGCGAAATGACCGTTTTGCCCCTGATGGGCCGGTCTCCTTTTCCGACCACACCGGCTCTGGGTATCAAACTGGAAACCTCCTGGGAACATTCTGAGTAATGTTTCCAGATCCCCAAGTCTTCTTCCGGGACAATCCGAGTCTGTCCTGGCAGTTTCCTGGTCCGAGTGACCTTTTTGCCCCTAAAGGCCTGGTCAACCTTTCTGACACATCTTATCCTCACTTTTCAAGTCAAATATCTCCAGGACACTATTTTAAGTGTTCCTGCCCCTTTCCGGCCTTTCGGGTAATTCCCGACTCCTCCAAATCATTCTCGGACTTTCCGGAGTGACTCCTAGTGAAGCTAGGCTAAAGATTGTATGGTAGTCACTAGTACAGGTGCCCAAATCTAGTCAAAGATACGTTGCTTGCCGACCTTAATAGTTGCCTAATTGGATGGCGCCACTAGTAGTGGCACCAAGCCAATATTTGGCCTAGCACCACTCCTAGTGGCGCCAAAAGGAATTTTAGCTTGGCACCACTGTAACAGGCGCCAATGTTGTCCAACCTCTATAAATACAGAGCCTAATTCAATGTGAAAGGGGTCTGCAAAATTAACCTAAAAATCATATATTTCGACATACAGAGCTCGAGCACCTCCAAAAACCCTAGTTTCCTTAGGTTTTCCAAACCCTAGCCACCCTACACAAACCCTAGCCTCTTATACACTTATACACTCCCCCATACGCTCATACATTAGCCTTCAACCATCCTTTGAAGACTTGAAGAGCTGCCATCTAAAGCTTGAAGACAATCCTTGAAGGTTGAAGAAGAAAATTAAGACGAAGACCGAAGATTGAAGACGAGCAAGGCGCGCAAAATAAAGAAGACATACGGTAGGCTTTTTATTTAAATTTTCGCACTTTCCCCCTCTCTCTTCTCTCTCCTAACTCACTTGGGTTTTCTCTATTTTAATCCCCCATCTCTTTCCCCCCCTTTCTTTGCATGCTTGAAACAAGGGGATTCCCGGTCCATGTGTAGGATTGGGCTATTGGATAGTCACCGTGTCGGGGGCTTTCTTCTAGTCCAACCAAAGACCACGTGGGTCCGTCCCCTTGATTATGTGGTGAAGCCTTAACCTTGTATGTTCACGACCCCAAATTGCATTGTGCATATCATAGTTTTGCATCTTCCAAAAACTGTTTTCAAAGTTGTTTTTCAAATCGTTTTCAAACTTATTTTCAAAATTGCATCAAAATCTCTTTTTCAAAAACTTGTTTTCAAAACCACAATTCTAGGGTGATTCTAGCCTTTCCATGGCTAGCGTTGCTTTAGGAAAGTGTTACATTAAAAGTGACCTTTTTGGTCTATATTTTCAAATCTTATTGTTTTCCAAAACCACTTTCTAGCCCTCTTATGGTTAGAATTGTTTTAGGAAAGTGAGACGTTTTCATACTTTCCAAAAAAACTCTCTCTCTTCAAAAATCTCTTCCTAAAAATCTCTTTTCAACATACTTTCCTAAAACTCTCCTCTTCAAAATTGTTTTCAAAAACTCCCTTTCAAAATCTATTTTTCAAAACTCTCTTTTTCAACTCCTCTCCAAAATCTTTTCCTCAAAATTCACTTTCTAAAAACACTCCCTAGATTCACCTTCCTAAAAACTCCCTCCAAAAACCTTTCTAAAAAACTCTTTCCAAAATCTTCCTTCTAGAAATTTCCTCTCTAGGATTTTCCTTCTAAAATCTACGTTTCTAAAAACACACTTTCCAAAACTCCTTCTCTTTAAAATCTTTTTCCAAAAACTCCCTCTTCAAATTCACTTTCAAAAATTCCTCCCTAGGATTCCCTTCTAGAAAACCTTCGTTTCCAAAAACGCACTTTCTAAAAACTCGTTTTTTAGAGCCCAAGTCAAGCCTTAGAGCCCACAATTAGGAAACCCTAATTTTCTTTCCAAAAACATGATTTTCAAACTTTGCCCCAAACCTAGGTTTCCAAAATCTCTTGTTTTCACATCCAAACTATACATGTTTCCAAAATCTCTTTTCTACGTCAAAACTATAATTTTCCAAATCTAGGGTTTCTAGAGTCTCCCTTTCCAAATCTTTGCCAAATCCTATCTTCCCTTTAGGAAACCAAATCCAATCCTCCATTTTTGGAAACAAAATCAAATCTTTTCTTTTAGAAACCAAATCCAATCCCTTCTTAATCCAAACCTTTCTTAGCAACCTTCATAGGTACGGTTACAACACTTTTCAAACTTTCAATTCCACCCTCATGGGTGTGGTTTTCAAAATCTTTTCAAATCTCAAATTCCAATCTATTTTCAAAATTTCAATTTCAAATTTTCTATTTTCAAATTTCTACTTTCAATTTTCAAACTTTCCAATTTCAATTCCATCTCTTCAAATCTATTTTCAAATCAAATTAATTTCAAATCAATCTCTTTTCAAATCTATTTTTCAATTTTCTTAACTTACACTTGCATATCATGCATCATGATAATTTATAAACATTGTTTCTCAAAGTGGATAGGACTGGCCAATAGTTAGTTGAAGACTCTCAGAGGTGAATCTAGGGTAGATTGACATGTAGGTACCGAAAGGGCAGGGTAGGGTGATGGCTTAGTGCGTCTTCCCTACACGTAACCAACCTCCGAACTTAGATCACTGTTTTCAAAGACCAAAAGGAGTTATTTTTCAAAAAGGGGCTAAATGTTTTCCAAAGGTTGCTAAACAACCTGTTTTCTTAAAAACACTCTCTTGAGGAGATATTTTCAAAATCGTTTTCCAAAACCCTAAGTGTAGTCTTCGGATTATTCTTAGTTTTTAGGTGACCTAACTCACCTTAATCAAGTTAGGTGGCGACTCCAAATCTTTTTCAAAAGCCCTTTATTCAAACTTGTTTTCAATTCAAACCTAGTCGCACTCATTCTTCTAGGAGGGTGAGTTCTAACGAGAGAGTAAAACATTTTTTCCACTTGTGTGAGTGTTCCTCGAGTGCGAAAAATCTGGGCGCGACACTATTCACTTTGAAAAACGATGTTTAAAAAACGAAACTACTATGATGCATGATATGCATGCGTAAGTTAGGAGAATTGAAAAATAGATTTAGAAAGAGATTGATTTGATTTGAAAATAGATTTGAAGAGATAGAATTGAAATTGAAAAGTTTGTAAATTTGGAAATAGAAATTTGAAAATAGAAATTTTGAAATTGGAATTTCGAAAGTAGATTGGAATTTGGGATTTGAAAATATGGAGACCGCACCCATGAGGGTGGAATTGAAAGTTTGAAAAGTGTTGTGACCGCACCTATGAAGGTTGCCTACGTATCCCTTTGGGGGAATTAGTTCAGTCGTAGTTCGGACAAGAGTCCGATTGAAAAGAGATTGATTTGCAGCGAGAGATTAAATTGAAAATTTGGAAAAATTTTGGAAAAGTTTTGAAATTAGGAAACTTTGGAATTTAGGAAAATTTGGAAATTGAAAAGTTTTGAATTTAGAAAGTTTTGAGATAGGGAAGTTTCAACTTAGGAGAGTTTGAATTTGGAAAGGTTTAAAAAAGGAAAGTTTTCGATTTAGGAAATGTTTAAATTAAGAAAGTTTTGAGTTTAGAAAAGTCTTAGATTTGGAAAGATGTTGAAGTTTTGGAAAGTTTAGAACTTGGAGAGATTTAGGTTTAGAAAGATTTAACTTGATAAAGTTTCAAATTTAGAAAGTTTTGAATTTGGAAAGATTTGAAATTTAGAAAGTTTAAGATTTAGAAAGTTTTAGGGTTTGAATTTTAGAAAAATCTTAAAATTAGGAAAGGTTTGAAAACTTAGGTTTGAAAAATTAAGATTTGAAAAGAGGGTAGAATTAGGAAAGATTTGAAAGTTGAGTTTTAAAACTTAGGAAAGAATGTTATGTTCAAGTTTTAGAAACTTAAGATTTAGGAAAGTAGAAGATTAGGAAGGAGTTGAATTTGGAAAGAGTTGGATTTTGAGATTTAAGGAAAGGTTTAAAGTTTAGGTTTTGGAAACTTACGGTTTAGGAAGGAATTGAATTAAGAAAGGTTTGGATTAGGAAGGGATTAGATTTGGTTTCTAAAAGCAAAAGTTTGATTTTGTTTCTAAAAACGGAGGATTGGATTTGGTTTCCTAAGCGGGCAGATTTGATTTGGTTTCTTAAAGGGAAGATAGGATTTGGCAAGGATTTGGAAAGGGAGATTCTAGAAACCCTAGTCTTTAAAATTTATAGTTTTGATGTAGAAAAGAGGTTTTGGAAACATGTATAGTTTGGAACAAGAGATTTTGGAAACCTAGGTTTGGGGCAAAGTTTGAAAATTATGTTTTTGGAAAGAAAATTAGAGTTTCCTAATGGTTAGCTCTAGGGCTTGACTTGGGCTTTAAGAAAAGAGTTTTTGGAAACGAAGATTTTGGAAGAAAATCTTAAAGAGGAGTTTCTAGAGGGAAGAATTTTTGGAAAGTATAATTTTGGAAAGAGATTTTTTTTTTAAAAAAAGAAAAGGAGTTTTTGGAAAGTGTGTTTTTGGAAACGAAGATCTTAGAAGGAAAATCCTAGAGGGGAATTTCTAGAAGGAAGATTTTAGAAAGAGAGTTTTTGGAAAGATTTTTAGAGAGAGTTTTTCTAGGAAGGTTTTTGGTAGAAGATTGTTAAAGAGAGTTTTTGGAAAGATTTTTCGGGAACGTTTTTAGAAAGTGAATTTTGGGGAGAGGATTTTGGAAAGGAGTTGAAAAAAAGGGGTTTTGAAAAATAGATTTTGGAAGGGAGTTTTTGAAAACAATTTTGGAGAGGAGAGTTTTAGGAAAGTATGTTGAAAAAGAGATTTTTAGGAAGAGATTTTTGAAAATAGAATATTTTGGAAAGTATAAAAACATCTCACTTTCCTAAAGCAATTCTAACTATAAGAGGGCTAGAACCATTTTAGGAAAGCGGTTTTGAAAACAACAAGAGTTGAAAATATGGACCATGAACGTCACTTTAAATATAACACTTTCCTAAAGCAATCCTAGCCATGGAAAGGCTAGAATCACCCTAAGGTTGTGATTTTGAAAACACGTTTTGAGAAAGAGATTTTGATGCAATTTTGAAAACAAGTTTGAAAACGATTTTGAAAACAACTTTGAAAACAATTTTTGGAAGATACAAGATCATGATATGCACAATGCAATTTTGGGGTCGTGAACATACAAGGTTAAGGCTTCACCACATAATCAAGGGGGCCGAACCCACGTGGTCTCTGGTTAGACTAGAAGAAAGCCCCCGACATGGTGACTCTCTAATAGCCCAATCCTACACATGGACCAGGAATCCCTTTGTTTCAAGCATGCAAAGAAGGGGGGGGGGGGGGGGGGGGGAAGAGATGGGGGATTAAAATAGAGAAAAACCCAAGTGGGTTAGGAGAGAGAAGAGAGAGGGTGGAAGTACAGAAATTTAAATGGAGAACCTATCTTGTATCTTGTTTATTTTCCGCACCGTGCTGTCTTCGGTCTTCGGTCTTCGGTCTTCGGTCTTTGTCTTGATCTTCACCTTTAGTCTTCAAGAGTTGTCTTCAAGCCTTCAAAGGATGGTTGAAGGCCAATGTATGAGTGTATGGGGGTGTGTATGAGTGTATAGGAGGCTAGGGTTTGTGTAGGGTGGCTAGGCGTTGGAAAACCTAGGGAAGCTAGGGTTTTTGAGGTGCTCGAGCTCTGTATATCGAATTATATGATTTTTAGGTTGAGTTGGCAGATCATTTTCACGTTGAATGAGGCTCTGTATTTAGGAGGTTGGACAATACTAGCGCCTGTTGCAGTGGCGCTAGGCCAAAGTTTACACTAGCCCCACTAGGAGTGGCGCCAAGCCATTTTTTGGCTTGGTGCCACTACTAGTGGCGCCAGCTATTTAGGAAATGTTTAAGGTCGGCAAGCAACGTATCTTTGACTAGATTTGGGCGCCTGTACTAGTGACTACCATGCAATTTTTAGCCTAGCTTCACTAGGAGTGGCTCCGGAGAGTCTGGGAATGATTTGAAGGAGCCGGGAATGACCCGGAAGGCCGGAAAGGAGCAGGAACACTTAAAATAGTTTCCTGGAGGTATTTGACTTGAGAAATGAGGATAGGATGGGTCGGAAAGGTTGACCGGGCCTTTAGGGGCAAAATGGTTAATCGGACTGGGAAACTGTCGGGACAGACTCGGACTGTCCCGAAAGAAGACTTGAGATTTGGAAACATTGTCTAGAATGTTCCAAAAGGCTGCCGGTTTGATTCCTAGAACCGGCGTTGTCAGATAAGAAGACCGGCCCACTAGGGGCAAAATGGTCATTTTGTTCCGGGTTGGTCGGAACTGACTAGGAATGATCCGGAAAGATAAAGAAAGGTTGAGAGTACTATAAAAGTATTCTCAAAGGGTTACCGGCTTGATACCCAGAGCCGGTGTGGTTCCCGGGGCATTCGGATGCCTAGGGGCAAAATGGTCATCTTGACCGCAAAGTCTCGGAAAAGGTCCAAAGGGTAGTTTGGTCATTTTTCACCGAAGTGGGCGAACAGACACTGGTGTTGACCTGGGTTTTGAGTGTTTCCACCACTCTAACGACGGTCGTCGTGACACAGGGGTTTGTTGCCAATTCCCTATATCGACCTATTTATGAGTATTTCCGCTACTCTAACGGTTTTGTGAGTAGTTTCGCTACTCGGACCGTCTCGAGGAATAAACTGTCTCGAGAGAGGGATTGGAAAGGGGACTTATCGTCTTTGAAAAGGCGCGCCTGGATTGGAACCGTCTCGAGGAATAAACTGTCTTGAGAGTGGGATTGGAAACGGGACTTATTGTCTTTGATGAGACATGCCTGGATTGGAACCGTCTCGAGGAATAAACTGTCTCGAGAGTGGGATTGGAAAGGGGTCTTACCGTCTCCGAGGAGACGTGCCTGGATTGGAACCGTCTCGAGGAATAAACTATCTCGAGAGTGGGATTAGAAAGGGGTCTTACCGTCTTCGAAAAGACGTGCCTGGATTGGAACCGTCTCGAGGAATAAACTGTCTCGAGAGTGGGATTGGAAATGGGTCTTACTGTCTCTGAGGAGACGCGCCTGGATTGGAACCGTCTCGAGGAATAAACTGTCTCGAGAGTGGGTTTGGAAAGGGGTCTTACCGTCTCTGAAGAGACGCGCCTGGATTGGAACCGTCTCGAGGAATAAACTATCTCGAGAGTGGGATTGGAAAGGGGTCTTACCGTCTCCGAGGAGACGCACCTGGATTGGAACCGTCTCGAGGAATAAACTGTGTCGAGAGTGGGATTGAAAAGGGGTCTTACCGTCTCCGAAGAGATGTGCCTGAATTGGAATCGTCTCGAGAAATAAACTGTCTCGAGAGTGGGATTGGAAAGGGGTCTTACCGTCTCCGAAGAGACGTGCCTTAATTGGAACTGTCTCAAGGAATAAACTGTCACGAGAGAGGGATTGGAATCGGAAAGGAAAGGACAATGCCCCTAAGGGCATTTTGGTCATTTTGCCTCTATTCGGGCCTGGCAGGCCCGCGAGGCAATGGACAGGCGGGATTTGGACCTAGAGAATTGGTTTTGATAGGAATATGCCCACAATGACTTGAAAACAAGTCTGGACGGAGTGTAGATTGCCGAGCGGTCAAAAATGAGGTGCTTACAACTGCCCCTCTTCTTTTGTCTTTGCTTGTCAAAGACAGAAAACGACAGGAGTAAGAGTCCCATGTTGATCATGAGGCAGTCGGAGGGACGGACATTGAAAACCTTTCGACAACGGGGGTCGAAAACGGATAACGGGCTAAAAAGGCCTTCGAAAACGAGTTTTGGCGGGAAAAAAGGGCAAAACTGCCCAGAATTTGCAACTGGCGCCTTTGGCAGAAAATGCTTGGAGCTTCTGCTAGTGGCGCCAGGTTTGAAGTTAAAACCAAAAAATTCTGGTTTGAACGCTTACGGGATTTGAAGAGTTTTTGGAGAATCTGAGAGTCTTCAAGTGGAAATCGACTTGAACCTTGAAGGAGCACTCCTTGGGGACTGTGGGTGATTACCGGAAGGAGACCACGTCGCTGGAAAAGTCGCCGGAAGAGAAGATTTCGCCGGAGAACTTCTAACACGTGAGTCTTCAAATTTTGTTGATTTTGATGTGTAGAACTTCGTTTGAATCATGTGAATAGTGGAAATTGATGTTTTGATATGTTTTGAACACTTTGGTGATGTTGTTTTTGAATTTTGGTGGTTGTTTGATTGAATTTGAATGATTTTTTATGATTATGCGAAGAGGGTTTTCTGCAGAAATAGGGGATTTGTTCCAACAAACCTGGGCATTGGGTTTTCTGGCTATATTTTTGTGCAATGTGCCTTAGAAAAATGTATTTAACAACCGTATGAAGTTTCATGATTTTTTGAAAGCTCGGTGAATTTTTGATTTTTTGAAAAATTGAAAAATATTTAGAAAATTAGAAAAAATTAGAAAATTCAAGAAATTGATGAAATTTTTAAAGTTTGAAATTTGGAAAAAGATTGGAATATTTTTGAAAATATTTGAGGTGATTTTGAAAAATTTCGGAAGCCTTTTGAAAACCATTGATTTATTTGAAAAATGAAACATACGTCTTGAAAATCTTGAAAAATTGAAAAATGTGCACGGGTGCCGTTGTCATGTGATTGTTGGAAAGTGCACATTTCGTATTTTGTGTTGATGTCATGGGTGTTGTAGGGACCATTTTTAAATGGGACTCTGCCGAAATTTTTTTAGAAATTATGGAAAGAGTTGGTTAAAGTTTTAGAAATAAAATCTTTTTGAAGGAAAAAGGCAGAGAACCCTTGAAACTTGGTTTAATGTTGGAAAATCAAGATGTGCATGTAGGAAATTTGTTTTGACTTATCGTTCGAAGTCTTTTATTTGTTTTGTTTGTGTTAGTTGTTTATTTTATTTTACTGTTATTTAAACTGCATGGATGGTATACTAACATTACTTACCTTGACTTACCTTTTTAGGATGGCAGATGCAGGTGATGACGGTTCTGAAAGGAGACGCCGCTCGGGGAAGGCGGCCCGGACCGATTCTACTGGTGGCTCTAGTCGATCTAGAGGTAGTCGACAATCCACCGGACGATCCTCATCTAGTCAGAGTGGGCAGGGGAGTAGGCTACTTGTCGACCCTTTTCCTCCGGTTGAGCAGGCTTTTGCCGAGGAGATTGATGCTGAGGAGGAGGTACCGGGCCCCGGGGATCAAGTGACCGGTTACGGGAGAGCTTCTTCGAGGCAGAGGTAGCCAGATGCCGACTTGGGAGATCTGCAGATACCGGATGTCCCACCACTCGAGGATCTGGCCTATCATCCTAATGTATATTCCAGACAGCATTTGCCACCTCCGCGGGTACATACAGCTTTCTGAGGGGCTGTTCATCAGGTTTTTGTGACCATGCAGTGGGCTGCCCCATCATATTGTGCCTTTTTGGCAGAGATCGGATTTGGGGCCTTTATGGGATTACAGGCTAACCGCCTGAACCGGCATTTGGTTCTGGCACTTGTTGAGAGGTGGTTTGGGGAGACTGGGACCTTCTATTTTGTCAGCTTCAAGTTAGGTCCTACTCCTTTAGACTGGGCGATTATTACAGGACTCTCCTTTGTCGGTCGGCGGATCACCCTGCACCCAGTCAGCAGGGACGAGGCTTGTTTGTTGTTGGACTTGCCTCATCTTGAGCATTTTGCTTTCCTGGTCTCTTGGATTAGTCAGGATGAGCGTACTTTTGCTACTGAGCCATCGCCTGCCAAGCGGGACATCATGAGATGGTGACTTGTGTTGTATATCAACTTTAGCTGTTTCTGCAACAACAACAAGTCACTCGTGCCGTGCCGTTTGGTGAGTATAGTAGCTGATCTGGGAGCTTTGTCTGAGTTGGACTGGGGGTCCTTTTCTTTTGGCTGCTTTCTTCGATCAATGCGGGTTCGGACTTCTTCTCGTTGGGGCAGCATGACTAGCTTTTGGCCTTTCCTTGTCTGGTGGAGTTATGAGTACCTGCCAGTGCGTCGCCATGCAGTTGTTGAGGATGATCTTTATCCTCGCGCTTTGAGGTGGGCTCGTGACCGGGTAGCCCAGCGATCTGAGATTACTGACTTTGTGATGCTCCAGGCTAACCTGGAGCTGATTGAGGCGAGGGATGTGACCTGGCGGCCCTTCATTGGATCAGTCCATTACAAGACAGTCCAGTACCTGGTCCCGTTGTCCTTATCAAGAGCTGCTTTTCTCAGTGATGACACCTGGGAGTCCTATCTTGGAGAGCGACACTGGCGGCAGTTTCATGAGGAGTTCCGATCAGTAGGAGCTCCACCAGAGTATATGTTTGGAGCCCTGGTGGCAGGAGTGCCTATCCCCTACCAGGAGCGCCAGCCAGGTGCCGAGTTCTTGCTTCCTCTGGATACGGATTATGTTGCGCACTTTGGGATTCATTCGGTTGGTGCCTTCACCCGGTTTGAGGTAGTAGTCGGCGGGTACGCTATTAGCCAGGAGCTGGTTGACTTGTGGCGCCGTGCTGGAGGATATGTGCCCTAGGCCGAGTTTACTGCTGTGAGAGACCAGTACCAGATGGAGCGGGACCAGTACCAGGCCGAGGTAGCTTCCCTGACAGCTCGGTTATCTCAGATGGGCGGTGGGGGGTTATGTTATTCTTTTTTTGCTCCTTATTGCTCTGTTGTTGCTTAGTTCCTTTTGTATGCAGCTGATTTCGGTTCTTTCTTCCCTGCAAGATGGTGGTGCTTCGAGTAGTTATCCACCTCCTCCGATGCCGGGCTTCGGGGATTTTGATCCAGATGACATCGACTTCGACTTGTGATAAATGCCCCTTGTGGAGACTCTGATCCTCTTTTGCCCCTGGTCCCTGAGTTGTATTTATGTTAGACAGTTTTATTTTGATATTTTGTACAAAAATGGATATTTATGGTACTTAGATGCATGGATAGACAGATACATTTATGATCTTTACAACTAGGCATATGATCAGGTGCATGTGATGTATGATGATGTTAGATATTTATTACATGAGTTGATGTCGGTGACTTCTATTTCTACAGGGAGCTATATCCTATGTGTGCAAAGCTTATGCTGAAATTTTTTTTTTTTTTAACATATGTACAGGTTAGAAGTATGTTAATAAAATAACACAAGGTGCTGTTAGACTTGTAGTCCTGGGAATGGTAACTCCTTCCTCTTCGGGGGTTTAGCCTCTCTTCTGGCTCAACCTTACCTCGATTGGATGATAGCATTTCGTACTTTACTCAACCTCTTGATCGCCCCCAACTCTTTGTCTTAGAGTTAGTGTATAGGGTTATTAGGCTGAGACTCTCGACTCTCGGGGTCTTAGCAACAACTTACCTGACCTTTGGCAGAGTGATAAGTGGCCAGTCATTTCAATCCAAGAAGACTTTGTTTAGGACCGTAATGTAGGCTAGGTTATGGGGTTTTAGAAACAACGGAATATGTAGGCTCAAATTCAATGTTGTTTTTAGTAAGGTTTAGATCCATACTATCCTTAACCATTTTTTCAGTAGGATTAGCATCCTTCTTTAGTTTTGGTAACGTATCCAGCTCATTTAGATCAAACAATCTGCTTTCAATCAGAGGGGACTTTAATAGGGTTGTAATGTAGGCCATGGTTTCGGGGTTTTGCCAGAGAAGAGTAAAGGCTCAAACCTATCATTTCTATTGGGTTTCCTTGTAACCTAGGATCACCTTTAAATTTCCTTCTTGCTTTTGACCATATACTTCTCAGGATGAAAATGACCCTTTTTCTATCACCCCTTCTATAGATTTTTTGAGATGAACATGACTTTCTTCTCATTTGATCTTCTCATTATGCCTTTGAAGATGACCCAATCATGATTTTCTTCAGGCCTTTCCTTAGAATCATGGTATTTTTTTTTTTTTGGCCTCTTGCCCCTTGGCAACTCCTTTCCTTTGCTTTTTCTTTCTACTTCTTTTCTTTTCTTTTATGAAACGAAACAATTCTTTACCCCTTTTTCCTTAAACCTTTTCCCTTGGTAGCTCAATGTACCCAGTGTGGGCGGTGATCCCTAGGTTGGGGTTTTGTTAAGAAAGGATAAGTGGCTCAACGGGTTTGGCAAGGGGTTATTTTTTACTGTGTGGGAAATGTGTCGCACCCAGATTTTTCGCACTCGAGGAATACTCACACAAGTCGGAAAAATGCTGTACTCTCTCGTTAGAACTCACCCTCCTAGAAGAATGAGTGCGACTAGGTTTGAATTGAAAATAGAATTGAATAAAGGGCTTTTGAAAAAGATTCGGAGTCGCCACCTAACTTGATTAAGGTGAGTTAGGTCACCTAAAAACTAAGCATAATCCAAAAACTACACTTAGGGTTTTGGAAAACAATTTTTGAAAATATCTCCTCAAGAGAGGGTTTTTAGGAAAATAGGTTGTTTGGCAACCTTTGAAAAATATTTAGCCCTTTTTGAAAAATAACTCCTTTTTGGTCTTTGAAATCAGTGATTCTAAGTTCGGAGGTTGGTTACGTGTAGGGAAGACGCACTAAGCTATCATCCTACCCTGCCTTTTCGGTACCTACATGTCAATCTACCCTAGATTCACCTATGAGAGTCTTTAACTAACTGTAGTTCAATCCTACCCACTTTGAAAAATAATGCTTGAAAACTAACACGATGCGTGATATGCAAGTGCAAGTTAAGAGAATTGAAAAATAGATTTGAAAAGAGATTTGAAGAAATAGAATTGAAATTGAAAAGTATAAAAATTGAAAGTAGAAATTTGAAAATAGAAATTTTGAAATTGGAAATTTGAAAATAGATTGGAATTTGAGATTTGAAAAAAGTGGAGACCACACCCATGAGGGTGGAATTGAAAATTTGAAAAGTATTGTGACCGCACCTATGAAGGTTGCCTACGTATCCCTTTGGGGGAATCAGATCAGTCGTAGTTTGGATCGGAGTCCGATTGAAAATAGAAGAATTGATTTGGAAGAAGATTGAATTGGAAATTGAATTTGATTTGAAATTAGAAGAGGAGATTGGAAATTGAAATTGAGAAGATTGGACTTTGATTTGAAAAGATAGATTTGGAAAGACTTGGTTTTAGGAAACCTAGACTTAGGAAAGATTTGACTCGACTTGAAAGGTTTAGAAGATTTAGGAAAGGTTGGATTTAGGAAATGTTTGAATTAGGAAAGGTCTGGTTTAGGAAAGTTTCAAATTAAGAAAGTTTTGAAATTAGAAAAGTTTCGAAATTAGGAAAGTTTAACTTAGGAAAGTTTTGAATTAAGAAAGTTTCGAATTAGGAAAGTTTTCAAATTAGGAAATTTTTTGAAATAGGGAAGTTTTGGAAATTGGAAAGTTTAGAATTTTGGAAAAGGTTTGAAAAAGGAAAGTTTCTAATTTAGAAAATGTTTGAACTAGGAAAGTTTTGAGTTTAGAAAAGTCTTAGATTTGGAAAGATGTTGAAGTTTTGGAAAGTTTAAAGTTTGGAAAGATTTAGGTTTAGAAAGATTTAACTTGAGAAAGTTTCAAATTTAGAAAGTTTTGAATTTGGAAAGATTTGAAATTTAGAAAGTTTAAGATTTAGAAAGCCTTAGAGTTTAAGAAAATCTTGAAATTAGGAAAGGTTTGAGTTTAAGAAAGGTTTGAAAGCTTAGATTTGAAAAGTTGATATTTGGAAAGAGGTAGAATTAGGAAAGAGTGGAGTTAGGAAGGATGTGGAAATTGAGTTTTAAAATTTAGGAAATATTTTTATGTTCAAGTTTTGGAAACTTAAAATTTAGGAAAGTAGAAGATTAGGTAGGAGTTGAATTAGGAAAGAGTTGGATTAGGAAGGGATTGGATTTAGTTTCTAAAAGAGAAAGTTTGATTTCGTTTCCAAAAACGGAGGATAGGATCTAGTTTCCTAAACGAGAATATTTGATTTGGTTTCCTAAATGGAAGATAGGATTTGGCAAGGATTTGGAAAGGGAGATTCTAGAAACCCTAGTTTTGAAAAATTATAGTTTTGACGCAGAAAACAGGTTTTGGAAACGTATATAGTTTGGATGTGAAAACAAGAGGTTTTGGAAACCTAGATTTGGGGCAAAGTTTGAAAATCATGTTTTTGGGAAGAAAATTAGGGTTTCGTAATTGTAGGTTCTAGGATTTGATTTGGGCTCTAAGGAAAGAGGATTTTTGGAGAGTGCATTTTTGGAAATGAAGGTTTACTAGAAGAGAATCCTAGGGAGGAGTTTTTTGAAAAGTGAATTTGAAGATAAAGTTTTTGGAAGAAGATTTTAAAGAGAAGAAGTTTTTGGAAAGCATGTTTTTGGAAACGTAGATTTTAGAAAGAAAATCCTATAGGAAAATTTCTAGAAGGAAGATTTTAGGAAGAGAGTTTTTAGAAAGATTTTTGGAGAGAGTTTTTCTAGGAAAGAAACCTAGGGAACATTTTTGGAAAGTGGACTTCGGGGAGAGGATTTTGGAAAGGAGTTGAAAAAGGGGGTTTTGAAAAATAAATTTTGAGAGGGAGTTTTTGAAAACAATTTTGAAGAGGAGAGTTTTAGGAAAGTATGTTGAAGAAAGAGATTTTTAGGAAGAAAGACTTTTTGAAAAGAGAGTTTTTAGAAGGTGTAAAAACATCTCACTTTCCTAAAGCAATTCTAACCATAAAAGGGCTAGAACCACTTTAGGAAAGCGGTTTTGAAAACAACAAGATTTGAAAATATGGACCGTATTGGTCACTTTAAATGTAACACTTTCCTAAAGCAATCCTAGCCATGGAAAAGCTAGAATCACCCTAGGATTGTGATTTTGAAAACATGTTTTGAAAAAGAGATTTTGATGCAATGTTGAAAACAAGTTTGAAAACGATTTTGAAGACGAGTTCGAAAACGAATTCTGGAAGATGCAAGATCATGATATGCACAATGCAATTTGGGGTCATGAACATACAAGGCTAAGGCTTCACCACATAATCAAGGGGGCCGGACCCACATGGTCTCTGGTTAGACTAGAAGAAAGCCCCCGATACGGTGACTCTCCAATAGCCCAATCTTACACATGGACCGGGAATCCCCTTGTTTCAAGCATGCAAAGAAAAGGGGGGAAAGAGATGGGGGATTAAAATAGAGAAAACCCAAGTGGATTGGAGGGAGAAGAGAGAGGGGGGAAGTGCTGAAATTTAAATGAAGAACCTACCTTGTATCTTGTTTATTTTGCGCGCCTTGCTTTTTTCGGTCTTCGGTCTTCGTCTTGATCTTCGTCTTCAATCTTCAAGAGTTGTCTTCAAACTTTAGATTGCAGTTCCTCAAGTCTTCCAAGGAGGGTTGAAGGCTAGTGTATGAGTGTATGGGGGTGTGTATGAGTGTATAGGAGGCTAGGGTTTAGTGTATGGTGGCTAGGGTTTGGAAAACCTAAGGAGGCTAGGGTTCTTGGAGTGTTCGAGCTCTGTATATCGAACTATATGATTTTTAGGTTGAATTTGCGGATCCTTTAAAAGCTGGAGGAGGCTCTGTATTTATAGAGGTTGGACAACACTGGCGCATGTTGCAGTGGCGCCAGGCCAAACTTTACACTGGCGCCACTAGGAGTGGCGCCAGGCCAATTTTTGGCTTGGCGCCACTACTAGTGGTGCCAGCCATTTAGGAAATATTTAAGGTCAACAAGCAACGTATCTTTGACTAGATTTGGGCGCCTGTACTAGTGACTACCATGCAATTTTTAGCCTGGCTTCACTAGGAGTGGCTCCGGAAAGTCCGGGAATGATTTAAAGGAGCCGGGAATGACCCGGAAGGCCAGAAAGGAGCAGGAACACTTAAAATAGTGTTCTAGAGGTATTTGACTTGAAAAGTGAGGATAAGATGTGTCGGAAAGGCTGACCGGGCCTTTAGGGGTAAAACTGTCAACTAGACCGGGAAACTGCCGGGACAAACTTGGACTATCCCAGAAGAGGACTCAAGATCTGGAAATTTATTTAGAATATTCCCAAAGGTTGCTGGTTTGATTCCCAGAGCCGGCATGGTCGGAAAAGGAGACCGGCCCACCAGGGGCAAAATGGTCATTTTGTACCGGGTTGGCCGGAACTGACTCGGAATGATCCGAAAAGGTAAAAGGAGGTTGAGAACACTATAAAAAGTAGTCTCAGGAGGTTACCAGTTTGATACCCAGAGTCGGCGTGGTCGGAAAAGGAGACTGGCCCACCGGGGGCAAAACGGTCATTTTGCACCAGGTTTGCCGGAACTGACTCGGATGATCCGGAAAGGTAGAGGAAGGTTGAGAATACCATAAGAAGTATTCTCAGGAGGTTACTGGTTTAATACCCAGAGCCGGTGTGGTTCCCGGGGCGTTCGGATGCCTAGGGGCAAAATGGTCATCTTGACCGGAAAGTTTCAAAAAAGGTCCAAAGGAAAGTTTGGTCATTTTTCACCAAAGTGGGTTAACAGACACTGGTGTTGACCTGGGTTTTGAGTGTTTCCGCCACTCTAACGGCGATCATCGTGACACAGGGGTTTGTTGTCAATTCCCTATGTCGACCTATTTATGAGTATTTCTGCTACTTTAACGGTTTTGTGAGTAGTTTCGCTACTCGGACCGTCTTGAGAAATAAACTATCTCGAGAGAAGGATTGGAAAGGGGTCTTACCGTCTTCGAAGAGACGTGCTTGGATTGGAACCGTCTCGAGAAATAAACTGTCTCGAGAGTGAGATTGGAAAGGGGTCTTACCGTCTCTGAAGAGACGTGCCTGGATTGGGACCGTCTCGAGGAATAAATTGTCTTGAGAGTGGGATTGGAAAGGGGTCTTACCGTCTCTGAAGCGACGTGCCTGGATTGGAACCGTCTCGAGGAATAAACTGTCTTGAGAGTGGGATTGGAATCGGAAAGGAAAGGACAATGCCCCTAAGGGCATTTTGGTCATTTTGCCTCTATTTGGGCCTGACAGGCCCGCGAAGCGATGGACAGATGAGATTTGGACCTAGAGAATTGGTTTCGATAGGAATATGCCCACAATGACTTGAAAACAAGTCTGGACGGAGTGTAGACTGCCGAGCGGTCAAAATGGGGTGCTTGCAAAATAAAATGAGGTCCTCTGTTCACTTTGAATTAGATTGCTTGATCTATAGAGCTTTCATTGCTGACTTAGCACAGCGGGGGTGGATACCATTCCTAAAGTTCTCAACTATTGTCTGCTCCAGTGTGGGGAGGACAGTCTTGGATTGGGGTTAACAAAGAAAATTTTCGCTTTCCGCGAGGCACTAGGGGTTAAGCAAAGGGAATATGAGCACATTTAGTTATTTATTCTTTAGATGTGGGGGAATGAAAGATGGCTCCTCTTCCTCTTGATAAACTGGCCACATATCGCTTAGCCTCAGAGTCTTGCAAGTGCTGCCTTTGGGTAGTATCCTCACTCATCCTTATTCTCTCTCTGTGGAAGGCTGATCATTTGGCGAGTGGTTAACTCATGCTATCATCCCTTCAAGTTGGATCATTCCATAAGATAAACCACGCCCCTTGCGTAGAAAGTAGTCACTATTCCCAGGAGACATATAAGATAGCAGCAGTGAACAAAATATTATCATTTGACTATTATTATCATTTTCATAGAAAGGAATAGAGTTCTTAAGCAAGAATGAAATGTAAACATCAATTTAAAGACAGAAAAATAAAAGGGATAGGAAGAAAGTGGGTGTAAACACCCCTCTCTTGTGCGCTTTTGAAGGGAACCCATTTCTAGTGAGGTCTTGGCCCTCGTCTGCATTTCATCCATAGTTGAAATTTTCAGCCAAGGCAGGATAGGTAGATACTTCTCCCGGAGCTCCAAGTGAGTTGGCGGTGACGATGTAATTGTCAGCTTTCTTGACTGTCTTGCCTTCATTTGTTTGCTCCGGAGTTTCTCTAACAAACCACTCGGGCGATTCGTATTCGTCCAGCTCGATAGGTCGTGCCTGGGGTTTTCTGCTCTGGCCTCCAATTGGGGCTCGATGCTCCTCAGGTGTACACAATGGGGGATTCTTATTACGGAGTTTGGACAGTTCCTCATCAATTTTCTTCACAGACTCGTATGCAAGTTTGTCTTCGGGGGTCGACATCTCATCAGGGTTATATCGTGACCAGGCATCTTCGCATTCCATTTCCTCTCTGTCCTTGTAGTATATCTCTTGGCATGCAGCAAAACAAACCTTGTTGTTACCAAACTTTGTAATGATGTTGACAACATGGTCTAGTGGAGGGTTTGCAGAGCCGTTCGGAGAAGGATTTGCTGGTCGTACCCTAATGATTTTATTATCTATCAGGTCTTGAATCTTATGCTTGAGTGCTAAACAATCTTCGGTATCATGTCCTTGGCTATCCGAGTGATACCTACAGCTTGCTGCAGATTTGAAGTAATGAGGCAGAGGATTAGGCTGGGGTCGAGCAGGTACAGGTTTCAGATATCCAGCTGCTAAGAGGCTAAAATAAGCCGCGGTTTGTGAGCACGTGAGTTTTGTAAACGTCCGCTTGTTCGCCTAGTCCGAGGAGGTATTGCAGATGTTTTTGATGGTTGGGGACCAAGTTTCGGTGAGGCCACAGCTGGTTTGATGGTTTGGGAATTGAAAGGGCTTCGGGTTCTATGTTTTAAAATGGGACCATTTTCGGTGGCAGGGCCAAAAGGGTCGAGATGACATCTGAAGGAAAGGTCATATAATCCTTGTGTTTGGTTAGGGGTTGGTTTGGAAGGCATTGGAGCAAGGCCCTTGGCCCGGGGAGGTCGTTGGGAAGCAATGGTGGCGGCATAGTCATGGTCTTCCTTCTTCATCCTTTTTTGTCCATCATGAATTTGAGCCTGCAAGGACTCTGCTTGCTCACGGGTTGTGTGGGATAAGAGTGAGGAAAGCATGCCTTCCATTTCAGTCATCTTATGCTTGACTCCTCTTGTCTCTGCTAGTAATTGAGTTAAAGTATCAAGAGTAATCAATTCCATGCTTGTAAGATTGGGGAACGAGGGAAGGTACCTAAAACCAACAAAAGAAAAAAAAAAAAAAAAAAAGCAGTGTTTGACCTTGACAAGTCTTTATGCAATGCATGCTCGAAGGTGCCCCTCTTAAAAAGGGAAACTAATCATGATGTATTGGCCCACTTTTGGAAATAAGGGGTTTGCCCCTGTATGTAGACACTTTACCGTCAGGTGGGAACCTTCAATCATCTATGCATTCATTCATAAAAATAAAGAGGTACATTAAATTTTGGGTTTAGGATACAAAAGAATTGAAATACATTTTAATAGGGGGAGGGGGAACATTTTCCTTTGGACTTCCACCTATCTACTTTTACAAAGAGAAACCCTAAACACTCTTGAGTCTTCGGATTCGCCTTCCTTGGATTTGATGTCGAGGAGGTCGCTGAGAGACCTTGTTGATTGATTGCCCCTTGTCTTCTTGGCAACCCTATCTCCATGAGCATAGAGGGATTTGGGCCCCTCTTATGGAATGAATTGAGATGCATGCAATGAGTCCTTAGGGTTACGTGGGAACCCTTAGGGTTTAGGTAGGTTTAATGCAAGGGAGAGTGACCTTGGTGTCACTCTCAACGGGTTGATCATATGCATGAGAATGCAGTGACTTGAGTTACTTGGAACTCTTGTCTTGACATGGGATATTAAATGCATGAACATGAATATGCAAAAAGTATAAGGAGAGAAGGTATAATTGAAGAAAACATGCATGCATGAGTAGTTAGACAGGTGACCTTACTCCATTTGAGACAATGTACATTGTTCTTTTCTTTCACACCTCCCCATAGAAAAGCTCTCTTTATTTTTTCAAGTTCATTGCTTACTTTCTTAGGCATCACGTAAAGAGACATGTAGTACACTGGCAGGTTAGACAATACTACTTTTAACATGGTAATTCTTCCTCCAAATGACAAGTACTTCCTTTTCCAACTTGTAAGCTTTTTCTTCATTCTGTCAATTACCAATTCCTAGCACACTGCCTTCCCAGGGTTAATACCAATATGCAAACCAAGATACCTTACAGGCAGCTTTACTTTCTTATAATTGAACAAGTAGTGATTCCCTTCATGAAAATATCATCAATACCAATTCCACAAACTGAACTCTTATTAAAATTGACTTTTAATCCAGATATCAACTCAAAGCATCTTAAAATTCTCTTTATATTCTTTAGTTTTCCAAATCAGCATTGCAAAACAAGATTATATCATTAGCAAATTGTATGTGTGAAATAATCATTCCATTTTCTACCACTTCTAACCCTTTTATCATCCCTAATGATCTTGCTCTATCAAATAATATGTTTAACCCTTCAATAACTATGTTAAACAAAAATGGAGATAGTGAATCTCCTTGTCGTAGGTCCCTTTCCCATATTTACTTCCTTTCTACCATATCCCATTGACTCCATCATTTTCAGAAGATAATCCCAGTTGATAGTTGTAAGCACCCCATTTTTGACCGCTCGGCAGTCTACGGTCCATCCAGACTTGTATTCAAGTCAATACGGACATATTTTGAGTCAAATCAACTTTTCAAGCCTAATCCTCTCTATTCATTGCTTTGCGGGCCCACCAGGCCCAAATAGAAGCAAAATGACCAAAATGTTCGGTCTAATCCCGTAGGCACGTCTTTCCGAACATGGTAAGTCCCCTTTCCAATTTCAACAGGCATGTCTTTCCGAAGACGGTAAGTCCCCTTTTCCAATTCCAATTCTAATCCCTCTCTCGAGAAAGCTGATTCCTCGAGACGATAAGTTTATCCAATTCGGCACGTTTTTCGAAGAAAGTGTCGCGCCCAGATTTTTTGCACTCGAGGAATACCCACCCAAGCGGGAAAAATGTTGTACTCTCTCGTTAGAACTCACCCTCCTAGAAGAATGAGTGTGACTAGGTTTGAATTGAAAAATTGATTTGAATAAAGGGCTTTTGAAAAAGATTTGGAGTCGCCACCTAACTTGATTAAAGTGAGTTAGGCCACTTAAAAACTAAGCATAATCCGAAAACTACACTTAGGGTTTTTGAAAAACGATTTTGAAAATATCTCCTCAAGAGAGGGTTTTTTAGAAAAACAGGTTGTTTGGCAACCTTTGGAAAACATTTAGCCCTTTTTTTTTTAAAAAATAACTCCATTTGGTCTTTGAAAACAGTGATTCTAGGTTCAGAGGTTGGTTACGTGTAGGGAAGACGCACTAAGCTATCACCCTACCCCGCCCTTTCGGTACCTACATGTCAATCTACCCTAGATTCACCTATGAGAGTCTTCAACTAACTATTGACCAATCCTATTCACTTTGAAAAACGATGTTTAAAAAACAAAACTACTATGATGCATGATATGCACGCGTAAGTTAGGAGAATTGAAAATTTGATTTAGAAAGAGATTGATTTGATTTGAAAATAGATTTGAAGAGATAGAATTGAAATTGGAAAGTTTGTAAATTTGGAAATAGAAATTTTGAAATTGGAATTTTGAAAGTAGATTGGAATTTGGGATTTGAAAATATGGAGACCGCACCCATGAGGGTGGAATTGAAAGTTTGAAAAGTGTTGTGACCGCACCTATGAAGGTTGCCTACGTATCCCTTTAGGGGAATTAGGTCAATCGTAGTTCGGACAAGAGTCTGATTGAAAATAGATTGATTTGAAGAGAGGGATTAAATTGAAAATTGGATTTGATTTGAGATTAGAAGAGGAGATTGGAAATTGAAGTTGAGAAGATTGGACTTTGATTTGAAGAGATAGATTTGGACTTGTTTTAGAAAGAGAAGGTTTAAGAAACCTAGACTTAAGAAAGATGAGACTTAGGAAAGACTTAAGAGTTTAAGAAAGATTGGATTTAGGAAAGGTTCGAATTAGGAAAGGTCCGATTTAGGAAAGTTCCGAATTAGGAAAGTTTCATTTTTGGAAAGTTTTGAAATTAGGAAAGTTTGGAATTTAGGAAAATTTGGAAATTGAAAAGTTTTGAATTTAGAAAGTTTTGAGATATGGAAGTTTCAACTTAGGAGAGTTTGAATTTGGAAAGGTTTGAAAAAGGAAAGTTTTCGATTTAGGAAATGTTTGAATTAAGAAAGTTTTGAGTTTAGAAAAGTCTTAGATTTGGAAAGATGTTGAAGTTTTGGAAAGTTTAGAACTTGGAGAGATTTAGGTTTAGAAAGATTTAACTTGAGAAAGTTTCAAATTTAGAAAGTTTTGAATTTGGAAAGATTTGAAATTTAGAAAGTTTAAGGGTTTGAATTTTAGAAAAATCTTAAAATTAGGAAAGGTTTGAAAACTTAGGTTTGAAAAGTTAAGATTTGAAAAGAGGGTAGAATTAGGAAAGATTTGAAAGTTGAGTTTTAAAACTTATGAAAGATTTTTATGTTCAAGTTTTGGAAACTTAAGATTTAAGAAAGTAGAAGATTAGGAAGGAGTTGAATTAGGAAAGAGTTGGATTTTGAGATTTAAGGAAAGGTTTAAAGTTTAGGTTTTGGAAACTTACGGTTTAGGAAGGAATTGAATTAAGAAAGGTTTGGATTAGGAAGGGATTGGATTTAGTTTCTAAAAGCAAAGGTTTGATTTTGTTTCTAAAAACGGAGGATTGGATTTGGTTTCCTAAGCGGGGAGATTTGATTTGGTTTCTTAAAGGGAAGATAGGATTTGGCAAGGATTTGGAAAGGGAGATTCTAGAAACCCTAGTCTTGAAAAATTATAGTTTTGACGTAGAAAAGAGGTTTTGGAAACATGTATAGTTTGGATGTGAAAACAAGAGATTTTGTAAACCTAGGTTTGGGGCAAAGTTTGAAAATCATGTTTTTGAAAAGAAAATTAGGGTTTCCTAATGGTTAACTCTAGGGCTTGACTTGGGCTTTAAGAAAAGAGTTTTTGGAAACGAAGATTTTGGAAGGAAATTCTAAAGAGGAGTTTCTAGAAGGAAGAATTTTTGGAAAGTATAATTTTGGAAAGACATTTCTTTTTTAACAAAAAAAAAAGGAGTTTTTGGAAAGTGTGTTTTTGGAAACGAAGATCTTAGAAGGAAAATCCTAGAGGGGAATTTCTAGAAGGAAGATTTTGGAAAGAGAGTTTTTGGAAAGATTTTTAGAGAGAGTTTTTCTAGGAAGGTTTTTGGTAGAAGATTGTTAAAGAGAGTTTTTGGAAAGATTTTTGGGGAACGTTTTTAGAAAGTGGATTTTGGGGAGAGAATTTTGGAAAGGAGTTGAAAAAAAGGGGTTTTGAAAAATAGATTTTGGAAGGGAGTTTTTGAAAACAATTTTGGAGAGGAGAATTTTAGGAAAGTATGTTGAAAAAGAGATTTTTAGGAAGAGATTTTTGAAAATAGAGTATTTTGGAAAGTATAAAAATATCTCACTTTCCTAAAGCAATTCTAACCATAAGAGGGCTAGAACCACTTTAGGAAAGCGGTTTTGAAAACAACAAGAGTTGAAAATATGGACCATGAAGGTCACTATAAATATAACACTTTCCTAAAGCAATCCTAGCTATGGAAAGGCTAGAATCACCCTAAAGTTGTGATTTTGAAAACACGTTTTGAAAAAGAGATTTTGATGCAATTTTGAAAACAAGTTTGAAAACGATTTTGAAAACAACTTTGGAAACAATTTTTGGAAGATACAAGATCATGATATGCACAATGCAATTTTGGGGTCGTGAACATACAAGGTTAAGGCTTCACCACATAATCAAGGGGGTCGGACCCACGTGGTCTCTGGTTAGACTAGAAGAAAGCCCCCGACACGGTGACTCTCCAATAACCCAATCCTACACATGGACTAGGAATCCCCTTATTTCTAGCATGCAAAGAAAGGGGGGGGGGAAAGATGGGGGATTAAAATAGAGAAAACCCAAGTGGGTTAGGAGAGAGAAGAGAGAGGGGGGAAGTGCGAAAATTTAAATGGAGAATCTACCTTCTATTTTGTTTATTTTGCGCACCGTGCTGTCTTCGGTCTTCAGTCTTTAGTCTTTGTCTTGATCTTCACCTTCAGTCTTCAAGAGTTGTCTTCAAGCCTTGGATTGCAGCTCTTCAAGCCTTCAAAGGATGGTTGAAGACCAATGTATGAGTGTATGGGGGTGTGTATGAGTGTATAGGAGGCTAGGGTTTGTGTAGGGTGGCTAGGGTTTGGAAAACCTAGGGAAGCTAGGGTTTTTGAGGTGCTTGAGCTCTGTATATCGAATTATATGATTTTTAGATTGAGTTTGGGGATCCTTTTCACGTTGAATGAGGTTCTGTATTTATAGAGGTTGGACAATACTGGCGCCTGTTGCCGTGGCGCTAGGCCAAAGTTTACACTGGCGGCACTAGGAGTGGCGCCAGACCATTTTTTGGCTTGGCGCCACTACTAGTGGCACCATCCATTTAGGAATTGTTTAAGGTCAGCAAGCAACGTATCTTTGACTAGATTTGGGCGCCTGTACTAGTGACTACCATGTAATTTTTAGCCTGACTTCACTAGGAGTGGCTCTGGAGAGTCCAAGAATGATTTGAAGGAGCCGGGAATGACCCGGAAGGCCGGAAAGGAGCAGGAACTCTTAAAATAATGTCTTGGAGGTATTTGACTTGAGAAATCAGGATAGGATGGGTCGGAAAGGTTAACCGGGCCTTTAGGGGTAAAACAGTCAATCGGATCGGGAAACTGTCGGGACAGACTCGGACTGTCTCGGAAGAAGACTTCGGATTTGGAAACATTGTTTAGAATGTTCCCAAAGGTTGCCGATTTGATTCCTAGAGCCGGCGTGGTCGGATTAGAAGATCGGCCCACTAGAGGCAAAACGGTTATTTCGTACCGGATTTGTCGGAACTGACTCGGAATGATCCGGAAAGGTAAAGGAAGGTTGAGAACACTATAAAAAGTAGTCTCAAGCGGTTACCGGTTTGATACCCAGAGCCGGTGTGGTCAAAAAAGGAGACCGGCCCACCAGGTACAAAACGGTCATTTTGTACCGGGTTGGCCGGAACTGACTCAGAATAATCCGGAAAGATAAAGGAAGGTTGAGAGTACTATAAAAGTATTCTCAGAGGGTTACCGGCTTGATACCCAGAGCCGGTGTGGTTCCCGGGGCATTCGGATGCCTAGGGGCAAAATGGTCATCTTGACCAGAAAGTCTCGGAAAAGGTCCAAAGGGTAGTTTGGCCATTTTTTACCGAAGTGGGCTAACAGACACTGGTGTTGACCTGGGTTTTGAGTGTTTCCGCCAGTCTAACAGTGGTCGTCGTGACACAGGGGTTTGTTGCCAATTCCCTATATCGACCTATTTGTGAGTATTTTCGCTACTCTAACGGTTTTGTGAGTAGTTTCGCTACTCGGACCGTCTCGAGGAATAAACTGTCTCGAGAGAGGGATTGGAAAGGGGACTTATCGTCTTCGAAAAGACGCGCTTGGATTGGAATCGTCTCGAGGAATAAACTGTCTCGAGAGTGGGATTGGAAAGGGGACTTATCGTCTCCGAAGTGACGTGCCTGGATTGGAACCGTCTCAAGGAATAAACTGTCTCGAGAGTGGGATTGGAAAGGGGTCTTACCGTCTCCGAGGAGACACGCCTGGATTGGAACCGTCTCGAGGAATAAATTGTCTCGAGAGTGGGATTGGAAAGGGGTCTTACCGTCTTCGAAAAGGTGTGCCTAGATTGGAACCGTCTCAAGTAATAAACTGTCTCGAGAGTGGGATTGGAAAGGGGTCTTACCGTCTCCAAGGAGGCGTGCCTGGATTGGAACCGTCTCGAGGAATAAACTGTTTCGAGAGTGGGATTGGAAAGGGGTCTTACTATCTCCGAGGAGACGCGCCTGGATTGGAACCGTCTTGAGGAATAAACTATCTTGAGAGTGGGATTGAAAAGGGGTCTTACCGTCTCCAATGAGACGCGCCTGGATTGGAACCGTCTCGAGGAATAAATTGTCTCGAGAGTGGGATTGAAAAGGGGTCTTTTCATCTCCGAAAAGACGTGCCTGAATTGGAACCGTCTCGAGGAATAAACTGTCTCGAGAGTGGGATTGGAAAGGGGTCTTACCGTCTTCGAAGAGACGTGCCTGAATTGGAACCGTCTCGAGGAATAAACTGTCTCAAGAGAGGGATTGGAATAAAAAAGGAAAGGACAATGCCCCTAAGGGCATTTTGGTCATTTTGCCTCTATTCGGGCCTGGCAGGCCTGCGAGGCAATGGACAGGCGGGATTTGGACCTATAGAATTGGTTTTGATAGGAATATGCCCACAATGACTTGAAAACAAGTCTGGATGGAGTATAGTCTGCCGAGCGGTCAAAAATGGGGTGCTTACAGAAAGTTTTTCGAAACGGTAAGTCCCTTTAAACCTGTCGACTGGGACGAGACCCCAAGTCCCCGAGATGGAAGAACAGTCCACCATTGGTGCCTGCTAGCCTCCAATGCAGAAATGTCCGTTTTGGCACACCTTCCAAGATCAAGGGACATTGCGATGTTTACAAGTCTATTACCTTCGGGACACTGTTTTAAGTGTTTCTGTCCTTTTTCGACCTTCCGGGCTAGTCCCAATCGCTTGAAACCTTCCCGGTCCTTCCGGAGTCACTCCTAGTGAAACCAAACTAAAAATTACATGTTAGTCACTAGTACAGGTGCCCAAATCTTTTAAGATACGTTGCTTGCCGACCTTAAAGCTTTGGTAAGTGGCTGGCCCCACTAGTAGTGGTGCCAAGCCAATATTTGGGCTGGCGCCGCTCCTAGTAGCGCCAGAAGCATTTTTGGCCTGGCGCCACTATAACAAGCGCCCGGTCATTCCCTTGTCTATAAGTACAGAGCCTCCTCTAGCGTGAAAGGGGTCCGCAAACTCAGTCTAAAAATCTCTTCGATATACAAAGCTCGTAGCCTCCCAAAACCCTAGCCTCCATACACAAACCCTAATCTCCTATACACTCATACACTCTCATATACTCATACACTAGCCTCAAACCCTCCATTGAAGGCTTGGATTGCTGCAACTACGAAACTTTGAAGATTGAAGACAAACTATTGAAGACTGAAGCGAAGACCGAAGCAAGCAAGAAAAGCAAAGCGTGCAAAACAAAGCAAAATAAACATGACACAAGGGAGGCTTTCTCTTTAAGTTTACGCATCTTCCCCCTCTCTTCTCTCTCCTAACCCACTTGGGTTTTCTATTATTTTAATCCATCATCTTCTTCCCCCCTTTCTTTGCATGCTTGAAACAAGGCATTTCCGGGTCCATGTGTAGGATTAGGCTATTAGAAGGTCACCGTGTTGAGGGCTTTCTTTTAGTCTAACCGGAGACCACGTGGGTTCGGCCCCCTTGATTATGTGGTGAAACCTTTAACCTTGTAAATTCACGACCCCAACTTGCATTTGTATATCATGATTTTGCATTCTTCCAAAATTCGTTTTTAAACTTGTTTTCAAAAACTTGCATTAACAACGTTTTCACACTTGCATCAAAACCTTCTTTTTAAAAACTTGTTTTCAAAATCACAATCCTAGGGTGATTATAGCCTTTTCACGGCTAGGGTTGCTTTAGGAAAGTGTTACATTTAAAGTGACTGTAAGCACCCCATTTTTGACCGCTCGGCAGTCTACGCTCCGTCCAAACTTGAACTCAAGTCAATATGGACGTATTCCAATTGAAACCGATTTTCTAAGTCCAAATCTCATTTGTCCATCGCCTCGCGGGCCCACCAAGCCCAAATAGAGGCAAAATGACCAAAATGCCCTTAGGGGCATTGTTCTTTCCAATTCCAACTCCAACCCCTATCTCGAGACAGTTGATTCCTCGAGACGATAAATTGGTTCCAAATCAAGCACGTTTTTTCGGAGACGGTAAGTCCCCTTTCCAATCCCTCTCTTGAGACAGTTTATTTCTCGAGACAATTCCAAATCAGGCACGTCTTTTCGGAGACGATAAGTACCCTTTTCAATCCCTCTTTCGAGACAGTTTATTCCTTGAGACGGTCCGAGTAGCGGAAATACTCACAGACATCACAACCGTTCGAGTAATGGAAATACTCGTAAATAGGTCGATATAGGGAATTGCCAACAAACCCCTGTGTCACGACGACTGCTGTCAGAGTGGCGGAAACACTCAAAACACAGGTCAACGCCAGTGCCTGCTAACCCACTTCAGTGAAAAATGACCAAATTGCCCATTGGGCCTTTTCCGAGACTTTCCGTTCCAGATGACCATTTTGCCCCTAGGCATCCAAACGCCCCAGGAACCACACCGGCTCTGGTATCAAACTGGTAACCTTTTGAAACTGCTTTTTATAGTACTCTCAATCCTTCTTTATCTTTCTGGATCATTCTGAGTCAGTTCCGGCAAACCTGGTACAAAATAACCCTTTTGCCCTTAGTGGGCCAGTCTCCTTTTCCGACTACACCGGCTTTGGGTATCAAACTGGTAACCTCTCGATAATACCTCTTATAATATTCTCAATCTTCCTCTACCTTTTCGAATCATTCCGAGTCAGTTTCGGCAAACTCAGTGCGAAATGACCATTTTGCCCCTGGTGGGCCGGTCACCTTTTCCAGCCACACCGGCTCTGGGTATCGAACCGACAACCTTTGGGAACATTCTAAATAATGTTTCCAAATCTCGAGTCTTCTTCCGGGATAGTTCGAGTCTATCTTGGTAGCTTCCCGATCCGATTGACTGTTTTGCCCCTAAAGGCTCGGTCAACCCTTCCGACACATCTTGTCTTCATTTTTCAAGTCAGAAACCTCCGGGACACTATTTTAAGTGTTCCTACTCTTTTCCGGCTTTCCGGGTCATTCCTGGTCTTCCAAACTATTTCTCGGACTTTCCAAAGTCACTCCTAGTGAAGCCATGCTAAAAATTACATGGTAGTCACTAGTACAGGCGCCCAAATCTAATCAAAGATACGTTGCTTGCTGACCTTAAACATTTCCTAAATGGCTAGCTCCACTAGTAGTGGCGCCAAGCCAAAAAATGGCCTGGCGCCACTCCTAGTGGCGCTAGTGTAAAGTTTGGCCTAGCGCCACTACAACAGGCGCCAGTGTTGTCCAACCTCTATAAATACAGAGCCTCTTCCAACGTGAAAGAGATCCACAAACTCAGTCCAAAAATACCAATATTCGATATAGAGAGTTTGAACACTCCCTAAACCCTAGCTTCCTTAGGTTTTCCAAACCCTAGCCTTCTATACACTCATACACACCCCCATACACTTATACACTAGCCTCCAACCCTCCTTTGAAGACTGGAAGAGCTGCAATCTAAAGTTTGAAGCTTGAAGACAACTCTTGAAGACTGAAGATGAAGATCAAGACGAAGATTGAAGACAAGCAAGGCGCGCAAAATAAACAAGACATACAGTAGGCTTTCTCTTTAAATTTCCGCACTTCCCCCTCTCTCTTCTCTTTCCTAATCCACTTGGGTTTTCTCTATTTTAATCCCCCATCTCTTCCCCCCGCCCCCCCCCCCCCCCCCCCGATTCTTTGCATGCTTGAAACAAGGGGATTCCTGGTCCATGTGTAGGATTAGACTATTGGAGAGTCATCGTGTCGGGGGCTATCTTCTAGTCTAACCAGAGACCACGTGGGTCCGGCCCCCTTGATTACGTGGTGAAGCCTTAACCTTGTATGTTCACGACCCCAAACTTGCATTGTGCATATCATGATTCTTGCATTCTTCCAAAAGTTGTTTTCAAAGTTGTTTTTAAAATCGTTTTCAAACTTGTTTTCAAAATTGCATCGAAATCTCTTTTTCAAAACATGTTTTCAAAATCACAATCTTAAGGTGATTCTAGCCTTTCCATGGCTAGAATTGCTTTAGGAAAGTGTTACATTTAAAGTGACTTTCATGGTCCATATTTTCAACCCTTGTCGTTTTCAAAACCGCTTTCCTAAAGTGGTTCTAGCCCTCTTATGGTTAGAATTGCTTTAGGAAAGTGAGATGTTTTTTACACCTTCTAAAAACTCTCTTTTCAAAAGTCTCTCTTCCTAAAAATCTCTTTTTCAACATACTTTCCTAAAACTCTCATTTCCAAAATTGTTTTCAAAAACTCCCTTCGAAAATATATTTTTCAAAACTCTCTTTTTTTTCAACTCTTTCCAAAATCCTCTCCTCAAAATTTACTTTCTAAAAACACTCCCTAAATTAACTTTCCTAAAAACTCTCTCCAACAATCTCCTTCCAACAATCTTTCCAAAAAACTCTCTTTCCAAAATCTTCCCTCTAGAAACTCCTCTCTAGGATTTCTTTCCAAAAACTTGTTTCCAAAAACACACTTTCCAAAAACGCTTTTCTTAGAGCCCAAGTCAAGCCCTAGAACTCACAATTAGGAAACCCTAATTTTCTTTCCAAAAACATGGTTTTCAAACTTGCCTTTAAATCTAGGTTTCCAAAATCTCTTGTTATCACATCAAAACTATACGTATTTCCAAAATCTCTTTTCTATGTCAAAACTGTACACTTCCAAATCTAGGGTTTCTAAAACCTCCCTTTCCAAATCCTTGTCAAATCCAATCTTCCCTCTAGAAAACCAAATCCAATCTCCCGTTTAGAAAACTAGATCCAATCCTCCGTTTTTTGAAACAAAATCAAACTTTCTCTTTTAGAAACAAAATCCAATCCCTTCCTAATCTAAATCTTTCCTAGTTCAAATCCTTCCTAAACTTCTACTTTCCTAAATCTTAAGTTTTCAAAACTTGAACATAAAAATCTTTTCTAAATTTTAAAACTCAACTTCCACGTCTTTCCTAATTCAACCATTTCCTAATTCTACCCCTTTTCCAAATCTTAACTCTCCAAATCTATGCTTTCCAATCTTTTCCTAAATTCAAAACTTTCCTAATCTCAAAATTTTTTAAAATTCAAACTCTAAAACTTTCTAAATTTCAAATCTTTCCAAATTTCGAAACTTTCTAAACTCAAAACTTTCTTATTTTCAAAACTTCCATATTTCAAAACATTCCAAATTCAAAACTTTCCTAAGTTTAAACATTCCAAATTCAAAACTTTCCTAAGTTGAAACTTTCCTAAACCTAAAACCTTCCTAAGATGAACTTTTTCTAATTCAAAACTTTCCTAAACGAAACTTTCCTAAAATGACACTTTCCTAATTTGAACCTTTCTTAATTCGAACATTTTCTAAATCCAATCATTCCAAATCTTCCAAGTCCAACATTTGAGTCAATTCTTTTCGAAAATCTTTCCAAGTCAAGTCCAATCCTCCTTTTCTAAGTTTCTAAGTCTAGGTTTCCTAAAACCAAGTTTTCCAAAGTCAAGTCTTTCAAATCTTCCAATCAAAGTTCAATCTCTCAATCTTTTAATCCAATCTCCAATCAAAATCTCTTTCTTCCAATCCAACTTTCTATTTTTAATTGGACTCTTGTCCGAACTACGACTAGCCTGATTCCTCTAAAAGGATACGTAGGCAACCCTCATGGGTGCGGTCACCACATTTTTCAAGTGTCTATCACAATATTTTTCCAATCTTAAATTCCACAACATTTTTCAAATCTCAAATTCCACAACATGTTTCAAATTTCTATTTCTACAACTTCTTTCCAATCTCCAATCCTACAACATTCTTTCAAGTTTCCAATTCCATAACTCTTTTCAAATCTCCTTTCAATTCCAATTTCAAATCTCTTCCAAAATCAAATCAAATCCTTTTCAAATTTATTTCCAAATCTATTTTTCAACTCTCTTTTCTTGCAGCTGCATATCATGCATCATGTCTTTCAAAAATTCTTTTTCAAAGTGAATAGGGTTGAGCATTAGTTAGTTAAAGACTCTCATATATGAATCTAGGGTAGATTGACATGTAGGTACTGAAAGGGCGGGGTAAGGTGATGGCTTAGTGCGTCTTCCCTACACGTAACCAACCTCCGAACCTAAAATCACTATTTTCAAAGACCAAAACGGAGTTATTTTTCAAAAAGGGCTAAATGTTTTCCAAAGGTTGCCAAACAACCTGTTTTCTTAAAAACCCTCTCTTGAGGTTCTATTTTCAAAAACCTTTTTCCAAAAACCCTAAGTGTAGTCCTCGGATTATTCTTAGTTTTTAGGTGACCTAACTCACCTTAATCAAGTTAGATGGTGACTCCAAATCTTTTTCTAAAAGCCCTTTATTCAAATCGATTTTCAATTCAAACTTAGTCGCACTTATTCTTCTAGGAGGGTGAGTTCTAATGAGAGAGTATAGCATTTTTCTACTTGTGTGAGTATTCCTCGAGTGGGAAAAATCTGGGTACGACAGTTGGCGACTCCGCTGGGGACACTTAGAGGGTTAGGCCGTAGTCATGTCTCTTTACCCTTCACCCATGTAGAGTCTTCAATTAACTCGGTTCAATCCTATCCACTTTAAATTTTCAAAACCAAAATTTTCAAAATTGTTTTAAAAAAAAAACATGCATTTATTCATATTATCTTCTATTATGTTTGTCATCCACATACTAACACTTGCATTTTTGTTTTGTAGGTGCATTTTTTGCTTAAGTTTTATTAACTGCTATGCATGAATGTGATGAATAGGATGAATGGGAGTTGTTGGGCTCTTTCCTCCACTTTTAAAAATCACACACACACTGCATGTGCACTTGCATTCTGCATACTTGCATTATTACCCTGATATGTCCTTTCTAGTTAGAAAGGGGGAACGGTATATTGGTTGTGGGCAAGATGCTGTGTTAGTTTCTTCGCCCACGACCTCTTGATGGTTCCCCCGCTCGGAGCACCAACCAATCACGGGACCACCTCGGGGAGTGGGCCTAGGTTTGAAGATTCGGGAACCGAGCCTTTTTAGGACGCATTAGTCAACCCTCAACCTCATACTCATATAGACACCATGCATAGCCGAACCTCTACCGGATTTAAGACACGAGCATTGTTTTCAAAACCACGAAGGAAAGGGCGACTGCTCTTACTTTTATTTATACCTGTTTATTCCTGTTATTATAATACCTATATTCTTACTGTTATAATGACTGGCTAACTGCTCATGCATGCCTGTCTACCTTGCTATTGCATTCTCTCTCCGTATACTCTTTGCATATCCATGTTCATGCATTCAATACCCCATGTCAAGACAAGAGTTCTAAGCAACTCAAGTCACTGCATTCTCACGTATATGATCAACCCATTGAGAGTCACACCAAGATCACTCTCCCTTCCATTAAACCTACCTAAACCCTAAGGGTTCCCGCGTAACCCTAAGGACTCATTATATGCATCTCAATTCATTCCATAAGAGGGGCCCCAATCCCTCTATGCTCACGGAGATAGGGTTGCCAAGAAGACAAGGGGCAATCAATCAACAAGGTCTCTCAGCGACCTCTTCGACATCCAATCCAACGAAGACGGATCCGAAGACTCAAGAGTAGTTTAGGTTTTTTCTTTGTAAAATTAGATAGGTGGAAGTCCAAAGGAAAATGTTCCCCCTCCCCCTATTAAAATGTATTTCAATTCTTTTGTATCTTAAACCCAAAATTCAATGTACTTCTTTACTTTTATGAATGAATGCATGGATGGCTGAGGATTCCTACTTGACGGTAAAGTATCTGTATACAGGGGCAAACCCCCTATCTCCAAGAGGGGGCCAATACATCATGATTAGTTTCCCTCCTTAAGAGGGGCACCTTTGAACATGCATTGCATAAAGACTTGTCAAGGTCAAACACTGACTCTTTCCTTTGGTTGGTTTTAGGTACCTTCCCTCGTTCCCCAGTCTTACAAGTATGGAATTGCTTACTCTTGATACCTTAACTCAATTACTAGCAGAGGCAAGAGGAGTCAAGCATAAGATGACCGAAATGGAATGCATGCTTTCCTCACTCTTATCCTACGCAACCCATGAGCAAGCAGAGTCCTCGCAGACCCAAACTCATGATGGATGAAAAAGGATGAAGAAGGAAGACCATAACTATGCCACCACCACTGTTTACCAACGACCTCCCCAGGCTGAGGGCCTTACTCGAATGCCTTCCAAACCAACCCCTAACCAAACACGAGGATTATATAATCTCTCCTTCGGATATCATCCCAACCCTTTTGGCCCTGCCATCGAAAATTGTCCCATTTTGAAACATAAAACCCGAAGCCCTTTCAATTCCCGAACCATCAACCCAGTTGTGACCTCACCAAAACTTAGTCCCCAATCATCAAAAACATCTGCAACACCTCCTCGGCCTAGGCGAACAAATGGGAAAAAGCGAACGTTTACTAAACTCGTGTGCTCACAGACCGCTGCTTATTTTGGCCTCTTAGCAGCTGGATATCTGAAACCTATACCTGCCCGACCCCAGCCCAATCGTCTGCCTCATTACTTCAAATCTGCAGCAAGCTGTAAGTATCATTTGAATAGCCAAGGACATGACACTGAAGATTGTTTGGCCCTCAAGCATAAGATTCAAGATTTGATAAATAACAAGATCATTGGGGTATGACCGGCAAATCCTTCTCTGAACGGCCCTACAGACCCTCCACTGGACCACACCGTCAACATCGTTACGAAGTTTGGTAACAACAAGGTTTGCTTTGCTGCATGCCAAGAGATATATTACAAGAATGGGGAGGAGATGGAATGCAACAATATGGAACAAAGACATACTCGGTTACGATGCAACCCCGACAAAATGCTGACCCTTGAAGATGAACTCGCTTATGAATTTGTGAAGAAAATTAACTGGGAGCTGTCCAAACTAGGTAATAAAAATCTCCCATTGTGTATACCTCAGGAGCATCGAGCCCCAACTGGAGGCCAGAGCAGAAAACCTCGGGCATGAACTATCGAGCTGGACGAATACAAGTTGCCCGAATGGTTTGTTAGAGAAACTCCAGAGCAAACAAATGAAGGCAAGACAGTCGAGAAAGCTGACAATTACATCATTGCCACCAACTCACTTGGAACTCTGGGTGAAGCATCTACCTATCCTGCCTTGGCTGAAAATCTCAACCGTGGATGGAATGCAGACGAGGGCACAGGCCCAAGACCTTACTAAAAATGGGTTCCTTACACAAGCGTACAAGAAAGGTGTGTTTACACTCACTTTCTTTCTATCCTTTTTACTTCCTGTCTTTAAATTAATGTTTACATTCCGTTTTTTAAGAACTCTATGCTTGCCATAAAATTGATAATAGTAATCAAGTAACAGTCTTTTATTCCATTGTTGTTGTCTTATCGTCTCTTGGGAATAGTAGCTACTTCTTCCACAAGGGGCATGGTGTGTCTTATGGAGTGATCCAACTTGAAGGGATGATAGCATGAGATAACCACTTGCCAAATTATCAGCTTTCCACAGAGAGAGAGAATAAGGATGAGTGAGGATACTACCCAAAGGCAGCATTTGCAGGACTCTGAAGCTAAGCGATGTGTGGCCAGTTTATCAAAATGAAGAGGAGCCATCTTTCATTTCCCCACATATAAGTAAAAGAATAAATGACTAAATAAATAAACAAATGTGCTCATATTCCCTTTGCTTAAACCCTAGAGCCTCGCAACAAATGAAGTTTTCTTTGTCAACCCCGATCCAAGACTGTCCTCCCCACACTGGGGCAAACAATAGTTTGAAAACTCTAGGAATGGTATCCACCCCCGCTGTGCTAAGGCAGCACTGAAAGTTCTATAGATTGAGTAATCTAATTTAAAGTGAAGAGAGGTCCTCACTTCATTTCCCATACAGTCAAAAGTAACCCCTTGCCAAACTTGTTGAGCCATCCATCCTTTTTTTTTGAGAAAACCCCAACCTAGGGATCACCGCTCACATCGGGTAGATTGAATCGCCAAGGAAAAGGTCTAAAGAAAAAAAAAGGGTCGAAGAATCAGTTGTTCCATAAAGGAAAAAAGAAAAGAAAAAGCAAAGGAAAGGATTCGCCAAGTGGCAAGAGGCCGAAAAAAAAAATCATCCTTCAAGGAAAGGCCTGAAGAAAATCATGATTGAGTCATCTTCAAAAGCATAATAAAAGGATTGAAAGAAAAGAAAGTCATGCTTATTTCAAAAGGCATAGGGAAAGGATGAAAGAACAAGGTCATTTTCACCCTGAGAAATCATGTGGAAAGCAAGAAGGAAATTTAAAGGTGATCCTAGGTTATGAAGAAACCCAGTAGAAGCAATAGGTTCGAGCCTTTACCCTTTTCTTGCAAAACCCCTAAACCCTGACCTACATTACAACCCTATTAAAGTCCCCTCTGATTGAAAACAGATTGCTTGATCTAAATGAGCTGAACACGTTGCCAAAGCCAAGAAGATGCTAGCCTTACTGAGAAAATGGTTAAGGACAGTATGGATCTAAACCTTGCTGAAAACAACATTGAATTCAAGCCTACATATCCCATTGTTTCTAAGACCCCATAACCTAGCCTACATTACGGTCCTAAATAAAGTCTCCTCGGATTGAAATGATTGGCCACTTATCGCTCTACCAAAGGTCAGGTAAGCTGTTGCTAAAACCTCGAGAGTCGAGAGTCTCAGCCCAATAACCATATACACTAACCCTAAGACAGAGAGTTGGAGGCGATCAAGAGGTTGAGAAAGGTGCGAAATGCTATCATCCAATCAAGGTAGGGTTGAGCCAGAGGAGAGGCTAGACTCCCGAAGAGGAAGGAGTTACCATTCCCAAGACTACAAGTCTAGCAACACCCTGGTCATTCTATTAACATACTTCTAACTTGTGCATATGTTAAAAAATAAATAAATAAATAAATAAGCATGAGCTTCGCACACATAGGATATAACTCCCTGTAGAAATAAAAGTCATCAACATCAACTCATGTAATAGATATCTAATATCATCATACATCACGTGCATCAGATCATATGCCTAGCTGTAAAGATCATAAATGTATTTGTCTAGCCATGCATCTAAGTACCATAAATATCCATTTTTGTACAAAATATTAGAATAAAACTGTCTAACATAAATATAACTCAGGGACAGGAGGCAAAAGAGGATCAGAGTCTCTACAAGAGGCATCTATCACAGGTCGAAGTCGATATCATCTGGATCAAAATCTTCGAAACCCAGGATCAGAGGAGGTGGATAACTACTCGAAGCACCACCATCCTGCAGGGAAGATAGAACCGAAATCATACAAAAGGAACTAAGCAACGACAGAGTAAGAAGAAGTAAAGGAAGAATAACATACCCCCCACCACCCATCTGAGCTAACCGAGCCGTCAGGGAAGCTACTTCGGCCTGGTACTAATTCCGCTCCATCTGGTACTGGTCTCTCTGGTCTCTCACAGTAGTAAACTCATCCTAGGGCACATATCCTCCGGCTCGGCGCCACAAGTCAACTACCTCCTGGCCAACAGCATACCCGCCGACTACTACCTTAAATCGGGTGAAGGCACCAACCGAATGAGCCCCAAAGTGTGCAGCGTAGTCTATATCCGGAGGAAGCAGGAACTCGGCACCCGGCTGACGCTCTTGGTAGGGGATAGGCACTCCCGCCACCAGGGCTCCAAACTTATACTCTGGCGGAGCTCCTGCTGATCGGAACTCCTCATGAAACTGCTGTCAGTGTCGCTCTCCAAGATAAGACTCCCAAGTGTCATCACTGAGAAAGGCAGCTCTCGACAGGGACAACGGGACCAAGTACTGAACTGTCTCGTAATGGACTGATCCAATGAAGGGCCGCTAGCTCACATCCCTCGCCTCAATCAACTCTAGGTTAGCTCGGAGCGTCACAAAATTGATAATCTCCAATTGCTGGGCCACTCGATCACGAGCCCACCTCAAAGCACGAGGATAAAGGTCATCCTCAACAACTACAGGGCGACGAACAGGAAGGTACTTGTAGCTCCACCAAACGAGAAAGGGCCAAAAACTAGTCATGCTACCCCAACGAGAAGAAGTTCGAACCCGCATCGACCGAAGAAAGCAGCCAAAGGAAAAGGACCCCTAGTCCAGCTCAGATAAGGCTCCAAGATCGGCTACTATACTCACCAAACGACACGGCATGAGTGACTTGTTGTTGTTGCAGAAGCAGCTAAAGATGATGTACAACACAAGTCGCCGTCTCATGATGTCCCGCCTGACAGGTGATGGCTCAGTAGTAAAAGTACGATCATCCTAACTGATCCAAGAGACTGGGAAGGTAGAACGCTCAGGAGGAGGCAAGTCCAACAGCAAACAAGCCTCGTCCCTACTGACTGAATGCAAGGTGATCCACCGGCCGACAAAGGCGAGCCCTGTAATAATCGCTCAATCCAAAGGAGTGGGACCTAACTCGAAGCCGACAAAATGAAAAGTCCCGGTCTCCCCGAGCCACCTCTCAAAAAGTGCCATTACCAAATGCCGGTTCAGGCGGTTAGCTTGTAACCCCATGAAGGCACCAAATCCGATCTCCTTCAAGAAGGCATGATATGATGGAGCAACCCGCTGCATGGTCACAAAATCTTAATGAACAGCCCCTTTGAAAGCTGTATGTATCCGTGGAGGAGGCAAACGCTATCTAGAATACACACTGGGGTGATAAGCAAGATCCTCGAGTGGTGGGACGTCTGGTATCTGCAGATCTCCAAAGTCGGCATCCGTCTGCTTATGCCTGGAAGAAGCTCTCCCATAATCGGTCACCTGATCCCCGGGGCTCGGTACCTCCTCCTCGGCATCAATCTCTTCTGCGAAAGCCTGCTCAACCGGAGGAAAAGGGTCGACAGGTAGCCCACTCCCCTGCCCACTATGACTGGAGGAGGATCATCCGGTAGATCGTCGACTACCTCTAGATCGACTAGAGTCGCTAGTGGAATCTGTTCGAGCCGCCTTCCCCGAGCGGCGCCTCCTCTCGGAACGGTCATCACTCGCGTCTGCCATCCTGAAAAGGTAAGCCAAGGTAAGAGATGTTAATATACCATGCACGCAATTCAAATAATAGTAAAATAAAATAAACAATTAACATAAACAAAACAAATAAAGGATTTCGAATGATAAATCAAAAAAAAAATTTCTGCACATCTTGATTTTCTAATTTTCAAATCACATCTCAAGGGTTTTCTGTCTTTTCCCTTCAAAAAGATTTTATTTCCAAAAACTTTTTCTAACTCTTTCCTTACTTTCTAAAAATTTCGACAAAGTCCCGTTTAAAAATGGCCCCTACAACACCCATGACATCAACACAAAACACAAAACGTGCACTTCACATTGTCACAATCACATGACATCAGCACCCGTGCACATTTTTCAATTTTCAAAATTTTCAAAACACATGTTTTATTTCTCCAATAAATCCATGGTTTTCAAAAAATGCTTTAAATTCCTTAAAATTCTTTCAAATGTTTTCCAAAAATATTCCTACCTTTTTCAAATTTTAAAACTTTAAAAATGCCATCAATTTCCTGAATTTTCTTATTGTTCTAAATTTTCTAAGTATTTTCTTATTTTTCAAAAAATCAAAAATTCACCGAGTTTTCAAAAAATCACAAAACTTCATACGGTTGTTGAACACATTTTTCTAAGGCACATTGCACAAAAATATGGCCAGAAAACCCAATACCCAAGTCTGTAGAAACAAATTCACTATTCCTACAGAAAACTCTCTTCGTATAATCATGAAAAGTCACTCAAATTCAATCAAACAAGTACCAAAATACAAAAATAATATCACCATCATGTTCAAAACACATCAAAACATCAATTTCCATTATTCACATGATTCAAACGAAGCTCTACACATCAAAATCAACAAAATTTGAAAACTCACTTTTTAGAAGTTCTCCGGCAAAATCTTCTCTTCCGGTGACTTTTCCGACGATGTGGTCTCCTTCCAACAATCACCCGTGGTCTCCAAGAAGTACTCCTTCAATTTCCAAGACGGTTTCCTCACAATGTCTTTCGAATTTGTGAAAAACTCCCAAAATCCCGCAATTCTTCAAACCAGAATTTTTCTGGTTTTAATCTCAAGCCTGGCGCCACTAGCAGAGGCGCCAAGCTTCTTTTGCCAAAGGCGCCACTCCTAGTGGCGCCAGTTGCAACTTCTGGGTAGATTTGCCCCCTTTCCCGCCAAATCTCAATTTCGAAGGCCTTTTTGACCCGATCTCCGTTTTTGACCCCCGTTGTCGAAAGATTTCCAATGTCCGTCCCTCCAACTGCCTCGCAATCAACATAGGAATCTTACTTTTATCGTTTTCTATTTTGACAAGAAAAGACAAAAAAAGAGGGGTAGCTGTAAGCACCCCATTTTTGACCGCTCGACAGTCTACGCTCTGTCCAGACTTGTACTCAAGTCAATATGGACGTATTCCAATCGAAACCGATTTTCTAAGTCCAAATCCTATTTGTCCATCGCCTCGCGGGCCCACCAAGCCCAAATAGAGGTAAAATGACCAAAATACCCTTAGGGGCATTATTCTTTCCAATTCCAACTCCAACCCCTATCTCGAGACAGTTGATTCCTCGAGACGGTAAATTGGTTCCAAATCAGGCACGTCTTTTTGGAGACGATTGTCGCGCCCAGATTTTTCGCACTCAAGGAATACTCACCCAAGCAGGAAAAATGTTGTACTCTCTCGTTAGAACTCACCCTCCTAAAAGAATGAGTGCGACTAGGTTTTAATTGAAAAATTAGTTTGAATAAAGGGCTTTTGAAAAATATTCGGAGTCGCCACCTAACTTAATTAAGGTGAGTTAGGTCACCTAAAAACTAAGCATAATCCGAAAACTACACTTAGGGTTTTTGAAAACGATTTTGAAAATATCTCCTCAAGAGAGGGTTTTTAAAGAAAACAGGTTGTTTGGCAACCTTTGGAAAACATTTAGCCCTTTTTGAAAAATAACTCCTTTTGGTCTTTGAAATCAGTGATCTAGGTTCGGAGGTTGGTTACGTGTAGGGAAGACGCACAAAGCTATCACCCTACCCCGCCCTTTCGGTACCTACATGTCAATCTACCCTAGATTCACCTATGAGAGTCTTTAATTAACTATAGTTCAACCCCATTCACTTTGAAAAACAATGTTTGAAAACTAATTTAGCATGATGCATGATATGCAAGTGCAAGATGAAAGAACTGGAAAATAGAAATTGATTTGAAAAGAAATTGATTTGATTTGAAAATAGATTTAAAAAGATGGAATTGAAATTGGAAACTTTGAAAACTTGGAAATAGGAATGTGAAAATAGAAATTTTAAAATTGAATTTTGAAAATTGATTGGAATTTGAAATTTGGAAAGATTTTGGAAACCACACCCATGAGGGTGGAATTGAAAGTTTGAAAAGTGTTGTGACCGCACCTATGAAGGTTGCCTACGTATCCCTTTGGGGGAATCAAGTCAGTCGTAGTTCGGACCGGAGTCCGATTGAAAAGAGATTGATTTGAAGAGAGAGATTGGATTGGAAGAAAGAGATTGAATTGAAAACTGGATTTGATTTGAGATTAGAAGAGGAGATTAGAAATTGAAATTGAGAAGAAGATTGAACTTTGATTTGAAAAGATTGATTTTTGGAAAGACTTTGTTTTGGAAAGATGGAGGTTTAGGAAACCTAGACTTAGGAAAAGCTTGACTCGACTTGGAAGGTTTAGGAGATTAGGAAAGGTTGGATTTAGGAAATGTTTGAATTAGGAAATGTTCGATTTAGGAAAGTTTCGAATTAGAAAAGTTTTATTTTTGGAAAGTTTTGAAATTAGGAAAGTTTTAGGTTTAGGAAATTTTTCGAAAAAGGAAAGGTTTTCAGATTAGGAAAGTTCCCAAATTAGGAAAGTTTTGAAAATCGGAAAGTTTTGAATTTAGAAATGTTTTGAAAAAGGGAAGTTTTGAATTTGGAAAGCTTTGAAAATAAGAAAAGTTTCGTTTTGGGAAAGGTTTGAAAAAGGAAAGTTTTCAATTTAGGAAATGTTTGAAAAAAAGGAAGTTTCAACTTAAGAAAGTCTTGAATTTAGAAAGTTTTGAATTTAGAAAAGTTCTAGATTTGAAAAAGATTTTGAAGTTTTGGAAAGTTTAGAATTTAGAAAGATTTGGGTTTAGAAAGATTCAACTTAAGAAAGTTTTAAATTTAGTAAGTTTTGAATTTAGGAAGCTTAGAATTTTAGAAAGATTTGAAATTTAGAAAGTTTAGGATTTAGAAAGTTTTATAGTTTGAATTTTAGAAAGTCTTGAAATTAGGAAAGGTTTGAATTTAGGAAAGGTTTGAAAGCTTATATTTGAAAAGTTAAGATTTGAAAAGAGGGTAGAATTAGGAAAGAGTTGGATTAGGAAAGATTTTTATGTTCAAGTTTTGGAAACTTAAGATTTAGGAAAGTGAAAGTTTAGGAAGGATTCGAATTTAGGAAAGATTTGGATTTTGAAACTTAAGGAAAGATTTGAAGTTTAGGTTTAGGAAACTTATGGTTTAGGAAGGTGGGAAATTAGGAAATGTTTGGATTAAGAAGGGATTGGATTTGGTTTCTAAAAGAGAAAGGTTGGATTTTGTTTCCAAAAACGGAGGACGGGATCTAGTTTCCTAAACTGGGAGATTTGATTTGGTTTCCTAAAGGGAAGATTGGATTTGGCAAGGATTTGGAAAGGGAGATTCTAGAAACCTTAGATTTGGAAAATTCTAGTCTCGACGTAGAAAATAGGTTTTGAAAACAATGATAGTTTTGAAGTAGAAAACAAAAGATTTTGGAAACCTAGGTTCAGGGCAAAGTTTGAAAATCATGTTTTTGGAAAGAAAACTAGGGTTTCCTAATTGTGGTTTCTAGGGCTTGACTTGGGCTCTAAGGAAAGAGTTTTTTTTAGAAAGTGCGTTTTTGGAAATGAAGGTTTTCTAGAAAGGAATCCTAGGGAAGAATTTTTGGAAAGTGAATTTGGAAAGAGAGCTTTTGGAAAGAGATTTTAGAGAGAAGAAGTTTTTTGGAAAGCATGTTCTTGGAAACGTAGATTTTGGAAGGAAGATCCTAGGGGGAAATTTCTAGAAGGGAGATTTTGGAAAAGAGAATTTTTGGAAAGGTTTTTAGGGAGCATTTTTAGGAAGGTGAATCTAGGGAGAAGATTTTGGAAAGGAGTCAAAAAAGGGAGTTTTGAAAAATAGATTTTGGAAGGGAGTTTTTGAAAACAATTTTTGGAGAAGAGAGTTTTAGGAAAGTATGTTGAAAAAGAGATTTTTAGGAGGAAATTCTTGGAGAGAGAGAGTTTTTGGAAAGTATAAAAACATCTCACTTTCCTAAAGCGATTTTAGCCATAAGAGGGCTAGAACCACTTTAAGAAAGTGGTTTGGAAAACAAAGTTTGAAAATATAGGCCAAAAGACCACTTTTAATATAACACTTTCCTAAAGCAACCCTAGCCATGGAAAGGCTAGAATCACCCTAGGATTGTGATTTTGAAAACATGTTTTTGAAAAAGAGCTTTTGATGCAATTTTGAAAACAAGTTTGAAAACGATTTTTCAAAATAACCTTTTGAAAACGAATTTTGGAAGATGCAAGACCATGATATGCACAATGCAATTTGGGGTCGTGAACATACAAGGTTAAGGCTTCACCACATAATCAAGGGGGCCGGACCCACGTGGTCTTTGGTTAGACTAGAAGAAAGCCCCCGACACGGTGACTCTCCAATAGTCCAATCCTACACATGGACCGGGAATCCCCTTGTTTCAAGCATGCAAAGAAAGGGAGGAAAGAGATAGGGGATTAAAATAGAGAAAACCCAAGTGGGTTGGAGAGAGAAGAGAGAAGGGGGAAGTGTAGAAAATTAAATAGGGAGCCTACCTTATTTCTTGTTTATTTTGCGCACCGTGCAGTCTTCGGTCTTCAGTCTTCGATCTTGATCTTCACTTTCAGTCTTCAAGGATTGTCCTCAAGCTTTGGATGGTAGCTCTTCAAGTCTTCGAAGGGTGGTTGAAGGCTAGTGTATGAGTGTATGAGGGTGCGTATAAGTGTATAGGAGGCTAGGGTTTGTGTATGATGGCTAGGGTTTGGGAAAACCTATGGAGGCTAAGGTTTTGGAGGTGCTCGAGCTCTATATATCGAAATATGAGATTCTTAGGTTAAGTTTGCAGACCTTTTTCACGTTGATCGAGGCTCTGTATTTATAGAAGTTGGACAAGCCTGGCACCTGTTGCAGTGGCGCCAGGGCAAAATTTATACTGGCATCACTAGGAGTGGCGCCAGGCCATTTTTTGGCTTGGCACCACTGCTAGTGGCGCCAGCCATTTAGGAAACAATTAAGGTCGGCAAGCAACGTATCTTTGACTAGATTTGGGCGCCTGTACTAGTGACTACCATGTAAATTTTAGCCTGGCTTCACTAGGAGTGACTCCAGAAAGTCCGGGAATGATTTGAAGGAGCCGGGAGTGACCCGGAAGGCCGGAAAGGAGCAGGAACACTTAAAATAGTGTCCTGGAGGTATTTGACTTGAAAAGTGAGGATTGGATGTGTCGGAAAGGTTGACCGAGCCTTTAGGGGCAAAACGGTCAATCGGACTAGGAAACTGCCGGGGCGAACCCGGATTGTCCCGGAAAAAGACTTGGGATCTGGAAACATTATTTAGAATGTTCCCAGAGGTTGCCGGCTTGATTCCCAGGGCCGGCGTGGTCGGAAATGGAGACCGGCCCACCAGGGGCAAAACGGTCATTTTGTATCGGGTTTGTCGGAACTGACTCGGAATGGTCCGGAAAGGTAAAGGAAGGTCGAGAACACTATAAAAAGTATTCTCGGGACATTACCGATTTGATACCCAGAGCCGGTGTGGTTCCCGGGGCGTTCGGATGCCTAGGGGCAAAATGGTCATCTTGACCGGAAAAGATCCAAAGGGTAATTTGGTCATTTTTCACCGAAGTGAGCTAACAAACATGGGTATTGACCTAGGTTTTGAGTGTTTCCGCCACTCGGACGGGGTTAAGTATTTCCGCTACTCGGACGGGGTTGACGATTTGAGAGTATTTCCGCTACTCTAACGGTTCTGTGAGTATTTCCGCTACTCTAACGGTTCTGTGAGTATTTCCGCTACTCTAACGGCTCTGTGAGTATTTCCGCTACTCTAACGGTTGAGTATTTCCGCTACTCGGACGGCTCTGTGAGTATTTCCACTACTCTAACGGTTCTGTGAGTATTTCCGCTACTCTAACGGCTCTGTGAGTATTTCCGCTACTCTAACGGTTGAGTATTTCCGCTACTCGGACAGCTCTGTGAGTATTTCCGCTACTCTAATGGTTGTGTGAGTAGTTTTGCTACTCGGACTGTCTCGAGGAATAAACTGTCTCGAGATAGGGATTGGAAAGGGGTCTTACCGTCTCCGAAGAGACGTGCCTAGATTGGAACCGTCTCGAGGAATAAACTGTCTCGAGAGAGGGATTGGAAAGGGGTCTTACCGACTCCGAAGAGACGTGCCTAGGTTTTGAGTGTTTCCGCCACTCTGACGATTTTGTGAGTGTTTCCGCCACCCTGACGGTTTTGTGAGTGTTTTCGCCACTCTGACGGTTTTGTGAGTGTTTCCGCCACTCCGACGGTTTGGTGAGTGTTTCCGCCACTCTGACGGTTTTGTGAGTAGTTTTGCTACTCGGACCGTCTCGAGGAATAAACTATCTCGAGAGAGGGATTGGAATTTGAATAAGAAAGGATAATGCCCCTAAGGGCATTTTGGTCATTTTGCCTCTATTCAGGCCTGATAGGCCTGCGAAGCGATGGAAAGACGGAATTTGGACTAGAGGATTGGTTTCGATTGGAATATGTCCATAATGACTTGAAAACAAGTCTGGACAGAGTGTAGACTGCCGAGCGGTCAAAAATGGGGTGCTTAGAACGATAAGTCCCCTTCCCAATCTTTCTCTCGAGACAGTTTATTCCTCGAGACAATTCCAAATCAGGCACGTCTTTTCGGAGACGATAAGTCCCATTTCCAATCCCTCTTTCGTGACAGTTTGTTCCTCAAGACGGTTCCAAATCAAGCACGTCTTTTTGAAGACAATAAGTTCCCTTCCCAATCCCTCTCTCGAGACCGTTTATTCCTTGAGACGGTTCCAAATTAGGCATGTCTTTTCGGAGATGATAAGTCCCCTTTCCAATCCCTTTCCCGAGATAGTTTATTCCTCGAGACGGTTCCAAATCAGGCACGTCTTTTCGGAGACGATAAGTCCCCTTCCCAATCCCTCTCTCGAGACAGTTTATTCCTCGAGACGGTTCCAAATCAGGCACGTCTTTTTAGAGACGATAAGTCCCCTTTCCAATCCCTCTCTCGAGACAGTTTATTCCTCGAGACGGTCCGAGTAGCGGAAATACTCGTAAACAGGTTGATATAGGGAATTGCCAACAAATCCCTGTGTCATAACGACCGTCATCAGAGTGGCGGAAACACTCAAAACCTAGGTCAACACTAGTGCCTGCTAGCCCACTTCGGTGAAAAATGACCAAATTGCCCATTGGGCCTTTTCCGAGACTTTTCAGTCAAAATGACCATTTTGCTCTTAGGCATCCAAACGCCCTGAGAACCACACCGGCTCTGGTATCAAACCGGTAACCTTCTGAGACTTCTTTTTATAGTACTCTCAACCCTTCTTTATCTTTCTGGATCATTCCGAGTCAGTTTCGGCAAACTCGGTACAAAATGACCCTTTTGCCCCTGGTGGGCCGGTCTCCTTTCCGACTACACCGGCTCTGCGTATCAAACTGGTAACCTCCCGAGAATACCTCTTATAGTATTCTCAATCTTCCTCTACCTTTCCGGATCATTCCGAGTCAATTCCGGCAAACCCGGTGCGAAATGACCATTTTGCCCCTGGTGGGCCAGTCACCTTTTCCGACCACACCGGCTCTGGGTATCGAACCAGCAACCTTTGGGAACATTCTGAATAATGTTTCGAAATCTCGAGTCTTCTTCCGAGACAGTCCGAGTCTATCCCGACAGCTTCCCGATCCGATTGACTGTTTCGCCCCTAAAGGCCCGGTCAACCCTTTCGACACATCTTATCTTCATTTTTCAAGTCAAAAACCTCCGGGACACTATTTTAAGTGTTCATACTCTTTTCCGGCTTTCCGGGTCATTCCCGGTCTTCCAAACTCCTTCCCGGACTTTCCGGAGTCACTCCTAGTGAAACCAAGCTAAAAATTTCATGGTAGTCACTAGTGCAGGCACCCAAATCTAGTCAAAGATATGTTGCTTGCCGACCTTTAACATATCCTAAATCGCTGGTGCCACTAGTAGTGGCGCCAAGCCAAAAAATAGCTTAGCGCCACTTCTAGTGGCGCCAGTGTTGTCCAATCTCTATAAATACAGAGCCTCTTCCAATGTGAAAGAGGTCTGCAAACTCAGTTCGAAAACACCAATATTTGATATACAGATTTCGAACACTCCCTAAACCCTAGCTTCCTTAGGTTTTCCATACCCTAGCCACTATACACTAAACCCTAGCCTTTTATACACTCATTCACACCCCCATACACTTATACACTAGCCTCCAACCCTTCTTTTGAAGACTGGAAGAGCTGCAATCTGAAGTTTGAAGATTGAGGATAACTCTTGAAGACTGAAGACGAAGATTAAGACGAAGATCAAGACGAAGATCGAAGACAAGCAAGGTGCGCAAAATAAACAAGACATATGGTAGGCTTTCTCTTTAAATTTCCACACTTCCCCCTCTCTCTTTTCTCTCCTAACCCACTTAGGTTTTCTCTATTTTAATCCCCCATCTCTTCCCCCCCCCCCCGGCGGTTCTATGCATGCTTGAAACAAGGGGATTCCTGGTCCATGTGTAGGATTGGACTATTGGAGAGTCACCGTGTCGGGGACTATCTTCTAGTCTAACCAGAGACCATGTGGGTCCGGCCCCCTTGATTACGTGGTGAAGCCTTAACCTTGTATGTTCACGACCCCAAACTTGCATTGTGCATATCATGATTCTTGCATTCTTCCAAAAGTTGTTTTCAAAGTTGTTTTTAAAATCGTTTTCAAACTTGTTTTCAAAATTGCATCAAAATCTCTTTTTCAAAACATGTTTTCAAAATCACAATCTTAAGGTGATTCTAGCCTTTCCATGGCTAGGATTGCTTTAGGAAAGTGTTACATTTAAAGTGACTTTCATGGTCCATATTTTCAACCCTTGTCATTTTCAAAACCGCTTTCCTAAAGTGGTTCTAGCCCTCTTATGGTTAGAATTGCTTTAGGAAAGTGAGATGTTTTTTACAACTTCTAAAAACTCTCTTTTCGAAAGTCTCTCTTCGGACTCTTGTCCGAACTACAACTGACCTGATTTCTCAAAAAGGATACGTAGGCAACCCTCATAGGTGCGGTCACAACCTTTTACAAATCTCAAATTCCACAACCTTTTTCAAGCTTCTATTTCCACAACTTCTTTCAAATCTCAAATTCCATAATCTATTTCCATCTTCCAATTTTAAAGGTCTATTTTCAATCCTCAATTTCAATTTCTAAACTTTCTTTCCAATTTCAAACTTCAATTCTTCTTTTCCAAATCGATTTTCCAATTCTCTTTTTCTTGCATTTACATCTCATGCATCATTCTTTTCAAAATTATTTTCTAAAGTGAATAGGATTGGACATTTGTTAGTTAAAGACTCTCATAAGTGAGTCTAGGGTAAATAGACATGTAGGTACCACAAGGGCGGGCTAAGATGATGGCTTAGTGCGTCTTCCCTATATGTAACCAACCTCTGAACCTAAATCATTGTTTTCGAAAGACCAAAATGGAGTTTATTTTCAAAAAGGTCTTAATTATTTTCTAAAGGTTGCCAAACAACCTGTTTTCCTAAAAACCCTCTCTTGAGGAAGTATTTTCAAAATTGTTTTCAAAAATCCTAAGTGTAGTATTTGAATTATGCTTAGTTTTTAGGTGACCTAACTCACCTTAATCAAGTTAGGTGGCGACTCCAAATGTTTTCCAAAAGTCCTTTATTCAAACCAATTTTCAATTCAAACATAGTCGCACTTATTCTTCTTGGAGGGTGAGTTCTAATGGGAGAGTACAGTATTTTTTCCGCTTGTGTGTGTATTCCTCGAGTGCCAAAAATCTGGGCGTCACATCTGGAAACTACACTGGGGACACTTAGAGGGTTAAGCCGTAGTTGTGTCTATTTACCATTCACCCATGTAGAGTTTTCAATTAACTTGTTCAATCCTATTCACTTTAAATTTTCAAAACCAAATTTTCAAAATTGTTTTCAAAAAACATGCATTTATTAATATTATCTTGTATTAAGTTTGCCATTCACATACTAACTCTTGCATCTTTGTTTTGTAGATGCACTTTTTGTTTAAATTTTATTAACTGCTATGCATGAATGCGATGAACATGATGAATGAGAGTTGTTGGGCTCTTTCCTCCACTTTCAAAAATTACACACACACTGCACGTGCACTTGCATTATGCATACTTGCATTTTTACCCTGATATGACCCTTCTAGTTAAAAATGGGGAACGGTATATTGGTTGTGGGTAAGATGCTGTGTCAGTCTCTTCGCCTACGGCCTCTTGATGGTTCCCCCGCTCGGATCACCAACCGATCATGGCACAACCTCGGGGAGTGGGCATAGGTTTGAAAATCCGGGGACCAAGCCTTTTCAGGACGCATTAGTCAACCCTCAACCTTATGCTCATATAGACACCATGCATAACCGAACCACTACCGGATTTAAGACATGCACATCGTTTTCCAAAACCATGGAGGAAAGGGCGATTGCTCTTATTTTCATTTATACTTGTCTATTCCTGTTGTTATAATGATTGTCTTTGTACTGTTATAATGCCTGTTTAACTGCTCATACATGTATATGTACTTCAACTGTATTCTCTTTCCTTATACTCTATGCATCCATTTTCATGCATCTCGTATTCTATCTCAAGACGAGAGTTTCAAGTAACTCAAATCACTGCATTCTCGTGCATATGATCAACCCAAAGAGAGTGACACCTAGTTCACTCTCCCTCGCATTAAACCTACGTAAACCCTAAGGGTTCCCATGTAACCCTAAGGACTCATGACATGTACATCAATTCATTCCATAAGAGGGGCCTCAATCCTTCTACGCTCACGGAGATAGGGTTGCCAAGAAGACAAGGGGCAATCGATCAACAAGGTCTCTCAACGACCTCCATGGCATTAAATCCAAAGAAGGCAAATCCGAAGACTCAATAGTAGTTTAGGGCTTTTTATGTAAAATTAGATAGGTGAAAGTCCAAAGAAAAATGTTCTCCTTCCCCCTATTAAAATGTATTTCAATTCTTTTGCATTTCAAACCCCACAGTTAAATGTATTTCTTTATGTTTCTTGAACGAATGGATGAATATGTGAATGGATGAAGTGCCCCATCTGACGGTAAGTTATTTGCATAAGGGGCAAATCCCCTATCTCCAAAAGTGAGCCAATACACCATGTGTAGTTTCCCTCCTAAAGAGGGGCACCCTAGAGTATGCATTGCATAAAGACTTGTCAAGATAAAACACTAACTCTTTTCCTTTGTTGGTTTCAGGTACCTCTCCTCGTTCCCCCCCCCCCCCCCCCCCGGTCTTAATGGCCAAAAGCTAAGAAACGCCCATGGAATCACTTACTCCCAATACCTTAACTCTGGTACTAGTGGAGGCGAGAGGAGTGAGACATAGGATGACCAAAATGGAAGGCTTACTCTCTTCACTCTTATCCCATGCAACCCATGAGCAAGCAGAGTCCTCGCAAGCCCAAACCCATGAGAAACGAAAGAGGGTGAGGAGGGAAGAATAAGATCACACCCCGACCATTGCTCACCAACAATATCTCCAAGCCATTTACCGCATTCCGGCATCTTTCAAGCCAATCTTTGACCAAACCACTGAATCCTATAATCTATCCTATGAGTACCAGTCCTATCCACTTGGCCTTGACACCAAAAATTGTCCCACTTTGAAACATAAAACCCAAAGGTCCGCCAATTCCCAAACCACTAACCCAATAGTTGCTGCACCAAAACTTGATCCCCACCCTTCTAAGTCATCTAGGACACCTAGGCGAATGAGACCAAAAGATCGAGTTTTCACTAAACTTGCATGTACACAAACCGTAGCCTACTTTGGTCTCCTAGCCGCGGGATATCTAAAACCTATACCCCCTCGACCTCAACCTAATCCTCTGTCACCTCATTTTAACCTAAAGGCGTATTGCGAGTACTATTCAGGTGGCCAAGGACATGACACTGAAGAATGTTGGACCCTCAAACATAAGATTCAAGACCTGATAGACAATGAGATCATCAGCTTACGACCAGTGAATGCTTTCTCGAATGTCACTACAAGCCCTCCATCGGATCCCACTGTCAATGTCATTACAAAGTTTGGGAACAACAAGGTTTGTTTTGCCGCATGCTAAGAAATATATTACAAGGGTGGGGAGGAAATAGAATGTGAAGATATAGAGTAGTATCATGCCTAGGTACGGTCTAACCCCGATAAAATGCCGATCCCTGAAGACAAACTCGCATATGAATCTGTGAAGAAAATTGACCAGGAGCTGTCCAAACTCAGTAATAACAATCCCCCATTGTGTACACCTGAGGAACACCGAGCCACAGCTGGACACCAAAACGAAAAACCCCAGGCTCAACCTATTAAGCTAGAAGAAGACGAGTCGCCTAACTAGTTTGCTAGAGAAACTACGGAGCCAACAAATAAAGGCAAGACGGTCAAGAAAGCTAACAATTACATTATCACTGCCAACTTACTGGGAGCTCCGAGAGAAGCATCTACCTGTCCTGCCTTGGCTGAAGATCTCAACCATTGATGGAATGCTAATATGGGCATTATCCCAAAGCCCTATTGAAGAATGCAGGAATCCTATCAAAAGCGTACAAGAGAGGGGTGTTTTTACCCACTTTCTTTCTATCCCTTTTATTTCCTGTCTTTAAATTGATGTTTACATTTTCTTACTACTCAAGAACTTTATGCTTTTCATAAAAATGATGATAATAATCAAATGATAGTCCTCTTATCCACTGCTGCTATTTTATATGTCTCTAGTGAATCGTAACTACTTTCTATGTAAGGGGCATGGTTTATCTTATAGAATGATCCGACTTGAAGGGATGATAGCATGAGTTAACCACTAGCTAAATGGTCAACTTTTAAGAGAGAGAGAGAGAGAGGATAAAGATGAGTGAGGAAACTACCCAAAGGCATCACTTACAAGACTCCGAAGCAAAGCGATATGCGGCCAGATTATCAAAGTGAAGGGGAGCCATCTTTGATTTTCCAACATATAAAAAAAAAAATAGTAATAATAAAAAATGCTTATACTCCCTTTGCTTAACCCCTTGTGCCTTGCGGAAAGCGAAAATTTTCTTTGTCAACCCCGATCCAAGATCGTCCCCTCCTCCTCCCCCCCCCCCCCCCACACTGGGGCAGACAATAGTTGAGAACTCTAGAAATGGTATCCAGAAGGCTCTATAGAACAAGCAATCTAGTTTAAAGTGAATAGAGGCCTTTATTTCGTTTCCCATACAGTCAGAAGCAACCCCTTGCCAAACCCGTTGAACCATTTATCTTTTTCGCGGAAACCCAACCTAAGGATCACCGCCCACATTGGGTTAGGTTAAACTGCCAAGGAAAAGGTCTAAGGAAAAAGGGTTGAAGAATTATTCGTTTCATAAAAAGAAAGAAAAGGGATAAAAGGAGAGGAGTTGCCAAGGGGCAAGAGGTCAAAAAAAAAAAAAATCTAAGGAAAAGCCTAAAGAAGACCATGATTGAGTCATCTTCAAAAGCATAATAAGAAGATTGAAAGAGAAGAGAGTCATGTTTATCTCAAAAAGCATATAGAAAGGGTGAAAGAAAAGAGTCATTTTCACCCTGAGAAAAAGGAAACTTAAAGGTGATCCTAGGTTACAAAGAAACCCAATAGAAATAATAGGTTCGAGCATTTACCCTTTCTTGCAAAACCCCAAAACCATGGCCTACATTACAACCCTACTAAAGTCTACTCAGATTGAAAACGGATTGCTTGATCTAAGTGAGCTGGACACGCTGCCAAAGCCAAGAACGGATGCTAACCCTACTAGAAGGAAGAAAATTAGTTAAGGATGGTATGGATCTAAACCCTATTGAAATCCACATTGAATTTGAGCCTACATATCCCATTGTTTCGAAAACCCCCATAACCTAGCCTATGTTATGGTCCTAAAGCAAAGTCTCCTCGGATTGAAGGACTGGCTACTTATCGCGCTGCTAAAGATCAAGTAAGCTGTTGCTAAAACCCCGAGAGTTAAGAGTTTTAGCCCAATAATCATATACACTAACCTCGAGGCAGAGAGCTGAAGGTGATCAAAAGGTTGACAAAAGTGCGAAGTGCTATCATCCAATCAAGGTAAGGTTGAGCCAGCGGAAAAGCCAGGCCTCCCGAAAAGAAAGAAGTTACCATTCCAAAGATTACAAGTTCAATAGCAGCCCTTGTCATTCTATTAGTTAATGTATTTCTAATATGTGCATACATTTTCAAAAAAAAAAATCGGCATGAGCTTTGCATACATAGGATATAACTCCCTGTAGAAACGGAAATCACCAATACAGTTTAATGTCAACCCCTGTAATAGATACACACATCATCATTTCTACACATGCATCGGATCACATACTTAGCTGAAAAAAATCAATCATAAATGTCTTTGCCTATCCATGCATCTAAATACCATAAATATCCATCCTTGTACAAAACTTACAAAATAAAACTATCTAACATAAATACATCTCAGGAATAGGGGCAAGGGAAGATCAGAATCTCCACAAGGGGCATCTATCAAAGGCCAAAGTCAATATCATCTGGATCGAAATCCCTGAAACCCGGCAACAGAGGAGGCGGATAACTGCTCGAAGCACCAGCATCCTGCAGGAAAGATAGAACCGAAATTAGCCACATGAAATAAGAACTAAGCAACAGTAGAGAAAAAAGAATGGGAGAAAAGACGATATACCCCACCACCTCCCATCTGAGCTATCCAAGCCGTTAAGGAAGCCACCTTTGCCTGATATTGATCTCGCTCTGTCTGGTATCGATCCCTCTGACCCTTACAGTAGTAAACTCAGCCTAGGGCACATATCCTCTGGCTCGGCGCCACAAGTCAACCATCTCCTGACCCACAACGTATCCGCCGACTACTACCTCAAATCGGGTGAAGGCACTGACAAAATGAGCCCCAAAGTGCGCAGCATAATCTGTATCCGGAGGAAGCAAGAACTCAGCACCCAGCTGCCGCTCCTGATAGGGGATAGGCACTCTCGCCACTAAGGCTCCAAACATATACTTCGATGGAGCTCCTACTGATCGAAACTCCTCATGAAACTGCCGTCAGTGTCACTCTCCTAGATAGGACTCCCAAGTATCATCACTGAGAAAAGCAACCCTCGCCAGGAACAACAGGACCAAGTACCAGACTGTCTCATAATGAACTGATCCAATGAAGGGCCGCCGAGTCACATCTCTCACCTCAATCAACTCCAGGTTCGCCCCTAGCGTCACAAAGTCAGTAATCTCTTATCGCTGGGCCATCCAGTCACGAGCCCGCCTCAAAGCGCGTGGATAAAGGTTATCCTCGACAACTACAGGGCGACGAACAGGCAGGTACTCATAGCTCCGCCAGACAAGAAAGGCCAAAAACTAGTCATGCTGCCCAAACGGGAAGAAGTTTAGACCTGCATCGATCGAAGGAAGCAGCCAAAGGAGAAGGACTCCCAATCCAGCTCCGATAAAGCCCCAAGATTAGCTACCATGCTCACCAAACGAAAAGGCACAAGCAATTTGTTGTTGTTGCAGAAGTAGCTAAAGATGATGTACAAAACAAGTCGTCGTCTCATAATGTCCTGCCTGGCAGGCGATGGCTCAGCAACAAAGGTACGGTCATCCTAACTGAGCTAAGAGACTGGGAAGGCAGAACGCTCGGGAGGAGGCAAGTCTAGCAGAATGCATGCCTTATCTCTACTAATTGACTGTAAAGTGATCCGCCGGCCAACGAAGAAAAGCCCTGTGATGATCGCCCAATCCAAGGGAGTGGGTCCCAACTTGAAGCCGAAAAAATGAAAGGTCCTGGTCTCTCCAAACCACTACTTAACCAGTGCCAGCACCAGATGTCAGTTCAGGCGATTAGCCTGTAATCCCATGAAGGCTCCGAATCCGATCTCAGCCAAGAAGTCATGATATGATGGAGCAGCCTGCTGCATGGTCACGAAGACTTAATGAATAGCCCCTCTAAAAGCTGTGTGTACCCGAGGAGGGGGCAAATGCTATCTGGAATATACGCTGGGGTGATAAGCAAGGTTCCCAAGTGGTGGGATGTCCGGTACCTCTAGGCAACCCAAGTCAGTATCCGTGTGCCTATGTCTAGAGGAGGCTCTCCCATAACCGGTCACTTGATCCCCAAGGCCCGTTACCTCCTTCTCAGCACCAATCTTCTTCGCAAAGGCCTGCTTAATCGGAGGAAAGGGGTTGATAGGTGGTCTACTCCCCTGTCCGCTCTGACTGGAAGAGGTCCGTCCAGTAGATTGTTGGCTACCTCTAGATCAACTGGAATCACTTGTAGAATCTGTCTGAGCCGCTTTCCTCGAGTGACGTCTCCTCTCAGAACCATCATCACCTGTGTCTGCTATCCTGAAAAAGTGAGCCAAGGTAAGATATGTTTATATACAGTGCATGCAGATAAATAATAATAAAATAAAGTAAATAAATACTAAAAACAAACAATAAGTAATAATAAAAAGATTTCAAATAATAACTCGAAATGAATTTCCTACACCTTATGATTTTCCAACTTCAAGTCAAAAGGGTTTTCTGTCTTTTTCTTTCAAAAAGATTTTATTTCTAAACCTTTTCCAACTCTTTCCTTAATTTCTAAAAATTTTGACAGAATTTTATTTAAAAATGATCCCTATAACACTCATGACATCAACATAAAACACAAACCGTGCACTTCACAACGTTATAATCACAGAACATCAGCACTCGCACACACTTTTCAATTTTTTGAAATTTTCAAAACACATGTTTTATTTTTTTTTCAATAAATCAATGGTTTTCAAAATTGTCCTAAAATTCTTCAAAATCATTTCAAATGTTTTCTAAAAAATTCCCTAATTTTTTCAAATTTTAAATTCCATTAATTTCATCAATTTCTTAAGTTTTCCCATTTTCCAAATTTTCTAAGTATTTTCCTTTTTTTTTAAATAAAAAATTCACCAAGTTTTCAAAAAATCACGAAACTTCACACGGTTGTTAAACACATTTTTTTAAGGCACATGACATAAAAATCTAGCCAGAAAACCCAATGCCCAAGCCTGTAGGAACAAACCCCCAATTCTTGTAGAAAACCCTCTTCACATAATCACTTAAAATCACTCAAATTCAATCAAACAAGCACCAAAATGCAAAAATAACATCACCATAATCTTCAAAACATATCAAAACATCAATTTCCATTGTTTACACAACTCAAATGAAATTCTGCACATCAAAATCAATAGAAAATTGGAAACTCACTTTTTGGAATTCTCCAACGAAATCTTCTCTTCCGGCGACTTTTCCGATGACAGCGTCCACTTCCGGCAATCACCCATGATCCCCAAGAAGTGCCCCATCAAGGTTCAAGTCGATTTTCGCAGAAAGATTCTCAATTTTTCACAAACTCTTCAAAATCCCACAGGTGTTCAAACCAAAAAATTTTTTGGTTTTGTTCCCAGGCCCGGCGCCACTGTTAGTGGCACCAAGCCAACTTTGCCAAAGGAGTGGCATCAATTGCCAATTCTGGGCAGCTTTGCTCTTTTTCCCGCCAAAACTCATTTTTGAAGGCCTTTTGGGCCCAATATCCATTTTCGAACACCTGTTGTCGAAAAATTTTCAATGTCCATCCCTCCAACCGCCTCACGGTCAACATGAGACTCTTACTCTATCATTTTTTGTCTTCGACAAGCAAAGACAGAAAAAGAGGGGCAACTGTAAGCATCCCATTTTTTACTGCTCGACAGTCTACGGTCCGTCCAGACTTGTATTCAAGTCAATGCGGACATATTTTGAGTCAAATCAACTTTTTAGGTCTAATCCTGTCTATTCATCACTTCGCGGGCCCACCAGGCCCAAATAGAAGCAAAATGACCAAAATACCCTTGTCGGCGTTGTTCGGTCCAATACCGTAGGCACATCTTTTCAAAGACGGCAAGTCCCCTTTTCCAATTCCAATTGCAATCCCTCTCTTGAGAAAGCTGATTCCTCGAGACGGTAAGTCTATCCAATTCGGCACGTTTTCATAAGAAAGTTTCTTTGGAATGGTAAGTCCCTCTAAACCTGTCGATCGGGACGAGACCCCAAGTCCCCGAGATGGAAGAACGGTCCACCTTTGGCACCTGCTAGCCCACCAATACAGAAATATCTGTTTTGGCACATCTTTCGAGAAAGTTAACTTCTCAGGCATAAGTTGCTTTAGCAGCTTCCCGAGATCAGGCAGTCTTGGAAATGATCGCGAATCGTCAGAGTAGCGAAAGTACTCATAAACATCACAACCGTCAGAGTAGCGAAAATACTCATAAGTAGGTCGATATAGGGAATTGCTATCAAACCCCTATATCACAAGACCGTTGTCAAAGTGGCAGAAACATCAAAACCCAAGTCAACACCGATGCTTGCTAGCCCACTTTGGTGAAAAATGACCAAACTGGCCCTAGGGCCATTTTCTGGCACATTTCTCGAGATAATACCTAAGTCTTTAGAACGGTAAGTCCACCCTTACAAGATCGTCATAGAGACGATCCGGCATGATTAGGTGCCTTCTAGTCAGTTTCGGGCCAATTTCGATGCTTTCTAGTTAAGATGACCATTTCGCCCTTAGGCATTCGAACGCCCCGAGGACCACACCGACTCTGGGTATCAAATCGGTAACCTCCAGAGAATGCTTTTTATAGTATTCTCGACCTTTCTTTATCTTTTTGGATCATTCCGAGTCAGTTTCGGTAAACCCAGTGCAAAATGACTGTTTTACCCCTGGTGGGTTAGTCGCCTTTTTCTAGCCACACCAGCTCTAGATATCAAACCGGTAGCCTTTAGGAACATTCTAAATAATGTTTTTAAATCTCGAGTCTTCTTTTGGGACATTCTGAGTCCGTCCCGATAGCTTTTTTATCCGGTTGATCGTTTTGCCCCTAATAGTTTGGTCAACGCTTCCGACAAATCTTGCCATCCTTTTTCAAGTCTATTACCTCTGGGACACTGTTTTAAGCGTTCCTATCCTTTTTCGACCTTCCGGGCCATTTCCGGTCCCATGAAACCTTCTCGGACCTTCTTGAGTCACTTCTAGTGAAGCCAGGCTAAAAATTGCATGGTAGTCACTAGTACAAGCGCCCAAATCTTCTCAAGATACGTTGCTTGCCGACCTTAAAACTTTCCTAAGCGGCTAGCGCCACTAGTAGTGGTGCCAAGCCAATATTTGGCCTGGCGCCATTCCTAGTGGCGCCAGAAGCATTTTTGGCCTAGCGCCACTGCAACAAGCGCCAGGTCATTCCCTTGTCTATAAATACAAAGCCTCCTCCAGCGTGAAAGGGGTCCGCAAACTCAGTCTAAAAACCCTACTCTTCGATATACAGAGCTCGTAGCCTCACAAAACCTTAGTCTCCTTTAGGTTGTCCAAACCCTAGCCTCCATACACAAACCCTAGCCTCCTATACACTCATACACTCTCATATACTCATACACTAGCCTCAAACCCTCCATTGAAGGATTGGATTGCTACAACTATGAAGCTTTGAAGATCGAAGACAAACTCTTGAAGACTAAAGTGAAGACCGAAGCAAAGCAAGAAAAGCAAAGCGCGCAAAGCAAAGCAAAATAAACAAGACACAAGATAGACTTTCTCTTTAAGTTTACGCATCTTCCCCCTCTCTTCTCTCTCCTAACCCACTTGGGTTTTCTTCTATTTTAATCCCCCATCTTCTTCCCCCTTTCTTTGCATGCTTGAAACAAGGCATTTCCAGGTCCATGTGTAGGATTAGGCTATTGGAAGGTCACCGTGTCGGGGGCTTTCTTTTAGTCTAACCGGAGACCACGTGGGTTCGGTCCCCTTGATTATGTGGTGAAGCCTTTAACCTTGTATATTCCCAACCCCAACTTGCATTTGCATATCATGATTTTGTATTCCTCCAAAATTCGTTTTTAAATTTGTTTTCAAAAACTTGCATTAACATCCTTTTCAAACTTGCATCAAAACCTTCTTTTTCAAAACTTGTTTTCAAAATTACAATCCTAGGGTGATTCTAGCCTTTTCATGGCTAGGGTTGCTTGAGGAAAGTGTTATTTAAAGTGACCAATATGGTATATATTTTCAAAACATTGTTGTTTTCAAAACCACTATCTTAAAGTGGTTCTAACCTTCTTATGGTTAAAATCGCTTTAGGAAAGTGAGATATTTTATGTACTTTCTAAAAAATCTCTTCTCAAAAATCTCCTCTTAAAAATCTCTTTTCCAACATGCTTTCTAAAAACGCTCTCCAATCTCCTTTCCAAAGTTGTTTTCAAAAATTCCCTCCAAAAATTTATTTTTCAAAAACTCTTTTTCAAACTCCTTTCCAAAAACACTCTCCTTGAAATTCACTTTTTAAAAGCGCTCCCTAGGTCTTTTTCCTAGAAAAACTCTTTCCAAAAACACCTTCTTCGAATTCACTTTCTAAAAACACTCCCTAAACGCTTTCCTAAAAATTCGCTTTCCAAAAACTTCTCTCTAGGATTTCTTTCCAAAAATCCCTCTTTCCAAAAAACTCACTTTCCAAAAACTCTTTCCTTAGAGCCTAACTTAAATCCTAGAACCCACGATTAGGAAACCCTAATTTTCCTTCCCAAAACATGATTTCAAATCCCTTATTTTTGCCTCAAAACCTATGTTTCCAAAACCTCTTGTTTTTTACTTCAAAATTATATATATTTCCAAAACTTTTTTTTTTTTACATCAAAACTATAGCTTTTCGAATCTAGGGTTTCTAAAACTTCCCTTTCCAAATCCATGTCAAATCCAATATTCTCTTTAGGAAACAAAATCCAATCTCCCCATTTAGGAAACTAGATCCCATCCTCCGTTTTTGAAAATAAAATCAAAACACATCTTTTAGAAATATAATCTAATCCTTTGTTTTAGGAAATAGGAATCTCAATCCTTCCTATTCTAAACCTTTCCTAATCCACTCCTTCTTAATCTCCTACCTTCCTAAACCTAAACTTTTAGATCTTTCCTAAAACTTTAAGTTTCCAAATCTTTCCTAATTCAACCCTTTCCTAGTTCCATCACTTTCCCAAATCTTAACTATCCAAATCAAACTTTTCAAATCTTTCTAAACTTCCAAACTTCCTAAACTTCAAATCTTTACAAATCTAAACTTTCTAAATTCTAAACTTTCCAACTTTCAAATCTTTCCTATTTCAAAACTTTCCTATTTCAAAAACATTCCTTTTTCCTAAAACGGAACCTTTCTTATATCAAAACTTTCCTGATTCGAAACTTTCCTAATTCAAAACTTTCCTAAAATGAAACTTTCCTAAAATGAAACTTTCTTAAAATGAAACTTTCTTAATTCGAACCTTTCCTAATTTCAACTTTCCTAATCTTCCAAGTCCAACATTTGAGTTGAATCTTTCTGAATTTCAAGTCCTTCCTAAAACCTTTCTTTCCTAAGTCTAGGTTTTCTAAAACCAAGCTTTTCAAAATCAAATCTTTTCAAATCTTCTAATCAAAATCTCTTTCTTCCAATCAAACCTTCTATTTTCTATCGGACTCTTGTGTGAACTACGACTGACTTGATTCCTCAAAAAGAATATATAGGCAACCCTCATGGGTGCGATCCTTTTACAAATCTCAAATTCCATAACCTTTTTCAAGCTTCTATTTCTACAACTTCTTTCAAATCTCCAATTCCATAATCTATTTCCAACTTCCAATTCTAAAGGTCTTTTTTCAATCCTCAATTTCAATTTCTTAACTTTGTTTCCAATTTCAAACTTCAATTCTTCTTTTCCAAATCGATTTTTCAATTCTCTTTTTCTTGCACTTACATCTCATGCATCATTCTTTTCAAAATTATTTTTTAAGTGAATAGGATTAGACATTTGTTAGTTGAAGATTCTAATAGGTGAATCTAGGATAAATAGACATGTAGGTACCGCAAGGGCAGGCTAGGGTGATGGCTTAGTGCATTTTCCCTACACGTAACCAACCTCCGAACCTAGATCATTATTTTTGAAAGACTAAAATGGAGTTCATTTTAAAAAATGGCTTAATTATTTTCTAAAGGTTGTCAAACAACTTTTTTTTCTAAAATCCCTCTCTTGAGGAAGTATTTTCAAAATCGTTTTCAAAAACCCTAAGTGTAGTCTTCGAATTATGCTTAATTTTTAGGTGACCTAACTCACCCTAATGAAGTTAAGTGGTGAATCCAAATGTTTTCCAAAAGCCCTTTATTCAAACCAATTTTTAATTCGAACATAGTCACACTCATTCTTCTAGGAGGGTGAGTTCTAATGAGAGAGTACAGTATTTTTTCCGCTTATGTGTGTATTCCTCGAGTGCAAAAAATCTGGGCGCGACAATAGTGTCAAAGGCTTTTTGAATGTCAAGCTTCAATACTATCCCTGTTTTATTCTTTGCCTTCTATTCATGAATATATTCATTAGAAACTAATTCCCATCCATTATCTATCTCTTTCTGACAAAAGCTGACTCATTTCTGCTAGGATTTTGTACATGGAATTCGCTAAACTAATAGGTCTATAATCATTCAGTGATTATAGAAAATCTATTTTTGGAATCAAACAGATGAAGGATGAATTCATACCTTTAACAAGTCTACCATGTTTATGAAACTCCTTCAGATACTTCATCACCTCACCTTTGATTGTGTTCCAAAATTTCTTGATGAAATCAAAGTTGAAACCATTTGGATCAGGTGTTTTGTTTCTTGCACTACTCTTTATTGCATGAAAGGCTTTGGGCTCTAGTTTTTTACTTCATCAAATAGTAGAATGGGTACGTGGTATGATATCATTCTCTGTAAACCCCACTGAGTGCAATTAAACTTTAATAGCCAATCATCTAATACCAGAAACCTATCCAATCTGCTTAACTTTTCTACTTCTTGTAAGTTTTACCATCTATATTTCCCTCCTTCCATTGGCAAGTTAACTAGACCTCCCTTTGACACATACTGTTTAAAATTTTTCATTCCATTAGTAATTCTATAGCTGTCTTTTCTTTCACTAACATTCAATATCTCATTAAAGTCACCACCACATAACATGGACAATTCCATTGCTCCAAAATAGATAACATATGATCCAAGAACATCATTCTTTCCTCCTCCACATTGGGTGCATAAACATTAAATATTGCACATTAAAATTCTTTTTCCATGACCCCGTTTAGTGAAATGAAGTTTTTGTGGACTATTTTCTCTTCTACCTCAACAAAATCCTCATCCTAGACACATATCAACACGCTTGAGAGGCCTTGGGATCTTACTTCAATCCATTAGTGATCACAATTACCACAGATCATCTTGATTTTAAAATCTGAACACTCCTTCCATTTTGTTACTTGTAATAGCAACATATTAACTTCTTTGCTTCTAGCCATTTTTTCACCATTCTTCTTTTTTTTGGTATGCCCATTCCTCCAACATTCTAGGATAATAACTTCATTGGGACAATTAAACAAACACCTTAACTGCTGCAATGATTAAGCACTCCCTTCTTCCTCCCCTGTGTTTTATTTTCTCTTCTTACCATTCAACTCTTCCCATCCTTCTTGAATCATATAATTTAATATATGCTCTTCTTTTCCTCTAAGGTTAATCCCTAACTTTTCACCTATAACATCATGTAATTTGCTAAATTTGATGACAAGTTTTATTCCTTGTAATTTGGGGTGTTGGGGTGTCTATCACAAGCATTCAGGATATTCTTAATGTCAATTCATTCGAGCTCGTACTAAGATAGTCTTGGATGATACATGAAGTGAGTGTTTTTGGACTTCGATGGATGTTGATAGCTCTCAATGGAAGAAACAGGTTGGGTGTATTTCTATTTGGGACTTCGATAAACTTCGAGAGATGTCGATGGAAGAAACAGTGAAGGGTGTAAATCTGCTAAAGACTTCGCTCGGCCTTACTGGAATTTGAGACATCTCAATGAAAGAAACAATAAAGACTTCGCTCGGCCTTACTGGATTTGGATCTCGCTAGAGCTTATGGTCGCGAGATGTGTGAGATTTAAACCTGGGGAAGTGTGCCGCTTGGTTTTTTTGACCTACCTATATATTGAGGCACGCCTTCCAAATTTAATAGGTGAGCCACAATTCAAAATACCCAAGGGAGAATATCTCCAAACTCCTAGAGAGCTCACAACTGATTCTTAGCAACAAATCTTCTTCAATTCCATTGAAAAAACTGAAGTCTTGAAGGAGTTCGAGACGTGAAATTTGTACTAAGGGGATTTGTATGGTGGTCAAGCATGGTAACAGTGTATCGAGGAGTCTAGTAAGTTCAAGTCAACCTAATGATCGTTGATTCGATTAGGGATTGCTTTGTAAGTGATCTTGTAACTGTTTGACATTGGTGTTTAGTGTATGATCTTTGTCCGACAAAGTGGATATGTGGTTTTTTCCCAGTTTGGGTTTCCACAGCAAAATATTGTGTGTCGATTGCATGATTGGTTTGTTTTTTTACTTATCATTGACATACATTGTGATTGCACATAGCCAAAGTTATACCTACTCTAGGATAGCATTAATATTCATCCTTTAGCAAAGCCATAGACAAGACTAGGTTTTGAATTGGTATCAAAGTAGGACACTCAAAAATATTTTGGTTTTTGAAAGAGTGAGATCCAGATAGCCTAGAACTATGGACTTGCCTAAGGAAGGTAGTTCTACTGTTAGACTTTCATTATTTGATGGAACTAACTACCCCTACTGGAAAGCAAAGATGAGAGTTTTTCTTAAGTCAATCGATGAACTTATTTGGCTTGCTCTAGTAGATGGCTAGACTCCACCCACAGTCACAACTAGTACTGTAACAATTTTAAAATCAACTACGTTGTGGGATAAAGCTGATTTTGACCCTTGTGGGTGGAATAGTAAAGCCATGAATGTCATCGATAATGGTGTCACAACAGAAGTTTCGTCAAATCTCTAATTGTAAAATAGCTAAAAAGACATGGGAGATTTTATAGATTACTCATGAGAGTAAAACAATTGTAAAATTACTAAACTTTAGCGATTGACTACTGCTTTTGAAACCTTGAGAATGGAAGACGATAAAAATTTTGATCAATTCTATTTTAAACTTAGTGACATTGTCAACTCAAGTTTCAACCTAGATGAACAAATCTCTCCTTTTAAAATTCTACAAAAAAATTTGAGATCTTTACTTGAGAGATTTCAAGCCAAGGTTACAGCAATAGAAGAAAGTAGGGATGTTAATTCCATGAAAGTAGAAGATTTAGTTTGTTCCTTACAACTTTTGAAGCAAATTTGCATCAACCTAAAAAGAACAAAGGCATTACTTTGAATTCCATTAAGGAATAAATGAATAAAGCTAGTGCTAGCCACTATGAAATGAGTCCCGAAGATATGGCTATTTTTGTCAAAAAATTTAATAAATTTTTCAAAAAGAAACAAAAAGGCTAGTCTTCTTTTGTTGATAAAAATAAAGGAAAATATTTTGAAAAAACTAAGTTTGTAAGCAAATTATTTGACAAGTTTGGTTAGAAACAATGCTTTGAGTGTCTTGGCTATGGATAAATTGCACATGATTGTCCTAACAAGATAAAGAACAAAAGAAGTAAGGTTTTGACTGTCACATGGAATGATTATGAGAAAGAATAAGAGTCTGACAAGGAGGATGGTTCTGAAAACTTCACAGCTTTTGTAGCTTTTGTCTCTGAGATGGTTAAATCTTCATCAAAGCCCTAAGAAGGTGAAATGTCTGATGAGTCTAATGATTCTATGGGGTCTCCCAAGTTAGAAGAGGGAGAATTTAATGATGAAGATAAGAGTGAATTTCAATTGGCCTATGATAAACTTTATCAAGAATACTACAAATTGACAAAAGTCAATGTCAGACTGGGAACAAAATTGAAAAAGGTATTTGTCGCGCCCTGATTTTTTGCACTCGAGAAAACACACAGAAGTGAAAAAAATACGGTACTCTCTCGTTAGAACTCATCCTCCTAAAAGGATGAGTGTGACTAGGTTCAAATTAGAAATTGATTTCATTAAGGGCCTTTGAAAAAAATTTGGAGTCACCACCTAACTTTATTAAGGTGAGTTAGGTCACCTAAACTAAGTACAATCTAAAAATTAAACTTAGGATTTTTTAAAAAGGTTTTGAAAACTTCCTCAATAGAGGATTTTTTGAAAATAGGTTGTTTGGCAACCTTTGGAAAGATTTAAGCCTTTTCTAAAAATAATTTCATTTTGGTCTTTGAAAATAACGATTCTAGGTTCAGAAGTTGGTTACGTATAAGAATGATATTCTAAGATCATCACCCTATCCTGCCCTTGCGGTACCTACATGTCTATTCACCCTAGGTTCACTCATTTAGAATCTTCAATTAACAAATGTTTAATACTATCCACTTTGAAAAGAATTTTGAAAAAGAGGTTTAACATGATGCATGACATGCAAGTGCAAGAAAAAGACTTGATTTTTAAAATAGATTTGAAGAAAATATTTGAGCTTGAAAAATGTTATAGAAATTCAAAATTTGAAAAAGGTTTTGGAATTGGAAACTTAAAAAAAGGTTATGACTGCACCAATGAGGGTTGCTTACGTATCCCTTTGTTGGGAATCAGCTCAGTCATAGTTTGGACAAGAGTCCGATTGAAAACAAACACTTTAAGATTTTTGAAAAGTTTGATTTGAAAAGAGTTTGATTTGAACTTTGAATAAAAGATTTGAAATTGACTTTAGAATTGACTTTGATTTGAGATTAGACTTGAAGATTTGAAATTAATTTTGACTTTAAAAACATCTTGACTTAGATTGGAGTTTGAAAACCATATTGGTTTAAAAAAGAGTTTTGGAAAAGAGTTGAAACTTCCTAACTTGGGATTAGGGTTGAACTAGGGTTTAGGTATCCTAGGACTTAGGTAACCTAGGGTTGAAGTATGTACTTGAAATAAGAAAGTTTGATTTAAACTTGAAAAGTTTGATTAAGAAAGTTTGATTTTAGAAAACTTTGAATTAGGAGAGATGGGATTTAGAAAAGATTGGAAAGGATTTGATTTGATTTGATTTAGAAACACTTGACTTGAGAAAGCTTGTAAAGATTTGACTTGAATATTTGATTTGAAAGAATTTAGAAACTTAAGATTTAGGAAAGATTGGATTTTGGAAAACTTTAAATTAGGAAAGTTTCAAAATAGGAAAGTTCCATTTTAAGAAAGTGCCAAATTAGTAAAGTTTTATTTTAGGAAAGTTTTGATTTTTGAAAACATTTGAATTTCAAAAGATTTGATTTTAGCAAGATTCGAATTTAGAAAGTTTTGAATTCAGAAAGATTTGAATGTGGAAAGATTTAGAAGTTTGAATTTAAGAAAATTTTGAAAGTTTAGATTTAAGAAAGATTTGAAATTTGGAAAGATTTGATAAGTCGAATTTAGAAAGGTTGGAGTTTAGGAAATGTTTAAGTTAGGAAAGATTTGATTCTTATTTCTTAAAATAGAAGATTAGATTTTGTATTAAAAAATAGATGATTTGATTTTATTTCTAAAATTGGAGGATTTGGTTTGGTTTCCTAAATTGGAAGATTGACTTTGACATGAAATTGGAAAGGTTGAGTTTTGAAAATCTATGATTTGGTGAAAAAAGGGATTTTGGAAACCTAAGATTTGATATACAAAATAATTTTCGAAACCTATGATTTGAGGCAAAATAAGAACTCATGATTTTAAGAAAGAAACTATGGTTTCCTAATCATAGTTTCAAGGACTTGACTTGGACTCTAAGAAAAATAGGTTTTGGAAAGAAGATCTTTGAAAACAGTTTTTAGAAAGTAGACTTTTGAAAAGAGTTTTTAGGAAATAGATTTTTGAAAACTATTTGGATAAAGGTTTGAATATGGAGTTTTACAAGTTTCTTGAATATCCCACTTTCCAAAAACGATTTTAACAATAAGAAGATTAGAACCATTCTTGGCTTGTGATTTTGAAAACAACAAGGATTTGAAATATGGACCATAATGATCACATTAAATATTATATTTTCCTAAAACAACCCTAACCATGGAATGGCTAAAATCATCTTCAGATTGTGGTTTTGATGAAAACAATTTAGGGTTTACACCCAAAATATGGGTCTTAATAGTCACATTGAATATAATATTTTCCTAAAACAATCCTAACCATGAAATTGCTAGAATCACTTTAGGATTGTGATTTTGAAAACAAGTTTGAAAAATGTGATTTTGAATGCAAGTTTTGAAAACAACTTTGATGGAAGTTCGAAAATAACTTTAAAAATAATTTTTAATGGATGTATGAACATGAGATGCACAATGCAATAGAGTCGTAAACATATAAGGCTAGGCTTTACCACATAATCAAGGGGGCCGAACCGACACCATCAAGAGTTAAATTTGATGAAAGCCGCCAGCACGGTGGCCTTCAACAATTCTTTCTAGGCATGAATCAGGAAGTCCCTTGTTTCAAGCTTGCAAGAAAGGGAGGTAGAAGATGGGGGTTAAAATAGAAGAAAATCCAAGTGGGTTAGGAGGGAGAAGAGAGAGGGAGGATTACATAAAAATAAATCGAAAGCCTACCTTGTCTTCTTCTTACTTTGTTTGCTTTATTTGCTTTGCTTACTTGAAACTTGAGAGCTCTGAAGTTACAGAACTTGAGTCTTCAATGGATGTTTTAGAGGCTTGTGTTTGAGTGTATGAGATGTATAGATACTAGGGTTTAAGTGTATGGAGGCTAAGGCATAAAGAAGCTTGAGAGGCTAGGGTTTGAAGATAGTTTGAGTTCTGAATTTGGAGAGGCAGAGTTTCTGGACTGTGTTTGTGGACCTCTTTTACGCTGGGAGAGGGTCTGTATTTATAGGCAAACAAAAATTTTTCACTAGTGCCACTAGGACAGGCACCGAGCCATTTATTGGCTTGGCCCCACTACTAGTGACGCCAACCACTTAGAAAAGTTTTTAGGGTGGCACGAAATGTATCTTTCGACCCTTGGGATGCAAGGCAAAAGATTTGGACGCCTATCCTAGTAACTACCATGCAATTTTTGGCTTGCCTCCACTAGGAGTGATTTCGAAAAGTTCGAGAATGGTCCAGAAGGTTCCAAGTAACTCGACTCGGCCAAGAATGGATGGGAACTCTCGGGAAAATGTCCCAGAGCTAACAGGCTTGAGAAACAATATTAGAATAATTGAAGAGGTCGACCAGCCCACCAGGGGCAAAACGGTCAATTGGATAGAAAAAATGTCAAAATGAACTCGGAGTGACTTATGAGAAAGCTTGAATGTTGGAAACACTATTGAGGGGATTCTGAAGGGTTTCCGTTTTGATATCTAGAGCTAGTGTGGTTAGAAAAGGAGACCCGGTCCACCAGGGACAAAAACAATAATTTTGCACCAGTCTTGCCGGAATGACTCAGAATGATCTTAAACGGTGCGGGAAGGTCAGGAATACTATTATAAGCATCATCATGAAGTTATCGGTTTGATACCCAAAGCCGGTGTGGTTCCCAAAGACGATTGGATGCTTAGGGGCAAAATGGTCATTTTGACCGGATGGGATCAAAATTGATCCGGAACTAACTGGAAGGCATTTGAATATGCCAAATTATCCTTGGGACAATATTGGAAAGGTGGACTTACTACTCTGAAGACTTGGTACTTTCTTGAGAAACGTGTCGAAAAGGCCTAAGGGACAGTTTGGTCATTTTGCACTAGAGTGGGCTAGCAGGCATTGGTGTTGACTTGGGTTTTGAGTGTTTTTGTCACTCTAACAGTGTGTGATAAGTTGGTTTCTAAAGGTATCTCACCCTTCGGTAAACGTGTCACAGCTAAGAGGCGTGTTCGGTCCCGTGACATAGGGGTTGTGTTGGCAATTTCCAATATCGACCTATTTGCGAGTGCCTCTGCCACTCTGACGGTTGCAATGTTTATGAGTGTTTCCGCCACTCTAACGATGTGCATTCATTCTGGAGACTGCCTAATCTCGGGAAGTTGCTAGATGGACTTGTCATCTAAGAGATCAACTTTCTCGAAAGACGTACTGAATAACGGACATTCTACATTAGTGAGCTTGTAAGCACCAGAAGTGAACCGTTCTACCATCTTAGAGACTTGGGTTCCATCCCGATCGATAGCTTTGAAGGGATTTACCATTCTGATGAGTTTTCTCAATAAATGTGTCAGACTTGATAGACTTATCGTCTGATGGATCAACTTTCTCGAAAGACGCACATGTTTGAACTTGATTGGCCTACACTAGATTTGGAATTGATTTTGGATTTGATATTAAAATAGGAACTTACCATCTTTAAGAATACGTGCCAATTGAAAATAGATCGAGCAATGCCCTAAGGGCATTTTGGTCATTTTGCCTCTATTGGGCCCAATAGGCCTACAAAGCGATTGATTGACTAGATTGAGTCTGGAAAACTAGTTTGGACTTGAATGTGTCTGTGTCGGTTTGAATGTGAGTTTGGTCGGGCAAGAGATTTTCGAGCGAGCAAAAATGGGGTGCTTACAGCTACCTCTCTTTTTTCTAGCTTTACTTGTCGGAGGCAGAAAATGATAAAGTAAGAGTCCCATATTGATTGCGAGGTGATCGGAGGGATGGAAGTTGAAGATTTTTGAAAATTGGAGCTTAAAAATGACAATTTGGCCCAAGGGGACACATGGGGGAAAAGGGCAAAATTGCCTAAAGTTTTAACTGTGGCGCCACTAGTAGTGGTACCAAGCCTAAAAATGCCTTGCAGTGGCGCCAAGCCTAAAAGTTAAAATGAGAAAAATTTTATGGTTTGAGGCTTACGGGCTTGTGAGAAAAAATGAAGAGTTGAGAGCTTTAATTGAGCTTTTGCAAGGAAGGACCCTAGGAGATTGAAGGAGTGGGTTTAGAGGACCTCAGAGAATTATCGGAAGTAGTCACCGAAGAAGAAGATTTCGCCAGCGAACTCCAAGAAGTGAGTTTTTTGTTTTGTGTTGATTTCAATGTATATAACTCTGTTTGAGTTGGGTAAATAGTCAAAATTAATGTTTTGATGTGTTTTGAACACTCTGGTAATGTTGCTTTCATGTTTTGATGCTCTTTTGATTGAGTTTTGATAGTTTTGGCATGCTTAGGCAAAGAGGGTTTCCGTAGGAGTTGAAAATTTACTCCTACTGATATAGGTGTTGCATTTCTCAACTAGATTTTTGTACCATGTGCCTTAAAAAAATGTGTTGAGTAATTGTATGAAATTTTGTGATTTTCTAAAAACTTTTAAATTTTTTATTTTTCAAAAAATAGAAAAAATAATTAAAAAATAAGGAAAGTTGAGAAATTAATGGAAATATTTAAGTTTGACATTTAGAAAAATATAAAAATATTTTAGAAAACATTTGGAGTAACTTTGAAAGATTTTTGTGATGATTTTAAAAACCCTTGAATTTTTGAAAAATAGAACCTATGTTGGAAAATTCAAAAACCTTGAAAATGTGCATGGATTCTCTTGTGTTTGTTTGTGACATGTGCTCGTGATATCGTGAGGTACCCAATTTGTGTTTTATGGCAAAATTGATGGTGTTGTAGGAACCATTTACAAACGAGCTTCTGCTGAAATTTTTTAAAATTGAGGAAAGAATTAGAAAATTTTTGAAATGAAATCTTTTTTAAGGAAAAATATATAAAACCTTTGAGGATGGGGTTTTTTTTTTTTTTTGCAAAGAAGACCCCGAAAAATTCAGGAGGAACTTTCAAAATGAGGAAAGTGTTAAAAATTTTGAAATGAAATTTTTTTGAAGTAAAAAGAAGTAAAACCTTTGAATGTGAGGCCTTTTTGGCAAAAAAGGCCCCGAGAAACTCAGGAGGGCCTAGGATAAAACTATGGAAAGGAAAGTTTTGAAAAATCTTTGAAAATGAAATTTTGAATAAAACTTTTGAGGGAAATGCTTACAAAATTTTTTGAAAGTGAATTTTGAATTTGAAGAACTTTGAAATTATTAAAAATTTTGGAAGAAAGAATCTTTGATAATTGAAAACTAGAAAACCTTTGAGGATTGATTTTGAAGAAGACTTTTTAGAGGAAGAATTTTTAGAAAACCTTGAAACTTGATTGGAGTAGAAATCTTTTGAAGAAGAAGCTTAGAAAATTTTTAAGATGGATTTGGAGTGAAACCTTTTGAGATTTGATTTTGAAAATGAATTAAGATTTTGATTTTGAAATAACTTTGAAAAGGGAAGGTCAAAAGACCTAGGAATGGATTGAGATAAACATTTAGAAGGAAGAAGCTTAGAAACTATTTTGATTTGAAATTTGGACAAAACGTGTAGAAAAATTTGCTTTGGTTTGAAACTGAAATTTTTGAAGACAAAATGTGTAGAAAATTCATTTTGACTCAAAACTTGAATTTTTTTCATTCTTTTCTCTTCTTCTCTTTTTTTCCTTTTCCCTTTTTTGTGCATCCTCTTTTTTTCTGTCCTTTCTCTTTTTCTTTTATTTTTTTCATATCTCTTGTCCTTTTGAACTATACTTAACAAATATTGACGTCCTTACCTTGATTTGGCTTTCAAGATGGTAGATGCAGGTCACAATGGTTCTAAGAGGAGGCACTAGTTTGGGAAGCGGGCCCGTACAAATTCAATTGGTAGCTCCAGCCATTCTAGAGGCAGTCACAGGTCAACTAGTCAAATGTCTTCTACTCAGAGCGGGAGAAGGAGCATGCCTCCATTTGATCCTTTCCCTTCAGTCGAGTAGGCTTTTGAGGGAGAGATGGATGCCGAAGAGGAGGCATTAGATCTTAGAGATCGTGTGATTGATTATAGAAGAGCTTCTTCTAGACGTAGGCAGACAAATGCTGATTTAGGGGCTTTGGAGATACCAAACATTCCTCCATTGGGAGATCTTGCCAATCACCCTAGTGTATACTCTTGACAGCACTTGCCTCCTCCCCAGGTACATACATCCTTTAGAAGGGCCGTCCATTTTGGCTTTCAGCACTATGCAGCGGGCTGCTCCATCTTATTGTGCGTTCTTGGAAGAGATCGAGTTCGGGGCATTGATGGGGTTACAAGCTAACCGCCTAAACCAGCATTTGGTATTGGCATTGATTAAGAGGTGGTTTCGCTAGACGGGTACCTTCCATTTTGTGGGTTTTGAGCTGGTTCCTACTTTGTTAGACTGGGCCATTATTACTAGACTCTTCTTTGTCGGTCGTCATATTACCCTACAACCAGTCAGTAGAGCCGATGCTTGTGCTTTATTGGACTTGCCACCTCCTGAGCATTAAGCTTTTCCTGTGTCTTAGCTCAATCAGGACGAGAGTATCTTTTCTATTGAGCCACCCCCTGCACAGTGAGATATTATAAGGCGACAACTGGTTTTGTACATCATTTTTAGTTGCTTTTGCAACAACAAGTCGATCATCCCTTTTCGATTAGTGAGTGTGGTGGCTGTCTTAGGAGCCTTATCAGAGCTGGACTGGGGGACTTTCTCCTTTGGTTGCTTCCTCAAATCTGTGCAAGTCTGGACTTCCTCCCACTAGGGTAGTGTGATTGGATTTTGGCCCTTTTGGTCTGGTGGAACTATAAGTACTTGCCGATCTGTCGTCCAGAGGTAGTAGAAGCTGACCTTTATCCTCGAGCCTTGAGATGGGCTCGTGATCAGGTGGCCCATTGATTTGAGATCATTGACTTTGTGGCGTTACGGGTGAACTTGGAGTTGATTGAGGCGAGAGATGTGATTGTTGGCCCAAGCAGGCAACCCAAGAGGGGGGGTGAATTGGGTTTTATAGAATTTTTAACAAGAAATTCAACTAAAAAATCGTTTATGGATTTTAGAAACAAATAATCAAAGTATATGTATCAAGCAAATGAAGTGTACATTAAAACAAGTATTTGCAAGCATGCATAATGAGCAAGTAAGCAAAACAGAGGCAGAAGAAATATGCACCAGATTTATAGAGGTTCGGCCAACCTTGCCTACGTCCTCTCTTCTTCGATCCTTTCGAAGGAATTCCACTATGCAATACACCTTACACAGCCGCTGGTTGTGCCACGAGTGCCCAGCTCACTCTTTACAAAAGCTTCTTCCCAAGCTTTCAAAACCCAAGAGATTTTGTCCAAGCTTCTCTTAAACTTACAAGTGTTTTTCCCAAGAACACTTAAACTTACAAGGTTACAAACCCTCCCAAACAAGAATGAATGAAGATTATACAAAGAGTGACTCTCCTAGTGAGTATACAAATGAATACAACTCAATGGATAACTTTAAACACTCAGCAAGAATATGTAACAGTTAGGTGCATGTGATTTTCAGCTTTAAAGCACTTGATATGAATGGTATGATTGCTCTTCTTTTTTGTTTGAAGCTGTATGTATCTCATATATATAGGTATGGATCGATTCTAGCCGTTGGAGAAGTATGGGAGAAGATTTGGTTGTGTTTGTGCCCATACCGTCTGTCAGAAAACTAGCCGTTAGAGTCTAGGAGTCGACTCTTTTCACAATAAGTCGGCTCTTTTTGCATTTCAGCAGATTTTTCAAGTTTCTGTCCAAATGAGTCGACTCTTTTGTCCCAAGAGTCGACTCTTTTCAGCAGTCTGCAGAATTGTTTGTTCTTTGTTGCAATGAGTCGACTCTTTTTGGCCAGGAGTCGACTCTTTTAAGCTTCCAGCAGAATTCCAAGGCTCTGTTCGAATGAGTCGGCTCTTTTAACTTGAGGAGTCGACCCTTTTTCCAAAAACCCATATTTTTGCAACTTTTCTTCATTCTTTTTCAAAGCTTCCAATCTCTTCAAGGATCATCTAAAAAGGCTTTTTAAAGCTTGCAAACACTTCTTCAAGATTAGATGACTCCAAGAACATCTTCAATCCATTCAAGGTGAGTTTTCTTCATTTTCATCACTTGTAGAGCTCTTCCATTATCATAGCTTCATCTATTGATTCAAGTCTTCTTCAATATCTTCAAGAGAGCTTCCATGACTTAGAATCTTCATTTCTTCAAACAACATGGCTTCTCCATGGACTTCAACACCTCAAGAAAGCTTTTCAAATCTTGTGATTCCTTCCATGTCTTCAAGACATCTTTACATCTTCTAAGAAAACTTCCATATTTTGAGTTGGTATCTTTTTCTTCCATTCTTGCAAGATATCTTCAAGTACTCAAAGTCTTCAATCTTCTAAATCAAGACTTTGATCATTTTCATTCTTCTTCTTTGATATCCATCATCTTCATTCCCTTATAAAATCACCATTGTAGAATATGCTATTCTTTCATGCTTATCAATCTTCAATCTAGGATTTTCATCAACTTGAGAATCCCTTTTCTTCTTATAATATCACCTTTGTAGAATACATCACTTCATCATGCTTTTCATCATAAGTCCTCTATTATGATAAGCTTCAAGTCAAGATCTAATTAATAATTCATCTGCACACTAAGTAGAATTATTAGATCATTTAACCATGTTTTTTTATCATCAAAATCAAGGCATTGACTCAACAGTGATGTGGTGGCCCTTTGTTAGATCAATTCATTATGAGGCGGTCAGGTATCTAGTCCTAATGCCTCTGTCGAGGGTTTCCTTTATGAGTGATGAGTTTCGGGAGTCTTATTTGGGTGACCAGCATTGGCGCTAGTTCCATAAGGAGTTCTAGTCGATTGGGGATCCACCTGAATTTATGTATGGAGCTTTGGTCGAGGGAATTCCTATTTCATACCAGGAGCATCAGCCGGGTGCTGGTTTTCTGCTTCCTCTAGAGAGTGACTACGCCACACATTTTGGAGCTCACTCCGTAGGCGCCTTTACCTAGTTTTTGGTGATGGTTGGAGGTTAGGCCGTCAATCAGAAGGTGGTTGACTTGTGGCGTTGGGCAGGAGGATATATGCCTCAAGCTAAGTTTGCTGCCATGAGGGATCAGAGTGACCGATACCAGACTGAGAGGGACCAGTTCTAGATACAAAGAAATTAGTTCCAAGCCGAGGTAGCTAGTTTGACCACGTAGTTGGCTTAGATGGGGGGGTAGCAGGGTATGTTGTCCTTTCTTTCTTTTCATTGTAACGTTGCTTAGTTATTCATTTGCTTTGCTGATTCAACTTCTTCCGTCTTTGTAGGATGCTGGTGCGTTAAGTAATCGATTGCCTCCTCGCAAGCAAGGTTTCAGAGATTTTGACCTGGATATTAACTTTGATCTTTGATGGGTGCCCCTTATTGCAGGCCTAGCTTCCCTTCTGTACTATGTCTTGGATATTCATTTAGTTTTTGTTAGATAGTTTATTTGAAATTTTTGAATAGAATGGATGTTTATGATTCAAATAGCTAGATGTATGTATTTAAGTATGAATATGGATGGATGTTTATGATTTACATAGCTAGACATATGAACAGATGCATGCACAGGGATAATGTATGATGATATATTGTTTTAGAGATGATATTAACTGCATTGGTGACTTCTGTTTCTACAGGGAGCTATATCATATGTACTCGAAGCTCATGCCGAAATTTTATGAAAATACATATACATGTGGGGGTATACAACAGTTAATAACATGAATGAGGTGCTGTCAGACTCTACATTTTTGAAATGGCGACTCCTTCCTTTCTAGGGGTTTGGTCTCTCTTTGATAGCACTTCGTACCTTTCTCATCCTTTTAATTGACTCCAATTTTCTACTTCGGGTTAGTGTTTGGGATCATTTGTTTTGAACTCTTAACCCTTGGGGCCTAGGCAGCAGCTAACCTAACCTTTAGCAGAGCAATAAACAGCCAGTCTTTTAATTTAAGGAGGCTTTGTTTTAGGACCGTAATGTAGGCTAAGTTATGGGGTTTTGAATCAAATGGATATACATGCACAAATTTAATATTGTTGTCAGTAGGGTTTAGATCCATACCATCCTTGATTGGTCTTCCGGTGGGATTTGGTCTTTTGCTATCCTTCCTTTGCCTCAGCAGCATGTCTGGCTCATTTAAATCAAGTAATCCCTTTTCAATCAAAGTGGACTTTAATAGGGTTGTAGTGTAGGCCATGGTTTTGGAGTTTTACAAGAAAAGGTAAAGGCTCAAACCTATTGCTTCTATTGGGCTTCTTTATTGCCTAGGATCACCTTTGGATTTCTCTTCTTGCCTTTACTATGTGACCCCCCTCTTTGAAGGGCAACTTGCCCCATGAGAACTCCTTTTTTTTTTTTTTTTTTAGGGTAACTTGCCAGTTGATAACTCTTTCCTTGTTTTTTTTGCTTTCCCTCTTTTTCTTTTCGTGAGATGGATACTTGTACAACTTCTTTTCTCTTAGTTTTCTTTTCTTGGTGTTCCATTTTAACCCGTTGTGGCTGGTAATTCCTAGGTTGGGGTTTTTTTTTAAACGAAAAATAACTGGCTCAACAGGTTTGACAATGGTTGTTTTTTACTGTATGGGGAATGAAATGAGGGCCCTTCTTTATTTTGAACCAGATTGCTTGATTCATAAAACCCTCTTGTTTGCTTTAGCTTGATGGAGTATGAGTGACATTCTTTGTTAAGTCCTTAGTTATTTGTCTGCCCCAGTGGGGGGATGGTGTTGGATTAGGGTTGACAAGAAATCTTCGCTTTCTGCGAGGCACTAATGGGCTGAGCAAAGGGATATATCCTTTTGTTTTTTTTTTTTGAAAAATGAAAGATGGCTCCTCTTCCTTTTGATGGTCTGGCCACCCATCACTTGGCTTCGATGTCTTGTAAGTGCTGTTTTTGGGTAGTTTCCTCACTCATCCTTATCTTTCCTTTTTTCAGAAGGTTGATTATTCGGTGAGTGGTTAACTCATGCTATTACACCCTTCAAGTCAGGTCCTTCACAAGATAGAATACACCCCTTGTTTAGGAAGTATTGACCATTCATAAGAATATGAGACAACAATATTTGAATAAAAACTATCTTTTTATTATTATAGTAAAAAGCATATAGTTCTTTAGAAGAATAAAAATGCAAACATCAATTTAAAGACAAAAAAATAAAAGGGATAGAAAGAAAGTGGGTAAAACACCCCTCTCTTGTATACTTTTGAAGAGAATCCTTTTCAATATGGTTTTGGGAAGATGCCCACATTTTCGACGCTCCATCCATGATTGCGATCCCCGGCCAAGGCAAGGCAGGCAAAGACTTCTTCTAAGGCTCTGGGTGTGTTGACATTGATGGTACAACTGTCAGCTTCATTGACCTCCTTGTTGTCCTCCATGGTCTTTTCAGGTTCTTTAATAAATAGGGTGGCTAACTCGCCTCCCTCTAGCTTGAACGGCTCTGCCGATGCTTTTGGCTTTTCTAGTTCCCAGCCCATGTCTTCGTAGTTAAACTCAGTCATGGGCCAAGGGTTCTCTAATAGATGGCGCTCAGCAGCGGCATACCTAGGGTGTAGAAACTTAACACCCCAACCATGAACGACCATGTCTTCGGCAGGGTCCTTTTCCACAAGTGTTGGCTTCTTAATCGGCCAGTCTGCAGGGTCATGTACTTCATTGGGGTTATAGAGATAGATTGAGCATGGTGGTATTCCTCATCCCAGTCACTTTTTTTATAAATCTCGCAAATCCCCTTCATAATCTTCTACCATAATCACATCCAATTTGCCTTTCTCTTCTATTTTCTCTAGCATCACGTTGACTGTGTGGTCTAACAAAGGATTTATGGTTACATTGGGGGTAGGAGTAGGATTCACCGGCTGTAGGTCAATCATCTTATTGCTTATCAAGTCTTGGATTTTATGTTTGAGGGAGAAGTAGCTTTCGGTGTCATGCCCTTCGCAGCCCGAATGATATTCACAAATGAGAGTGCCATTAAAGGTTGGAGGTAGAGGGTTTGGCAACGGACAAGCCAGTATGGGCTTCAATATGTCGTTCTTTAGCAGGTTACGATAGGCCTCAGTTTGGGCGCAAGCTAAGGTATCCATGTTATGGATGTGTCGAGCCAGCCTATTGAAGTTAGGTCGTGCTTCAGCAGGGCCAAAGTTAGGTGTTTGTGCAGGCATGAGTAGGATAGGGTGAGACTAAAGTGGTGGACGGTGTTGGGGTGGTTGAATGGGGAAGATAACAGACACCTCACTCTCCTTTTTTATTACCCCCCTTATAGTAGCCACTTTTTTGGTTATGCTAGCAGAACTTTCTCAAATTTTTGCATAGGGATCTGTAATCCTCCCCGTCTTGAGACCATTCTCTATCATTTTTCCTTGCATGATGAGCTTGGAAAAGTTTTTCCCCACGCTAGTGCAGAGTTTTCATAGTATATGCCTTGGAAAGTCTGTACAAACAATTGAACATACTCATTCTCTTCCAGTGGGTGATTGACTTGTGCAGTTGCTTCTCTCCACCTAAGGGCATAGCTTTTGAAGCTTTCTTTATCTCCCTTACTCATGGTCATCAAGGACCACCTGTCAGAAGTGAGGTCTATGTTGTGGCGATATTGGGCTTTAAATGCATTGACCAGCTCGATCTAGGTTGTAATCTTTCTTAAGTCAAGTCAGGCAAACCATTGCAAGTCCAATCCAGTGAGACTATGTTGGAACAGTTGCATAAGAAGCTTTAGATTGTTTCCATGACCATTCAATGCCCCAGCATAAAGACGAAGGTGAGCAATAAGATTACTAGTGCCATCATACTTCTAAAAATTAGGCATCTTGAACTTGGCAGGTCTTGGATGGTCTAGAAAGATGCACAGCTCGTCATAGGATACAAGCCCAAATGTGTCATAACCATGGAGGCTTCGCAATGAGTCTTCCAACCCTTGAATTTTCAGACTGAGAGGGTCTAGGGGAGCTCTTTTCATAGCAAGCGAGAGCGGTATAGTTTCTCCTTTTTCAGTGTTAGGCCCCTTGGCATCCTCCTTGTTTTTTCCCAAAATGTCAGTTTGAAGCACAACCTTTGGGTTAGCAGGTTAGAGTCCTTGGGAAGAATCGTGGATGATGATGGGGCCAACGTAGCATCTTTCATAGCCATGGATTGGATAAGCTTAAACATTTCATCGATCTTGGTTCTCATTTCACTAACCTTTTCTTGAGAGACTGAGGATGACTCATCAGGATTGGCAGCCAGTAGTATAGCTCTTTGTCTGGTTATGATGGGGTCTCTAGGTGGATGCCGATCTTTCTTAGGAGTAATGGTGGCTTTCTATGGTGTGGTTTTTACAAAAGAAAAAGAAAGAAAAGAAAAATAAGGACACAAGCCACAAGTTAGTCTTTGGTATTTAGAGAGTTTTATTGAGAGGGAGACTAAACATGATGCATTTGGCTCACTTTATTGGAGATAGGAGGTTTGCCACTGTATGCAGATACCTTACTGTCACGCCTCAATTTTTTGCACTCAAGGAGAATACACACAAGTGAGAAAAACACGATGCTCTCTTGTTAGAACTCATCCTCCTAGAAGGACAAGTGCAACTAGATTTGAATTAGAAGTTGATTTTGAATAAGGGCTTTTAGAAAAGATTTTGGAGTCGCCACCTCACTTGATTTAGGTGAGTTTGATTACCTAAAACTAAGCACAATCCGAAGATTAAACTTAGAGTTTTTGAAAAGGTTTTGAAAACTTACTCAAGAGAGGGTTTTTAAGAAAATAGGTTGTTTGGCAACCTTTGGAAATGTCTAAGCCCTTTTTTAAAATAACTCCATTTTGATCTTTGAAAACAATGATTCTAGGTTTCGGTTATATGTAAGGAAGGCGCACTAAGCCATCACCCTACCCCGACCTTGCGGTACCTACATATCTACTCACCCCAGGTTCACTCATTTAGAATTTTTTATTAATAAATGTCCAGTACTATTCACTTCAGAAAATAACTATATGATTCATGATATGTAACTGCAAGAAAAAGGTTATGATTTTGAAAATAGATTTGAAAAGAAGATTTGATCTTAGAAATAGTTTTGAAAAGACTTGATTTGAAATTGGAAAAAAAATTTTAGAAATTGAAATTGGAGATTAGAATTTAGAAACTTGAAATTGATTAAGGAATTGGAAATTGGAAATTGGAAAAAGGTTATGACCGCACCCATGAGGGTTGCCTACGTATCCCTTTTTGAAAATCAAGACAGTCATTGTTCGGACAATAGTCTAACTAAAAATAGACACTTTTAGAGATTTAAGAAGTTTGTTTTGAAATGATTTGGTTTCAAAAGAGTTTGATTTGAAAAGGGTTTGATTTAAACTTAGAATAAAAGATTTAAAATTGAGATTTGATTTGAAATGGAACCTAGACTTAGAATTGGACTTGGAAGAAAGTTTGAACTTTGAAAAAGAACTTGACTAGATTTGGAAAGATTGAGATTTGAAAACATCTTTGACTTTAATTGAAGTTGAAAACCATTTCGGTTTAGAAAGGAGTTTTAGAAAGGAGTTAAAGCTTCCTAACTTGGGATTAGGGTTGAACTTGGGTTTAGATATCCTAGGGTTGGAACCTATAGTTGAATTAGAAAGGTTTGATTTAGACTTGAGAGATTTGATTTTAGAAAGTTGGACTTAAGGAAGATTTGAACAGAGATTTGATTTGATTTAAAAAGACTTGACTTAATCACTTGATTTGAATGAATTTAGAAAGCTAGGTTGAGGAAAGACTAGATTTTAGAAATCTTTGAATTTAGGAAAGTTTCAAAATAGGAAAGTTCTGTTTTAGAAAAGTGCCAAATTAGGGAAGTTTCATTCTATGAAATTTTTGAATTTAGAAAAGTGTGAACTTAGGAAAGTTTTGTATTAAGAAAGATTTGATTCTTGTTTCCTAAAATAGAATATTAGATTTTATTTCCAAAAAGAGATGATTTGATTTAGTTTCTAAAATTAGAAGATTTGATCTAGTTTCCTAAATGGGAACATTGGATTTAACATGGAATTGGAAAGGTTGAGTTTTGGAAATCTTGGATTCAGAAAGCTATGATTTTGTGTGGAAAAAAAGATTTTGAAAATCTAGGATTTGATGAAGGAGATAGTTTTGGAAACCTATGATTTGAAACAAAAGAGAAAGTCATGTTTTTAGGAAAGAGAATTAGGGTTTCTCAACCATAGAATCTAGGACTTGACTTGGATTTTAAGAAAAAGTGTTTTTGGAAAGTAGATCTTTTAAAGAGAGTTTCTAGGAGGGAAACTTGAAGAGAGTTTTTAGAAAGTGAATTTTTGAAGAGAGTTTTTGGCAAGAAGTTTGAAAAGTAATTTTGGAAAGGGACTTGAATATGGACTTTTAAAATCTTTTGAATATCTCACTTTTCCAAAATGATTCTAACCATGAAAACATTAGAACCATTCTAAGTTAGTGATTTTGAAAACAACATGGATTTGAAATATGGACGAATATAATCACATTGAATATCACACTTTTCTAAAACAACCCTAACTATTGAATGGCTAGAATCATCTTAAGATTGTGGTTTTGATGAAAAACAATTTAAGGTTAACAACCCAAATATGGACCTTGAAAGTCACATTGAATATAATACTTTTCTAAAACAACCCTAACCATGGAATGACTAGAATCACTTTAAGATTATGATTTTGAAAACAAGATTTTGAATGCAAGTTTGAAAGGAAGTTTTGATACAAGTTTTGAAAACAACTTTTAAAAATAATTTTGAATGGATGAATGAATATGACATGTATAATGCAAGGTTAGGCTTCACCACATAATCAAGGGGGCCGAATCCACACAGTCTGAGGTTGAACTAGAATAAAGCCTCCGACAAGGTGACTTTCAACATCATGCGCATGAATCGGGGAATCCTTTGTTTCAAGCATGTAATAAAGGGGGGTAGAAGATAGGAGATTAAAATAGGAGAAAACCCACGTGGGTTGGGACGAAGAAGAGAGAGGCGGGTAGTACATAAACATAAAGAGAAAGCTTACCTTGCTTTATTCGTATCGTGCTTGCTTTATTTACTTTGCTTTGCTTGATCCTTGAGAGCTTCCACGTTATAGCACTTTAAGTCTTTAATGGAGGCTTGTGTATTAGTGTATAGAGTGTATGGATGTTAGGGCTTAAGTATATAAAGGCTAAGGTTTGAAGAGACTAGAGGGTGTTTGGGTTTGGAGAGACTTCGAGCTCTGTAATTCAAAAAACAGAGTTCTTGGACTGAGTTTGCAAACCCTTTTCATATTGGGGGAGGCTCTATATTTATAGACACAAGACAAGCCCGACGCCTGTTGCAGTGACGGTAGGGCAAAACACCTGTTGGCGCTAGGCCAATTTTTGGCTTGGCACCATTGCTCGTGGCGCAACCACTTAGGAAAGTTTTAAGGGTGGTAAGAAACGTATCTTTCAACCCTTGATATGCAAGGTAAAAGATTTGAGCGCTTATACTAGTGACTATTATGTAATTTTTAACTTGGCTCCACTAAGAGTGACTCTGAAAGGTTCGAGAATGTTCCAGGGGGCCGAGAATGATCCAGAAGACATGAAATGGGAAGAAACTTGGTGTCCCAGGGGTAACGGAGTTAGAAAACAATGCTGGAATGTTTGGAAAGGCTGACAGGCCTGCCAAGGGCAAACGGTCAATCAAACCTGGAATGCACCAGAATGGACTCGGAATGACCCACGAGAAGGCTTGAAGATTGGAAACACCCTTAAGAGTGATCTGGAAGGTTATCAGTTTGATACCTAAAGCTGGTGTGGTTCTTGGAGGCAGTCGAATGCCTTGGGATAAAATAGTCATTTTGACCGGATGCTCCTGGAATCTGTCCGGGAGCGATTGGAATACACTAGACTATACTAGATTATCTATGGGACAATCTTGGAAGGGTAGGTCTATAGCTCTAAGGTCCTAGGTACTTTTCGAGATGCTTTAAGGGCATTTTGGTCATTTAGCTTCTAATGAGCCGGAGAAGTGACCCGTGGACTAGATTGGAGTTTGAATGTGCATGTGATGTTTAACAATGAGCTTGAATAAACTGGAGATTGCCGAGCAGGCAAAAATGAGGTGCTTACAACTGCCTCTCTTTTCTTGTGTTTGCTTGTTGAAGACAAAAAACAATAAAGTAAGAGTCTCATGTTAACTACGAGGAGATCAAAGGGATTGGAAGAGTTAGAGTCTAAAGAATAGTTACCTTGAGCTGATGGCCGATGTCTGGAGTTTCGTCTAGAAAAATGATGCACCTTTGGAGAAATTGATTGTTCTTGAAGTGATGCTCCGTCTAGCAGAATGACACTCCTCTGGAAAAATTGTTTCTTCTTAAATTGAAGCTTCGTTTGGTGAAAGAATACTCGTATAGGGAAACTGATGCTCTGTCTAGCGAGATGATACTCTTCTAGGGAAATTGATTCTTCTTGAATCGGTGCTCTATCTGGCAGAAGGAAACTCCTCTAGGGAAGTTGATGCTTCTTGAGCCAGTGCTTCCCCTGGCAGAATAATGCCCCTTTGGAAAAATCCACGGTTGATATCTTAAAACTACTCCTTCTTGAGCCAATACTTCGTCTAACGGAACGATGCTCCTCTGGGAAAGTCCAAGGTTGATGTCTTGAAACCGCTCTTTCTTGAACCAACACTCCATCTAGCGGAACGATGCTCCTTTGGGGAAGTCTAAGGTTGATGTCTTGAAACCGCTACTTCTTGAACCAACACTCCGTTTGGCAGAACAATGCTCCTCTGGGGAAGTCCAAGGTTGATGTCTTGAAACTGCTACTTCTTGAACCAACACTCCGCCTGGCGGAACGATGCTCCTCTGGGAAAGTCTAAGGTTGATGTCATGAAACTCCTACTTCTTGAACCAACACTCCGTCGGGCGGAACGATGCTCCTCTAGGGAAGTCCAAAGTTGATGTCTTGAAACTACTACTTCTTGAACTAACACTCCGTCTGGCGAAACGATGCTCCTCTAGGGAAGTCCAAGGTTGATGTCTTGAAACTACTACGTCTTAAACCAACACTCCGTCTGGCAAAACGATGCTCCTCTGGGGAAGTACAAGGTTGATGTCTTGAAACTACTACTTCTTGAACCAACACTCCGTCTGGCAGAATGATGCTCCTCTAGGAAAGTCCAAGGTTAATGTCGTCAAACTCCTACTTCTTGAACCAACACTCCAACGGGCGTAACGATGCTCCTCTGGGGAAGTCCAAGGTTGATGTCTTGAAACTACTACTTCTTGAACTAACACTCCGTATGGCGAAACGATGCTCCTCTAGGAAAGTCCAAGGTTGATGTCTTAAAACTACTACTTCTTAAACCAACACTCCGTCTGGCGGAATGATGCTCCTCTGGGGAAGTCTAAGGTTTATGTCTTGAAACTACTACTTCTTGAACCAACACTCTGTCTGGCGGAACGATGCTCCTCTTAAGAAGTCCAAGGTTGATGTCTTAAAACCATTACTTCTTGAACTAACACTCCGTTTGGCAGAACAGTGCTCCTCGAGGGAAGTCCAAGGTTGATGTCTTGAAACTGCTACTTCTTGAACCAACACTCTGTCTGACGAAATGATACTCCTCTAGGGAAGTCCAAGATTGATGTCTTAAAACCACTACTTGTTGAACGAACACTCCGTCTGGCGAAACGATACTCCTCTGTGGAAGTCCAATAGTGATGTCTTGAAACTACTACTTCTTAAACCAACACTCTGTCTGGCAGAACAATGCTCCTCTGGAGAATTCTAAGGTTGATGTCTTAAAACTGCTACTTTTTGAACCAACACTCCGTCTGGCGAGACGATGCTCCTCTGGGGAAGTCCAAGGTGGATTAGGGAGGTTGAGGGTTAGCCATTGCCCCATTCTCTGTTTCGTACCAGCTATGGAAGTCTGAGATTTCTAAGGTGTATGCTGGTGCTGAAGATGTTTGAGGTTACTTGGATGTGAGGCGGCTTTAGCTTCTTTTTTGTGCTTTGCCCAATTCCTTGTTTCCTGTCTATAGGAGAGAGGGAGAGAGAGAGAGAGAGATACAGTAAGTTTTTGTGCAAAAACGGTCTATTTATGCCAATTCTAAAAAAATGCACGGGTAATTGAATAGAATGCATGTCATACTTTTTTTATGAATGCACATACAAGAATGGAATTAAATACAGTATACTTTTTGATGCATACACATGCAAGAATGGAATTAGAATGCATATCATATTTTTTTATGAGTGCACATGCAGGATTAGAATTGAGTGTATGTCAAACTTTTTGATGAATGCACATATTAGAATGGAATTGAATGCATGTCATATTTTTTGATGAATGCATACATTTTACATATGGATGAGAATAGATGCATACCTCTTAGGTTTGCCCCATGGTTCATGTTTAGTTATGAGTATTGTATCCTAGAATTAGGCAGCCTTTTGAACTTTTGTTTCTCTTTTGAGATTCCCCTTTTCAATTTCGTCATTCTCTTGTCAGGAAGTGATAGTACTTACACCACTCTTCGAGATTCAACCCATTGACTTGTTTTCCCCCCTTCTTTCTTGTTGAAAAGAAAAACTCTCTTTAATGGACCTCTCAACTTCTTTTAAGACTCTTCTTTGGAACGGTGGGCTCTCTCGAGTGACAGCTGGCATCACCCTTTGGCAAAGCAACAGGTAACTTCCTTCCTTGATTCGAGAAGACCTTGGAAAGTTATCAAGAAGTGCAAGCAAGCCTAGTATTTGGTAGAACTATTAAACTTTTCAAATTATAGTGACCATACAAAGACATGATCAATCAATGAAAGGAAAATATAGATTTATAAATATCAAGATGCAGCTTAGCTTGAAAAGATCAACATCAAATATGCATGAAACCACACAAAATGAGCATAATTGGTCGTGAGGTGATCAAGACCATATTGGTAACAATGTAGTGGTATAAGCATGAATTTTATTGAGACTAATGAGAATACAGACCCTAGGCATGATTTAGGATGGCATACCATGTTTAATAGTTCGCAGATTAACATACCTAGCAGTCAAGCCTGTCTCATCCCATGATTTTTTTTTTATGGAATTCCAACCCTATCTCTCCAATGATGGAAACATTGAAATATAAAGATATAGCGGCTTTCACACACATGAGTAGGTAGTCTTCTCCTCTTGTCACATAACAATGGTTGTTGCACTCACACTCACTGGTAGCCCTTTCCATAAGTGATGGGAGAAGGAATCAACAAAAGGTCAATCTAGGTGTGAGACAATTCGTAAATATTTAAAAATGGGGGAACTATTTAAAATAGATCATAAAGGTGGATTTCATATTCTAAGAAGTCTCGAGAAGTATGCATTAAGATGAACATGAAATACCAATATGGTAAAGATCATCAAACCATTGACTCATATTTATGGAAGTGATCATGCACATAAGATTTAATCTTAAACAAGTATACACATCAATTTGTTCATAATTGAATATTTACCCCCAGTGATTGTGCATGTGTAGGCTAAACACTATCAAAACTCTATTTTTTTTTTTCCAAAAGCTTTAATCACCCTAGGCTTGCCAATGTGTGCTAATCTTCCCTTTGAGGGTATAGCTACTTGTAGCTTTGCCAGGACGTCCTTCAAGGGTCACTCTTTCGGCTTTAACGAGATATGTGGTTAATCCTCATCTCTCACCCTTCTATATTTCCCCTCTCTTTGCACTTTCTATTTTTCTCTCCCCTCTTTTAGAGTCAGAGATTGTTTCTACTGAATGTGGTTCTTAAGTTATCATTCCCGTCAAGTCGAGGGCATCACAAATCAAATCTATCCACAAGAGTATGAAATAAATGGGATAAACTAGAAATCACTGCTTAGTCCATTTTGAATCTATTTATATAATATGAAAGCTCTTGATTCAAGGTAGCAATGACAAGCAAAATAGGATATAGAATAATAAAGGGTAAGAAGAAAATGGAGGAATCTAGGAAACATCCCTTTTCACTTTGGAACCTCTCAAACTTCTTCTATGCTCCATTCACGTGATCCATCTCCTGGGTGCTAATGACCTTAGTGTCTATCCAATCTTGGATCTTGTGTTTCAGGATGAGACAGTGTTCAGTATCATGCCTCTGTCTTCTGAAATGGTACTCACAAACAAGAGCCGGGTTGAAAGTAAGGGGCAAATGATTTGGCAATGGTGGGAAAGGTATGGGGGTTAGAAGGTTAACTTATAGGAGGTCATGTTAGGCCTTTGTTTGGGTCCAAGCTAGGGGGAAAAATGCACGAGGTCGGCGGGCTTGCCTTTTGGGGTTGAGATGTTGTTAGACTGCCATTGGCCTAGAAGTAGGTGCTTGAATAGCCATAGGGGTTTGAGATTGGTATTAGGGGGTGACACTGCGGTGGCTGAGCAGGCAAGATAGTAGATACTTCTCCCTCCTTTTAGCCTATTTCCCATGTTGTGGGCACCTTCTTTACTAAGCTTGTAAAAAGTCCTTCAGTTTTAGCATAAATGTCAATGATCCTCCCAGTTTTTAGGCCATTCTCTATCATCTCCCCTTGCATGATCAACTCTGAGAAGCTCCTCCCTATGTTTGTGCAGAACTTTTCATAGTATATGCCTTGGAAGGTATGCATGAACAGTTGCACATACTCCTTCTCTTCTAAAGGGGGATTGACTTGTGATGCTGCTTCTCTCCACCTAAGGGCATAGCTTTTGACACTTTCTTTATCTCCTTTGCTCATTATCATCAAGGATCAACAGTCAGAAGTGAGGTCTATGTTGTGGCGATTGATTACACCCTAAAAGTGTAATCATAGGCTCTTAATTCGCACTTTGGTAGACTTATATTATAATTAATTGTCTTATTTTAGTTAGATATTTGTTTGAGTATGTTTTTTATGTGTTTTGTAGGTTATATAAGCTAATAAAGGCAAAAGGAAAGCAAGAATAATTAAAGCGGGTTCAAGGCGAATAATTTGTTCATGAAAATTCAGACTTATCTTGGTATTTGGGCCATATCTTTTTACTTCAATATCCGATTGAGGTGTTTTTATGCCATTGGAAAGAAGACTTCAAGAGCTATAATTTGTCCTCTAATGTGCATCTGTTGAATCGGCCTCTAAAGTGGTCCAAATCAAGCTTCAAAGTGGAGGGATGAATAGTGCCCGATCGATTGGTTTGGCACACTTCAGAGAAGGTGTTTCACTGATCGATCGGCCGATCGATCGGTGAACAGTAACTGATCGATCGGTGAACAGTAACCAATCGATCGTGAATAGTGCTCGATTGATCATGAACAGTTCCCGATCGATTGGTGAACAGTACCCGTGAACAGTAAAAACAGTGAATTGACCGATCGAACGCTACAATCACCGTTCGATCGGTCGATCGATCGGTGAACAGTGCCAATCGATTGGTCGATACAGATCTGGAGCTTAAAAGCTTTGTTGTTTGAAAAAATGAGAGGGAGGAAGATTTTTTGGGTTTATAGCAACCAAGGGGGTAGCGTGAAAAGCTCCTCCAAGGTTGGTTTTTATGTTTTTGTGTATTTTTAGCTTAGATTTATGTTTATAATGTTAATGTAGGAGTAGAAATTGTAACTTTATTTTATTGTAATGTATTTTCCTTCACTTTCTTGTCATTTTCTCTCACTTTCTTAGCAACCAAACACTAGTTTTACTTAGTTTAATGTTAGATTTACCTTCATTTATGCTTTTTATTATGAATTCTAGTAGCTAAACATCTCTTGGGTGTGATTGTGAAGGTCCACCAAGGATTTTCAAGTATTTCAATGGGGATTCATGAACTTCAAAGTTTTATTCATAGATTTGTATAGTTCTATTTGGTTGGGTGTTGGATTTATTCGAAAACTTAGATTCAAAACCCATTTGGTAATATTTATGCACAATTCAACAATTGGTATAAATCTTGCACATTTATAAGGTTTGCTTCTAGGGTTCTATTAATTGGTTTAATCCCTACACTTAACTAAATATGAACTCAAGGTTTTATGGTCAAAATATTCTGAATCAAGAATCCACGGTGTGATTCTTGATTTGAGTTATAAAAATTCTCTATTGAAATTCTTGTTGTGAATTGGTGGATTGAATCAATCATATCCAAGCTTTCCATTTTAATTGCTTTACATTTAAATCAATTGCCTAGTTAATTGCTTTAATTTTCATTGCACTAGTTTAGTAAATCAAAACCCCATAAAAAACCTAAAAATTTTCTGTTCTTTTCTTTTTCCTTTTATTTTAGATTCAATTCCCCACATAATTGCAATTCGATCCTAGGCTAGGTTAGTGTGAGTTGAGTGCTAAAGCCTATATTTGGCTAGGTCCCTTGGGAGAGAACGATATCAGATTACCGGTTTATACTTCATCGCGACCCCCGTACTCTTGCGGGGTACTAACTCCATTTTGTAGTTTTCAGAGCGAGTCAGCGATATTGGCCTTGAATGCATTAACCAGCTCAATCTAGGCTATGATAATCCTTAGATCAAGTCGACCAAACCATTGCAGAGCGGACCCAGTGAGGCTATGTTGGAAGAGTTGCATGAGAAATTTTGAATCATTCACATGGCCACTTAATGCCCCAGCATAAATGCGAAGGTGGACAATAGGGTTATTGGTGCCATCATACTTCTTAAAATCAGGCATTTTGAACTTGGCAGGTCTTGGATGCTCTGGGAAAAAGCACTGCTCGTCATAAGATGCAAGCCCAAAATTGTCATGGCCATGGATGTTTTGCAATGAATCTTTAAACCCATGAATTTTCAAACTAAGAGGGTCTAGGGAAGTTCTTTTCACAGCAAGCGAGAGCAGTATAGTTTTCCCTCTTTCAGTGTTGGCCCCCTTGGAATTTTCCTTATTTTTTTCCCATAGTATCAAATTAAAGCACAATCCTTGGGCCGGCAGGTTTAGAGTCTTTGGGAGAAACCATGGATGACGATGGGACTGAAGAAACATCTTTTATTGCCAAGGCTTGGATGAGCTTGAATATCTCATCGATCTTGGTTCTCATTTCATTAACCTCTTCTAGAGAGACTGAGGATGACCTGTCAAGATTGGCAGCTATTAGTACAGCTCTTTGTCAAGTTATAATAGGGTCTTTAGGTGGATGCCGATCTTTCTTGGGAGCAATATTGACTTTTATGGTATAGTATATGTAAAAAGAAAAAGAAAGAAAAGAAAAACAAGGACACCAGCCACAAGTTAGTCTTTGGTATTTAGAGAGCATTATGCAATGCATGCCCTAGAGATATCCCTTATTAAAAGGGAGGCTAGAGATGATGTCTTTGGCTCATTTTCTTGGAGATAGGGGGGTTTGCCCCTATGTGCAGATACTTTGTCATCGAGTGAGAACATACATTCATTCATTCATGAAAAATAAATAAATACATTAAACTTTGGAGTTTAAATATAACAAATCTGAAATACATTTTAATAGGGGGAGAGGGAAGAATTTCCTCGAGACTTCCACCTATTTACTTTTACATTTGAAATCCTAAACTACTCTTGAGTCTTCGGATTCATCTTCTTTAATGTTGAAGAGGTCATTGAGAGACCTTATTTCATGGCCCTTTGTCGTCTTGGCAACCCTCTCTCCGTGAGCATAGAGGGATTGGGGCTCCTCTTATGGAATGACTTGAAATGTATGTTATAAGTCTTTAGAGTTACATGAGAACCCTCAAGATTTTGGTAGGTTTAATTCATGGGAGAGTGAACTTGGTGTCACTTTCTTTGGGTTGATCATATGCATGAAGATACAATGACTTGAGTTACTTCAGAACTCTTGTCTTGACATGGAATATTGAATGCATAAACATGGATGCATAAAGTAGAGAGAGAGAGAATGCATTTGTAAAGAAAACATGGATGCATGAGCAGTTATACAGGCATTATAATAGTAGGAATACATATATTATAACACAGGAATAGACAAGCTTAAGGGAAGTAAAGTAGTCGCCCTTTTCTCCATGGTTTTGAAATCGACGTGCGTGTCTTAAATTCAGCAGAGGTTTGGCTATGCATGGTGTTTACATGAGCATGAGGTTGAGGGTTTACTAATGCTTCCTAGGAAAGTTCGGTTCCCAGATCTTTAAACCTAGGTCCATTCCCCGAGGTGGTGCCATGATCGATTGGTGATCTAAGCGAAGGAACCATCAAGAGGCCGTAGGCGAAGAAACTGACACAACATCTTGCCCATAACCAATATACCGTTCCCCTTCTAACTAGAAGAGACATAATCAGGTAAAGAATGTAAGTATGCAAATGCTTGTGCATAATGCAGTGTGTGTAAAATTTTAAAAATCGGAGGAAAGGACCCAACAACTCTCATCCATCCTATCCATTCCATCCTATTCATTCATAACATACATGGTAGTTAATATAACATGAAATAAATATGTGAACAAAGGCCTACCTACAAAATTAAAGATGCAAAAGTCAATACTTGAATGACAAACTTGATGCAATAATTGAATATGAATAGAATGCATGCTATGACATGTTTTTTAAAACAACTTGGAAAAGCTTGGTTTCGATAGTTTGAAGTTGATAGAATTAGACAAATTAATCAAAGACTCCAAATGGGTGAGAGTGAACAGACATGACAATGGCCTAACCCTCTAAGCGTCCCTAATGGAGTTACCAGCTGTCGCGCCCTAATTTTTTGCACTCGAGAAAAATATACAAAGTGGAAAAAATACGATACTCTCTCGTTAGAACTCATCCTCCTAGAAGGATGAGTGCGACTAGGTTTGAATTAGAAATTGATTTTGAATAAGGGCTTTTAAAAAAGATTTTGGAGTCACCACCTAATTCGATTACGGTGAGTTAGGTCACCTAAAACTAAGCACAATTCAAAGATTACACATATAGTTTTTGAAAAGGTTTTGAAAACTTTCTCAAGATAGAGTTTTTAAGAAAATAGGTTATTTGGCAACTTTTGGAACTGTTTAAGCCGTTTTTGAAAGTAACTCCATTTTGGTCTTTGAAAACAGTGATTCTAGGTTCGAAGGTTGGTTATGTGTAGGGAAGATGCACTAAGCCATCATCCTACTCGCCCTTGCAGTAGCTACATGCTTATTCACCCTAGGTTCACTAATTTGGAATCTTTGATTAATAAATGTCCAATACTATCCACTTTAGAAAAGAACTATATGATGCACGATATATAAGTGCAAGAAAAAAGTTTTGATTTTGAAAATAGATTTGAAAAGAAGATTTGATCTTAGAAATACTTTTGAAAAGACTTTATTTGAAATTGGAATTGGAGATTAGAATTTAGAAACTTGAAATAGATTGTGGAATTGGAAATCGGAAAAAGGTTGTGATCGCACCAATGAGGGTTGCCTACGTATCCCTTTTTGGGAATCAGGTTAGTTGTAGTTCGAATAAGAGTCCGACTGAAAATACACATTTTTAGATTTTTTAAAAGAGTTTGATTTAAAAAAGGGTTTGATTTGAACTTGGAATAGAAGATTTGAAATTGAAATTTCATTTGAAATGGAACCTAGACTGAGAATTGGACTTGGAAGAGAGTTTGAACTAGGCCTTGCCGTGGTTGATTCTCTCTCCTGTTTGCCGTAGATTGCTTAACTGTGGCTAATGCTGACGCCCCAGATCCCTGTGCTATGCTTCTCTTTGGGCAGTCTTTCACTTGGTGCCCCTCTTGGCCGCACCCACAACAAACAAACACTCAAGTACATAACATAGTACAATACGTAATACACCTTGGCATGTCATTATACATGTAGCATATATATACGCATACACATAGCACATGCTCAAGTCAAACCTAGAATCCTATCTAGACATGACTCAATCATACGGTGTCAACCTATAGCTCTGATACCACGCTGTCACGCCCCATAACCCGGCCTATACGGATTAGGGTACATGACCGGCCCGTAGCAAGGCTACCCGAGGCCGCATTACATTAAACCGGTTGATCACCTGTGCATACTCATTTAAAATTTGCGGAATAGAAACTTTTATAACTTGAAATATAAACCGTGTCATACATGATAGAGCTGTGCCTAATCCAAAACATAATATAAATAAGGACCTAATCAAGGTCCACTGAAGTTATAGCATTATATCATTATAAAACATTAGGTCCAGCCCTTTAACATAATACAAAACATAGGCCCGCAGGCCGTAGCTAAAAATCCACGTATGGCCTTGCTCTAGGGCCTCCCGGATTGGCTACCTGAAAATCATTTGAAAACACGTAAGCTAATGCTTAGTGAATAACAATGATGCATGAGCGAGAAAATATCATGGACTAGCATTTATTGGACGTACAAGGATAGATAATCATTTATGCATAAGCAATGAGCTTTTGAACCTTTAAAGCGTAGACTTAGAACTCATAGATAACGTAACCATCATTTGAAACGTTTAACATTTCAAAACATAGTATCATGAAAAGAGATGCAACATAACATTATTCTTGAGATAACATTTCATATCTTGTCGTAAAACATGTGAACATATCATAGTTCTCAGTTCAAAACATAAGTGTGCTACAACTCGACATGTGAGCTAGGCTCCATAGTAACCATATAGGTCACGCTAAGGCTCTTTAGGCTGGGGACGTCTCCCAACATAGATAGTTTATTTCCCATCCCCTATCGTAGGACTATCGGGCTAGATTAAAGTCTTGCCACGAGAAGACCCGTGTTGGAACCATACATTGGAAACTTAGCATCTCTTTCATTTAAACATTATAGTCCATGGTTTCCATTCATACCATAATATAGCTTGCATGCATTTGAAATATGACATTTGTAATTGAACATAGCATTGATACATTGAAATGTATGGAAAACATTCATGATATAGAGGTGAGCTTAAAACATTTAGAAAATACTAGAGTTTTACTCATGGCATATCGTTACTCACCTTTCTCCAATTGGACGGGTGACAAACTAGGTATTCCTACAAAAGTGCACATAGAAGCAAAGAAACATCAATACAAAACTCTAAGGCAAAGCAAAAACATGTAAGTTGAGACTAGCACGTAACCCACTCAACCCCAACTCAACAATAGCTCATTCTCACAACGGGAGAACAAGGCTCAACTATAGGACAAAGCCCCGATGTAAAATAAGAACATGAGGTTGAGATTTGAACATGAAAGCCGAAATGTCGACTCCTTCATCGAGTCCCAACCACCCCTCAACGATGATTTCACACCCAAGGCTAGTTGCATTTGAAAATAGGCTTAAAGGCCTTTATTTTGATAGGTCATGAGCCAAAAACACATTTCGGGTGAAGAAGTTATGCTTCATGGAAGCTGGACTAAAATTTTGAAAAATAATGTTGTTGGCATGGATTTTGGGTCAACTTCAAACCCCTATATCTCTCAATATGTAAGGAATTAGGAAACAAACTTTATATGGATACAAAGATCTATAAATCTAGTTTCTAATGCTTCAAACGGTGTATCAATTCGAGTTTTCTAGTAAAAGTTATGCCTATTTTACTAAACAGTGTCCGAGTTGACAGAGGATTCGAACGCCCAACCAGGAGTTCGAACGCCCATGGAAAAAAAAACAGGGAGTTCGAATGCCCAAATGGGAGTTCGAACTCCAAGAACAAAATTTGAAAAAACCTTCTCTGAGGGTTCGAACTCCCCCCGAGGGAGTTCGAATGCCCTGTTCTGGGCAGCCCCCGAATTTCAACCAAAACACAACCAAAACTCCTCCAAACAACACCAAACCTTTCCAAAACTCTTAGGGCTCAAAGATTAGCCCACAAGGATGATAATAACTAAAAATGGGAGAGAAAGAACAATTGAATCAAGGGGATCAAATGAAGGAATCAAAACCCTAACATTTCTCATATTTGGGGATTTTTCAAACCTCCACTTCCAATCCTCCAATATTGAGCTACAAGCTCTTAATTTCAACTAATTGGGACTCAAGGAGTCCCTCAAGACAAACCCAACTTATATATATGCATACATGCAAAGACCCAACATATCTACACATGGTAGATACATATACATATATAATTGTAGAAAGAGAGAAATAAAATCTTACCTTCTTCAAGCTTGGTAAGGTCTTCAATGGCTTCAATCCTCTTGCTTCAAGCCTTTCTTCCCTCAATCTTCCCTTCCTTCTTCCCTTTCTCTCTTTCTCCCTCTCTCAACCGAATGGTGGGTGTGTGTATATGTGTGTGTGTGTGTATTTTGTGTGTTATAAGAAGACACACATGAGAAATAATCACATGTGTCTCACACCTCCAACATAAGTTACAACACAACCTCTCATTAGTCATTTTTGACCCAAAAGAAGGAATAATTAACACTAATAATTACGTGCACTACAAATTCTCATTAATATAATTAAATAGAGGTTTGGGATATCACAGTTGCACTCACACTCACTAGTAGCCATTTTTCATCAAGGATGTATGACTAACAAGAGAGGGAATCACATGAATGAGGTAAATCTAGTTAGGAGAAGCTTCAAGTAGTTTCTACAATGATATTTGCTTTAGAAAGATTATAAAAGGCAGATTTCACATTCTTAGAGATCTTATGAAGTAAGTATCAAATGAACATAAATCACAAGTATGATAAAGATCACCAAAACTATTGGCTCATTAGAATGCAATTAACGAATCACACAAGTTTCAATCTTAAACACATAATTACATCAATCAACATATGGAGAATGTTTTAAGCCAATAAATAGCACAACCAAACCAAGATGCATAAAAACAAAAACTTTTTGAATTTTTTTTCAAACATTTTATTTTTTTATTTTTCAATAAATCAAACAAAACAAAAAAGAAATACAAAAATTATCATAACTCTGGGGAAAAAAAAAAGTCAAGACAACACAACCTAGGCTATGTCAAAAATTGCCTTCACTCAATAAGGCTTGCCCCTACAAATTTCTTAGGGTTTTCAATGAATCTAAATTAGATTTTTTCACCCAAAGAACATTCTTCTTAGATTTATCAATGAACTCATGAGGTTTTGGTGTGGTCTTAGGTCTTGCCTTGGCATTGTAGTTCCTCCTTTGATTATGATTTTTGAAAACTTGCATTAACTTTGAAACACATCTATTCACATGCTCAGTAAGGACTCTTATTTGATTTTCCGACCATTCATAGTCATTCCTAGGTTATTGATGAGTATAAGATCTATGAACCTTATTCAATTTACGTCAACAATGTCTTATATGACCAAACACACGACAATTATACCAAACAGGGTTAAACTTTGAAGATTGGACAACCTTTGGATGTTTGGGCTTCATATAAGAGGTGGTGAATTGATAAGGCATATGTTTAGACTCCAAACTAGGGCAATGAGGTCAGATATGACCCTTAACACACAACGATGACAATTAGGAACAAACCTAGTAGGCTTGGTCTCAGCATTAGGCACAACACGTGCATATGTGGTGGTGTTCTTTTTAGAAGTCATAACCTTGGGCTTTAAATTAGGACAATGAGGCCTAATATGCCCTTTAGTTCCATAATGGTGGCATAAGGAAGTAAACTTAGCATACTTAGACTCACATGGTATGAAAGACATACCTTGAGCCTTCATAAAATTAGGTTTACTTGCCGGTTGGGAAGATGTAGTTGCCTTATTTGTGTATCCAATTCCAGTCATGTCACAAGAGATCCTTAGTGCATTTTAAATTTCATCAATCTTTTGTGAACCTGCATCAAATTTTTTAAAAGACAGGTGAGCATTAGCAAGTTCAGTTTCAACCTTTTTCACTTTTTCTTCAAGTGCCTTGTTAAACTCCACTTTGTCTTGTGCATCTTTCTCAAGAAACTTAACTCAACCAGACAAGATTAATCTGTGAGTCTTCAATTGACTAACTTCAGCTTGAGCATCAATGTTCTTCTTTTTTAGAACTTCAACTTAATCCAATACTATAAGCACCCCATTTTTGCCTGCTTGGCAATCTCCGGCCCGATCGGACTCACATTCAAACTGACATAGGCACATTCAAGTCCAAACTATTTTTCTAGAATCAATCTAGTCAATCAATTTCTTTGCGGTCTGTCGGGCTCAATAGAGGTAAAATGACCAAAATGCCCTTGGGGCATCCCTGGGTCCATTTCCAGTCGATACGTGTAATCACCCCATTTTTGCCCGCTCGGCAATCTCCGGCCCAACTGGGCTCATTTTCACACATCACATGCATATTCGGACTCTAACACGACTTCTAAATTCTCATTTAGTTCACCGGTTGCTTCCTGGGCTCGTAGGGCCCATTTGAAGCTAAATGACCATTTTGCCCCTAGGCATCCAAACGCCCCGAGAACCACACCGGCTCTAGGTATCAAACTGGTAATTTCCCGAGAATGTTTTCTATAGTATTCTCAACATTTCTTTATCTTTCCGAATCATTCCGATTCAGTTTCGACAAACCCGGTGCAAAATGACCGTTTTGCCCCTGGTGGGCCGGTCGCCTTTTCTAATCACACCGGCTCTGGGTATCAAATCGGTGGCCTTTGGGAACATTTTAAATAATGTTTCCAAATCTCGAGTCTTTTTCGGGACATTCCAGGTCCATCGCAGCACCTTTTTGGCCCGGTTGACCGTTTTGCCCCTAATGGCCCAGTCAACCCTTCTAACAAATCCTGTCATCATTTTTCAAGTCCTTTGTCCCCGAGACATTATTCCAAGGGTTCCTGTCCCTTTCCGGCTCTCCGGGTCATTCTCGGCCCCTACAATTCATCCCCGGACTTTCCAGAGTCACTCCTAGTGAAGCTAGGCTAAAAATTGTATGGTAGTCACTACTACAGGCGCCTAAATCTTCTAAAGATACGTTGCTTGCCGACCTTAAAAATTTCCTAAATGGTTGGCGCCACTAGTAGTGGCCCAAGCCAAAAAATGGCCTGGCGCCACTCCTAGTGGCGCTAATGTAATTTTTGGCCTGGTGCCACTGTAACAGGTGCCAGTACATTCCTTTCTCTATAAATACAGAGCCTCTTTCAGCGTGGAAAAGGTCCGCAAACTTAGTCTGAAAACCCTAATATTCGATATACAGAGCTCGTAGCCTCCCTAAACCCTAGCTTCTCTAGGTTTTCCAAAACCCTAGCTACCATACACAAACCCTAGCCTCCTATACACTTATACACTAGCCCCCAACCCTCCATTGAAGACTTGGATTGCTACAACTCGAAGCTCTCAAAGATCAAAGACAAGTCCCCGAAGAATAAAGTGAAGCGAAGACCGAAGAAAAGCAAGGCGTGTAAAGCCAAGGGAAATAAATAAGACATATGGTAGGTTTTCTCTTTAAGTTTTTGCACTTCTCCCTCTCTCTTCTTCCTCCTCACCCACTTGGGTTTTCTCTATTTTAATCCCCCATCTTCTTCCCCCCTTTCTTTGCATGCTTGAAACAAGGGATTCCTGGTCCATGTGTAGGATTAGACTATTGGAGGGTCACCTTGTAGGGGGCTTTCTTTTAGTTTAACCAGAGACCACGTGGGTTCGGCCCCCTTGATTATGTGGTGAAGCCTTAACCTTACATGTTCACGACCCCAATTTGCATTGTGCATATCATTATCTTGCATTCTTCCAAAAATTGTTTTCAAACTCCTTTTCAAAGCTTGCAATAAAATTGTTTTCAAAATTGCATCAAAATCTCCTTTTTCAAAACTTGTTTTCAAAATCACAATCCTAGGGTGATTCTAGCCTTTCCATGGCTAGGATTGCTTTAGAAACGTGTTACATTTAAAGTGACCGATATGGTCTATATTTTCAACTCCTTGTTATTTTCAAAACCACTTTCTTAAAGTGGTTCTAACCTTCTTATGGTTAGAATCGCTTTAGGAAAGTGAGACATTTTTATACTTTTCAAAAAACTCTCTTTTCAAAAGTCTCTCTTTCTAAAACCCTCTTTTTCAATATGCTTTCTAAAAACTCTTCTTTCTAAAAACTCCCTCCAAAAATCTATTTTCCAAAACTTTCCTTTTTAAACTCCTTTTCAAAATACTCTCCTCAAAATTTACTTTCTAAAAATGCTCCCTAGATCTCTTTCCTAAAAATACTTTCCAACAATCTCCTTCTGAAAATCTTTCGAAAAACTCTCTCTTCAAAACTCACCTTCTAGAAATTCCTCCCTAGGATTTCCTTCCCAAAACCTCCTTTCCAAAAACTCACTTTCCAAAAATCCCTTTTCCTAGAGTCCAAGTTAAGCCTTAGAGCCAACAATTAGGAAACCCTAATTTTTCTTCCCAAAAATATAATTTTCAATCTTCCCTTAAAACCTAGGTTTCCAAAACCTCTTGTTTTCTACATAAAAAATATACATATTTCCAAAACCTATTTTCTACATCAAAACTATAGTCTTCCCAAATCTAGGGTTTCTAAAACTTCCCTTCCCAAATCCATGCCAAATCCAATCATCCCTTTAGGACACCAAATCCAATCTCCCATTTAGGAAACTAGATCCTATCCTCCATTCTTGGAAACAAAATCAAACCTTCTCTTTTAGAAACAAAATCTAATCTCTTGTTTTAGGAAATAGGAATCTTAACTCTTCATAGTCTAAATCTTTCCTAGTTCAACTCCTTCCTAATCTTCTACTTTCCTAAATCTTAAGTTTCCAAAACTTGAAAATAAAAATCTTTCCTAAATTTTAAAACTCAAAATCCAAATCTTTCCTAATTCAACCCTTTTCTAATTCTATCCCTTTTCAAATCTTAACTTTCCAAATCTATGTTTTCAAATATTTCTTAAACTTAAACCTTTCTTAACTTCAAGTGTTTTCTAAAACTCAAACTTTGAAACCTCCTAAAATTCTAAACTTTTCTAAATTTCAAATCTTTCCAAATCTAAAATTTTTCTAAACTCAAAATTTTTTTAATTCTAAACTTTCTTAAGTTGAAACTTTCTTAATTCAAATCTTTCCTAAACCAAAACCTTCCTAAATTAAAACTTTCTTAAATTAAAACTTTCCTATTTCGAAAACTTTCCTAATTCGAAATCTTTCTTAATTCAAAACTTTCCCAAGTTGAATCTTTTCTAAGTCAAAACTTTCCTAAAACGAAACCTTTCTAATTCCAAAACTTTCCTAAAATGAAGGTTTCCTAAAACGGAACTTTCCTATTTTGAAACGTCCCTAATTCGAGTCTTTCCTAATTCCAAGTTTCCTAAAATTCCAAGTCCAACATTCGAGTCAAATCTTTTCTAAAATCTTTCTAAGACAAGTCCAACCTTTCTTTTCTAAGTTCCTAAGTCTAGGTTTCCTACAAACCAAGTCTTTTAAAACCAATCTTTTCAAGTCTTTCAATCAAAGTCCAAATTTCCTACTCTTCCAATTCCAATTTGAATTCCAACTCCAACTCTTTTCCATATCAACTCTTCTATTTTCAATCGAACTCTTGTCCGAACTACGACTGACCTGATTCCTCCATAAGGATACATAGGCAACCCTCATGGGTGCGGTCACAACATTTTTCAAGTTTCTATTTCCACAAAATCTTTCCAAATCTTCAATCTATTTTCAAACTTCCAATTCCAAATTTTTATTTTCAAATCTCTATTTTCAATTTCCAAAACCTTCTTTCCAAATTCAAACTTCTATCTCTTTCTTTTCAAATCAAATCAAATTCTCTCCAAATCTATTTTTCAATTCTCTTTTTTTGCACTTGCATATCATGCATCATGTTAAATTTCTTTTTAAACATTCTTTTTCAAAGTGGATAGGATTGGTTATTTGTTAGTTAAAGACTCTCATAGGTGAATCTAGGGTCAATAGACATGTAGGTATCGTAAGGGCGGGGTAAGGTGATGGCTTAGTGCGTCTTCCCTACACGTAACTAACCTCCAAACCTAGATCACTGATTTCAAAGACAAAAAATGGAGTTATTTTTTAAAAAGGGCTTAGATGTTTTTCAAAGGTTGCCAAACAACCTATTTTCTTAAAAACCCTCTCTTAGGAGGTATTTTCAAAATCGTTTTCAAAAACTCTAAGTGTAGTCTTCGGATTATGCTTAGTTTTAAGGTGACCTAACTCACCTTAATCAAGTTAGGTGGCAACTCCAAATGTTTTCCGAAAGCCCTTTATTCAAATCTATTTTAAATTCAAACCTAGTCGCACTCATTCTTCTAGGAGGGTGAGTTCTAACGAGAAAGTACAGTGTTTTTCCCGCTTGTGTGTATTTCTCGAGTACAAAAAATCTGAGCGCGACAATACGTCTTCCTAAAGACGATAAGTCCCTATTTCAATATCAAATCCAGTTTTAATTCCAAGTCCAGTCTAGACCAATCAAATTCAAACAAGCACGTTTTTTGAGAAATGTGATCCCTCAAACAGCAGGTCCATCTAGTCTAGCATGTTTATCAAGAAAACTCCTCAAAACTATAAGTGCCTTCAAACTTGTCAGCCAGAACTGAACCCACGTCCTTGAGATGGTAGAACGGTTCACTTTTGGTGCCTGCTAGCCCACCAATGTAGAATGTCCGTTATTCGGCACGTCTTTCGAAAAAGATAATCCTTGAGATGATAAGTTCATCTAATAGCTTTCCAAGATCAGGCAGTCTCTGGAATGAATGCACAACATCAGAGTGGCGGAAACACTCACAAACAGGTCGACATTAGGAATTGCCAACAAAAACCCCAATATCACAAGATCGAACACGCCTCTTAGCTATGACACGTTTATCAAAGGATGGGATGCCTTTGAAAACGAACTCATCACACACCATCAGAATGATGAAAACACTCAAAATCTGGGTCAACACCAATGCCAACTAGCCCACTCTGGTGAAAAATGACCAAACTACCACTTAGGCCCTTCCGACACGCTTCTTGAGAAAGTACCTAAGTCCTTAGAGCGGTAAGTCCATCTTTCTAAGATTGTCCCAAGGACAATCTGGAATATTCAAATGCCTTCCAGTCAGTTCTGGATCAATTTTGAGACTATCTAGTCAAAATGACCATTTCGCCCTAAGCATTTGATTGTTTCTGTGACCAACACCGACTCTGGGTGTCAAATCCATAACCTCACAACGATGCTTCTAACAGTAATCCTAACCTTTCCACACTTTTTTGGATCATTCTGTGTTTATTCCAGCAAAACCGGTGCAAAATCACCGTTTTTACCCCTGGTGGGCCGATCGCCTTTTCCAACCACACCGGTTCTGGATTTCAAACCAGAAACCCCTCAGAACACTCTTAATTGTGTTTTCAACATTCAAGCTTTCTCATGGGTCACTCCGAGTTCATTCTAACATTTTTTCAGTCCAATTGACCATTTTGCCCCTGGTGCGCTGGTCGACCTCTTCAATTATTCTAACATTGTTTCTTAAGCCCCTTACCTTTGGGACACTCTCCCAAGGGTTTTTTTGTCCATTTTAGGCCGAGTCTAGTTACTCAGAACCTTTCGAATCATTCCCGGACAATCCAGAGTCACTCCTACTGGAGCCAAGCCAAAAATTGCATGGTAGTCACTAGAACAGGCGCCCAAATCTTTTGCCTTCCATCCCAAGGGTCGAAAGATTCATTTCTTGCCGCCCTAAAAACTTTCTTAAGTGGCTGGCACCATTTGCAGTGGCACCAAGCCAACAAATGGCCTGAGTGGCGCCAATGGAAAATTGGCCTAAGGGCCACCACAATAGGCACCAAAACAGTTTTGTTTGCCTATAAATACATAACCTCCCCCTATATAAAAAAGGACCATGAACACAGTCCAAAAACTCAGCCTCTTTAAATTCAAAACTCGAAGTCTCTCCAATCCTTAGCTCTCTCAAGCTTCTTGAAGCCCTAGCCTCCATACACTTAAACCTTAGCATCTATACATCTCATACACTCAAACACAAGCCTCCAAAGCATCCATTAAAGACTCAAGTTCTACAACTTTTAAGCTCTCAAGGTTCAAGCAAGTAAAGCAAACAAATCAAGCAAAGCAAGAAGAAGACAAATTAGGCTTTCAATTCATTTTTATGTAATCCCCTTTCTCTCTTCTCCCTTCTAAGCCATGTGGGTTATCTTCTATTTTAACCCACATCTTCTACCTCCCTTTCTTGCATGCTTGAAACAAGGAACTCCCCAATTCATGCCTAGGAAGAATTGTTGAAGGCCACCCTGCTGGGGGCTTTCTTCAAATTTAACCGTTGATGGTGTGGGTTAGGCCTACTTGATTATGTGGCGAAGCCCGGTCTTGTATGTTCACGACCTTATTATATTGTGCATCTCATATTCATACATCCATTAAAAATTGTTTTCAAAGTTATTTTCGAACTTGCATCAAAGTTGTTTTCAATACTTGCATTCAAAATCACCTTCTTTTTCAAATTTGTTTTCAAAATCACAATTCTAAAGTGATTCTAGCCATTCCAAGGTTAGGGTTGTTTTAGGAAAGCGTTATATTCAATGTGACTATTAAGGTCCATATTTTGTGTGTAAACCCTAAATTATTTTTATCAAAACCACAATCTTAAGATGATTGCAGCCATTCCATGGTTAGGGTTGTTTTAGAAAGGTGTGATATTTAATGTGATCATTATGGTCCATATTTGAAATGCTTATTATTTTCAAAATCACAACCCTAGAATGGTTCTAATCTTCTTATGGTTAGAATCATTAAGGGAAAGTAGGATATTTAAGAGACTTGTAAAACTCCACATTCAAACATTTGTCCAAATAGTTTTCAAAAATCTATTTCCTAAAAGCATTTTTCAAAAGTCTGCTTTCTAAAAACTCTTTTTAAAAATCTTCTTTCCAAAAACTCCTTTTCTTGGAGTCTAAGTCAAGCTCTAGAAGCCATAATTATGAAACCTTAGTTTCTTTCTTAAAATCATGACTACCTATTTTGCCTCAAATCATAAGTTTCCAAAACTCTTTTGTACATCAAATCTTAGGTTTCCAAAATCCATTTTTTTTACCAAATCATAGATTTTCAAATCCAAGATTTTCAAAACTCAACATTTCCAATTTCATGTCAAATCTAATCTTTCAATTTAGGAAACCAAATCAAATCCTCCAATTTTGGAAACAACATCAAATCATCTATTTTTGAAAATAAAATCTAATTTTCTACTTTAGGAAATAGGAATCAAATCTTTCCTAACTCAAACCTTTCCTAAACTCAAACCTTTCTAAATCTCAACTCTCTAAATTCAACTTATCAAATCTTTCCAAATTTCAAATATTTCTTAAATCTAAGATTCTAAATTTTTCTTAAATTCAAACTTCTAAATCTTTCCAAGTTCAAATCTTTCTAAATTCGAATCTTTCTAAAATCAAATATTTCAAAATTCAAATCTTTCCAAAAATCAAAACTTTCTTAAAATGAAACTTTCCTAATTTGGCACTTTCCTAAAATGTAACTTTCCTATTTTGAAACTTTCCTAATTTAAAGTTTTTCAAAATCCAATCTTTCCTAAATCCTAACTTTCTAAATTCTTTCAAATCAAATATTCAAGTCAAATCTTTACAAGATTTCTTAAGTCAAGTGTTTCTAAATCAAATCAAATCCTTTTCAGTCTTTTCTAAATCTCATCTTTCTTAATCAAACTTTTCAATCAAACCTTCTTATTTCAAGTCCATGCTTGAACCCTTGGTTACCTAAGTCCTAGGATACCTAAACCCTAGTTCAACCCTAATCCCAAGTTAGGAAGTTTCAACTCTTTTCCAAAACTCTTCTCTAAACCAAGATGGTTTTCAAACTCCAATTTAAGTCAAGATATTTTCAAAGTTCAACTCAATCTTTTCCAAATCAAGTCGAAGTTCTCCTTCAAAGTTCAATTTTTTCAAGTCAAAATCAATCTCAAATCTTCAAGTCCAATTTCAAATCAAAGTCAATTTCAAAGTTCAATTTCAAATCTTTTATTCAAAGTTCAAATCAAACTCTTTTCAAATAAAATATTTTCAAATCAACATTTTCAAAAATCTTAAAATGTCTATTTTTAATCGGACTCTTGCCCGAACTATGATTGACCTGAATCCCAACAAAAGGATATGTTGACCACCCTCATGGGTGCGGTTACAATCCTTTTTCAAGTTTCTAATTCCAAAACCTTTTTGAAGTTTTCAATTTCTATAACCTTTTTCAAGCTTCAAACTTTTTTTCAAATCTATTTTAAAAATCAAGTGTTTTTCTTGCACTTGTATGTTAAACCTCTTTTTCAAAATTCTTTTTAAAGTGGATAGTATTGGACATTTGTTAATCGAAGATTCTAAACTAGTGAACTTAGGGTGAATTGACATGTAGGTACTGCAAAGGCGGGATAGTGTGATGATTTTAGGATATCTTTCCTATATGTAACCAACCTTCGAACCTAGAATCACTATTTTTAAAGACCAAAATAGAGTTATTTTCAAAAAAGGCTTAAATCTTTTCAAAGGTTACCAAACAACCTGTTTTTTCAAAAAACCCTCTCTTGAGGAAGTTTCAAAATCTTTTTCAAAAATCCTAAGTTTAATTTTTGGATTGTACTTGGTTTTAGGTGACCTAACTCACCTTAATCATGCTAGGTGGTGACTCTAAATCTTTTTAAAAGCCCTTAATCAAATCAATTTCTAATTCGAACCTAATCGCACTCATCCTTCTAGGAGGAGGAGTTCTAACGAGAGGGTACTGTGTTTTTCCCACTTGTGTGTGTTTTCTTGAGTGCAAAAAATTGGGACGCGACAACTGGCTACTCCACTGGGGACGCTTAGAGGGTTAGGCCATTGTCATGTCTCTTCACCCTCACTCATCTAGAGTCTTCGATTAACTTATCCAATTCTATCCGCTTTAAAATTTTAAAATCAAACTTTTCAAAGTTGTTTTCAAAAATATGTCATTGTTTGTATTCAAATTCTATTCAATCATTCTATCTTGCATTAAGTTTGACATTCAAGTACTGATTTCTTACATCTTTACTTTTGTAGGTGGGCCTTTCTTCACATTTTTATTTTATGTCATCTTAACTGCCATGTATGTCATGAATGAATGGAATGGACAGGATGGATGGGAGTTGTTGGGCCCTTTCCTCTGCTTTTCAAAATTTCACACACACACTGCATGTGCATAAGTATTTGCATACTTACATTCTCTACCTGAACATGTTTCTTCTAGTTAGAAGGGGGAACAATATATTGGTTGTGGGCGGATGCTGTTAGTTTCTTAGCCTACGGCCTTTTGATGGTTCCGCTACTCAGATCACCAAGCTATAATAGCACCACCTCGGGGAGTAGGCCTAAGTTTGAAGATCTAGGAACCGAGCCTTCTTAGGAAGTATTAGTACACCCTCAACCTCATACTCATGTACAAACTATACATAACTGAACCTCTATTGAATTTAAGACACAAACATCGATTTCAAAATCATGGAGGAAAAGGCGACTGCTTTACTTTTCTTTATTTTTGTCAATTCCTATTGTTATAATGCTTATATAACAGCTCGTGCATACATGTTTACTTTATGATTGCATCCTCTCTCTCCCTACTCTATGCATTCAATATCCCATGTCAAGACAAGAGTTCCAAAATAACTCAAGTCACTGCATCTTCATGCATATGATCGACCCAAAGAGAGTGACACCAAGTTCACTCTCCCTTGCATTAAACCTACCAAAATTCTAAGGATTCCCATGTAACCCTAAGGACTCATGGCATGCATTTCAAGTCATTCCATAAAGAGGGGCCCCAATCCCTTTATGCTCATAGAGATAGGGTTGCCAAGAAGACAAGGGGCAATCAAACAACAAGGTCTCTTAATAGCCTCCTCAACATCAAACTCAAAGAAGGCAAATCCGAAGACTCAAGATTAGTTTAGGACCTCAATTCCAAAAGTAGATAGGTGGAAGTCCCAAGGAAAGTGTTCCTTCTATCCCTATTAAACTGTACTTTGATTCTCTTATATTTTAAACTCAAAATTTAATGTATTCCTTTACTTTTTGTAAATCAATGAATGTATGTCTCACTCGACAGTAAGTATAAGTATCCCATTTTTACCCGCTCGACGATCTCTTGGCTAACAGAGCTCACTTTCAAACATCAAATGCACATTCAAACTCCAGTCTAGTCTACGGGTTGCTTCTAGGGCTTGTCGGGCCCACTAGAAGCTAAATGACCAAAATGCCCTTAAGGCATCATCCTAGTCTAATTCAATATGGCACGCTTCTCAAAAAGTACCTAAGACCTTAGAGGGACAAACCCACCCTTCCAAGATTATCCCAGAGATAATCTAGCACGTCTAGTGTCTTCCAGTCGCTCCCGGACCGATTTTGGGAGCATCCGGTCAAAATGACCATTTTGCTCTTAGGTATTCGACTGCCTCTGGAAACCACACCAGCTATAGGTATCAAATTGGTAACCTTCCATAACACTCTTAAGGGTGTTTCTAATCTTCAAGCATTCTCATGGGTCATTCTGAGTCCATTCTAGTGCGTTCCCAATTCAATTGACCGTTTTGCCCCTAGCAAGCCGGTTAGCCTTTCCAAACATTCTAGTATTGTTTTCCAATTTTGTTACCCCTGGGACACTATTTTAAGGGTTTCTACCCAGTTTCGGTCAAGCGGATCATTTTTTGCCTCCTGAAATATTCCCAGACCTTCCGGAGTCACTCCTAGTCTCTTCAAACCCTAGCCTCTATACACTAAAATCCTAACATCCATACACTCTATACACTCATAGACAAGCCTCGAAAGCCTCCATTGAAGACTTAAAGTGATACAACTTGGAAGCTCTCAAGGATTAAGTAAAGCAAAGCAAATAAAGCAAGAAAAACGAGAAGAAAACAAGGTAGGCTTTCTCTTTATGTTTATGTACTACCCCCCTCTCTCTTCTTCCTCCTAGCCCTCTTGGGTTTTCTCCTATTTTAATCCCCTATCTTCTACTCCCCTTCCTTGCATGCTTGAAATAAGGGATTCCCCGATTCATGCGTAAGAAGGACTGTTGAAAGTCACCATGTCAAGAGCTTTCATCTACTTCAACCTTAGACCGTGTGGATTTGGCCCCGTTGATTATGTGGTAAAGCCTAACCTTGTATGTTTACTGTCGCTTCCAGATTTTTCGCACTCGAGGAATACACACACAAGCTGGAAAAACTTTGTACTCTCTCGTTAGAACTTACCCTCTTAGAAGAATGAGTACAACTATGTTTGAATTGAAAATATATTTGAATAAAGGGCTTTTAGAAAAGATTTGGAGTCGCCACCTAACTTGATTAAGGTGAGTTAGGTCACCTAAAAACTAAGAATAATCCAAAGACTACACTTAAGGTTTTTGGAAAACGATTTTGAAAATATCTCCTCAAGAAAGGGTTTTTAAGAAAATAGGTTCTTTGGCAACCTTTGTGATTACACTATTAAAGTGTAATTCATTCGCTTCAATTTGTACTTTGTTAACCTTAGAATAATGTTATATTTATGTTTTTAGTCTAATAAAGTTTATTTGGATGTTTTGTAGGGTTTTGGAGTGAATTGGAGCATCCGGGAGTGTTTGGGAGCATTCGGAAGAGAAACCGGGACAAAGGAGCAAAATTGGCCAAAACTTGACAAGGATGTCTGGACACATGTCGGGACACCCTAAGTGATGCAAGCATGTCCGGACATGTGTCCGGACACCTGAGAAACTTCAGAGGCCCAACTGAAGAACAAAATAGGAAGTCCGGACACGTGTCCGGACACATCTGGGAATGTGACAGTGTTCGAACACTTGTCCGGACACCCTGCACAACTTCTGCAAGTTTATTCGGAACTTGAACAGAGAGTCCGGACACATTTCCAGACACCTTGGGAATTGATATAGTGTCCGGACACCTTACGGAGATCCAATTTTTTGTATAACTTTAAACCTATAAATACTTCGTTGAAAACCCTAATTCGGGGGGCTGAGTTTTAGATGTTATCTTTAGACTTAGAGAGAATATTAGAAAGCTTTCATATTGTCTTTTTTCATTAGATTAATAAAATTCTTGTCTTTCATGTCATTGCTTTCAATACAAACTTTAGATTTCATTATGTTCATGAGTAGCTAATCATCTTTCTTGGCAAGGAACGTGAAGATTGTCCGGGGAATGATGATTTGACAAGGTATTCAATTGGGCTTTCTTGTTTCATCTTTTAGATAATGAAACTTTCTTTTCTTTATTCTTTTTCTTTCGAAATCAAGGGTTTGTGATCATATCTTTGAGTGTTCATGCGCGACGTTGATCTCGTATGAGTGTTGCTTAGATCCCTGATATAAACACTTCGGATCTATTTTCTAAAAATACTGAATAAAGTTGAGACAAATTCTAAATTGGGTTTAACCGCAAAATCTTCTGATTCAATGACATAAGTTGTTGTTGTTGAATTGAGTTACGAATAAATACCTTAGAAAATTATCATTCTACCGGGCAATTGAATCGTTCTTAGCCAAGATCTCCTTTTACTTAGTGAAACCCTTATTTTTATTTAATCCTTAGATAAACAATCTCTTCAAATCAAAACATTTTTATTTCTTATTTTTGAGGTTATTCTTTGAGTTTTTGTTCGTTTAAAGAGAGTTTCCTTCGGACACCAACCGTCTTCCTTGTGGATCGACCTCGGACTCCTCCGAGTATTACTACATCGCGGCCGTGCAATTGCAGATCATATTGCATTTTCTGGAAGCGATCAATTTTTGGCGCCGTTGTCAGGGAAGCACAGCTTTGGCGAACAGGAAGTGAACTTTGGGCGCGCTAATTTGCAAAAGCAAAAGCAAATAAAAATAAATGCAACCGCAAATTGCAAAAGCAAAAACAGAAGGAAATAGCCTCGCCATTCTTCTACAACAACAAAGGGATCTCACGCTGCACGTGGTAACTTCGTTCCATCCCTTTTATGTGCAAGCATATTTAGTCTTTTTGCTAGGATTGATTGTTTTTAGTTTTCTAGGTTTTTATTTCTTTGATTTATTTAGAGTGGGTAGGTGTTTAGTGGAGATTTAGGATTGGTGCTAATTGCAAATTGGTGGTAAATATCCTGTGGAGATTGGAGGTTGGCTGGACACTGAGTCTAAATTGGTGGCATATTTCTGTGGAGATTGGAGGTAGGTTGGGAATTGGTGGTTGAGGATTGTGATTTGTTTGTTGAGGCGCAGATTGCCTACCTTATTTGTGCATTGCATGCTTGGTTGGGTTCGGGATACAACAGGTAGACTCACTTCTATAGACCCCAACCCAGTAGATACCATGGCTGACCCACCAATTGTCGTAGCTGGTAATGATGGCAATGGGAATGTTAATGCTCAGATTGTCAGAGATGCTCCGGCACCTCCTCCTCGGTCTCTCCGAGATTACATGAACCCTGTCAGACAGAGTCCTCCCTCATGTATTGTCTTACCAGCTCACCAACAAACCATGAACTTTAAACCAGGTATGTTCCAACTCTTACAGCATTTTCACGGGTTAGAGTCGAAGAATCCGTACCGCCACATCCAGGACTTCAAGGAAGTCTGCCTCATGTATCATGATAACAGTTGTCCTGCTGAGGTGTTCCGCCTTAAGCTCTTCCCATTTTCTCTGAAGGATAATGCCAAGATGTGGCTAAACTCCTTAAGGCCTCTGTCTATCACTACTTGGAACCAGCTTCAAGCTGAGTTTTTGCGTAAATTCTTTCCTGAACACCGTACTGAAGCGATTCGTCGCAACATCTCTCAGTTTGCCCCGCACGAGGGGGAGACTTTCTTTCACTGTTGGGAGCGTTATAAGACATTGCTGAATTCTTGCCCCCACAATGGTTTTGAATCTTACCGAGTGATCAATACTTTCTATTCATCTTTGACACCGCAACTTAAGCGGCTGGTGGAGACTATGTGTGCTGGAGACTTTTATGACAAATCTCTTGATGAAGCTTTTGGGTATTTTGATTATTTAGCTGATACTACTAGGGATTGGGCCACTACAGGGACTAGAAACATTGAGTCCCAACCTACTGAAAGAGCTAGTGGGAAGTTTACTTTGAGTCTGGTGGATGATGTTAATGCCAAGCTCAGTGCATTTGCTAACACTCTAACCAAGCAAATAGAGGCACTGACACTTAAGCAAGAGCAAAGCGTCTCTGTTGATCCACCTGCTTCACAGCCCTGTAGTGTGTGTGATAACACTTCCCATATGACCAGTGAATGCCCCACGATCCCTGCTTTTCGGGACATTTTGCATGGTCAAGCTAATGCAATTGACCAATACAAGAAGCCATACCCTAATCAAGGGGGACTAGGGAACCCTTACTCTGGAACGTATACTCCTGGGTGGCGCAATCACCCAAACCTCAGTTGGGGGGGCAGTGGCAACACCGCCCCCACAACTATATCATGCGTCATCCGTACCATACCAAGGGCCATCTACAACTTATACAACACCCACACAAGCCTCCACCTCATATCAAGTGCCTCATAAAAGGTCTATGGAGGACACCTGGCAGCAGTTTATGCACACACAAGGTGGGGTGAATGTGAGGGTTGATAAGACTTTGGAGCAACAAAGTCGTACTCTAGATGACATAAATAGTCAGTTGACTCTATTGACTCAGACTTTGACTATTTCAGAAAAGGGACGTTTCCCGGCTCAATCCCAGCCTAACCCTATTCGGCAGGCACACATGAGTGAGGGAGTTGCTGATCCTACCTCGTCTCATGAGCAAGTTCAGGTCGTCACCACTCTTAGGAGTGGGAGAGTTTTAGAGCACCCTATAGAACCTATAACCCTTAGGTCTAAGGTCACATCTTCTAAAAGGCCTGAACCAACTATAGAGGATGAAGTAGAACAACTGAGAGTGGGGACAAGCAAGAAAGAGGAAAGTGATAAGGTAGAGGCACCTAAAGTGAGTGAACTGGAAGTTTTAGGGCATGCGCCATTCCCTCATCGTTTGACCAAGCCTAAGCATGAACTTCTCAACTCTGAAATTTATGAGATGTTTAAGCAAGTCAAGATAAACATTCATCTTCTTGATGCAATCAAACAAATTCCCTCATATGCTAAGTTTTTAAAGGATTTGTGTACTGTCAAGAGGAGATTGAATGTTAAAGAGAATGTCTTTATGGCCGCACAGGCAAGTGCTATCTTGCAATTTAAGACTCCACCAAAATACAAGGACCCTGGTTGTCCTACAATTTCTTGCATTATAGGGAATCATAAGATAGACCAGGCACTGCTTGACTTGGGAGCTAGCATGAACTTGCTCCCCTATTCCGTTTGTCAGCAATTAGGGTTAGGCGAGTTACGCCCCACTCGGGTTACTCTCCAGTTAGCTGATAGGTCAGTTAAGGTCTCTAGAGGTATGGTGGAGGATGTGTTAATCCAAATTGATAAATTCTACTTTCCTATAGACTTTATATTCCTCGACACACACCCGGTTGTGAGCTCCAACACTCAAGCTCAAATTCCAGTCATCTTAGGGCGGCCCTTCCTTACTAAATCTAATGCTGTTATTAATTGTAGGAACGGGGCCATGAAATTATCCTTTGGAAATATGACTGTGGATATGAATATTTTTAATGTGGGTAAACAACCGAATGAGTGCGAGGATATCCGGGAAGTTAGTTTTATTGACACTCTTGTGCAAGAGTATGTTGAGAAGGAATTTCTCACTGACCCATTAGAGCGTGCTCTAGTTTTAAGTGAGGGCTTAGATACCATAGAAACTAGGGAGGTGTCATTGATTGAGGACACGGTGAGTCTTGAGCTTATGCCAGTCATGTCCGTGGGTCAATGGACCCCAACTTTTGAGCCTTTATCACTGAACCTTACAAAACCTAAACCTTCAGAGCTCAAGGCTCCAATTCCTGAGAAAAAACCTCTCCCTTCCTCTTTAAAGTACATATTCTTAGGAGAGGGAGAGTCATATCCGGTGGTGATATCATCTAGCCTTACTGTAGGCCAAGAGGAGAGTTTAATAGTGGTGTTAAAAAGACACAGAAAAGCAATAGGTTGGACCATCGCTGATTTGCATGGTATTAGTCCTCTTGTCTGCACGCATAGAATTTATCTAGAGGGAGAGGCTAAGCTTGTGAGACAGATGCAACGACGGTTAAACCCCATTATGAAAGATGTTGTGTGAGGAGAGGTCTTAAAACTTCTCAATGCGGGTATCATTTACCCTATCGCCGATTCTAGGTGGGTGAGTCCAACACAAGTGGTTCCCAAGAAATCTGGAATCACTGTAGTTCAGAATGAAAAGAATGAGTTAGTGCCTACTAGAGTCCAAACTGGTTGGCGAATGTGCATTGACTACCGACGGCTGAACGCTGTCACTAGCAAGGACCACTTCCCTCTCCCCTTTCTTGATCAAGTCTTTGAGAGAGTCACGGGTAGGGCTTTTTATTGCTTTCTTGATGGGTATTCTGGGTACAATCAGATTGAGATTGCATTAGAGGACCAGGACAAGACTACTTTCACATGTCCTTTTGGGACATATGCTTACAAGCGCATGCCCTTTGGTTTGTGCAATGCACCGGCGACGTTTCAACGGTGCATGATGAGCACATTCAGTGATATGGTTGAGCGCATCGTTGAGGTCTTCATGGATGACTTCTCTGTTTATGGGGATACCTACCACGAGTGTCTAAATAATCTGGAAAAAGTTTTGGAGAGATGTATTGAGAGCCATCTAGTTCTTAACTGGGAAAAGTGTCACTTCATGGTGACACAAGGAATTGTCTTAGGTCACATTGTGTCAAGTAAGGGGATTGAAGTTGATAGAGCAAAAACTGAACTCATTCAAAAACTTCCATCTCCTTGCACTGTTAAGGACATCCGTTCTTTTCTTGGACATGCCGGTTTCTACCGGTGATTTATTCAAGGTTTTAGTGATATTTCCCGTCCCATGTGTCAATTACTATCTAATGATGTTCCATTTAAATGGACATCTGCTTGCCAAGTAGCTTTCGAAAAGCTTAAGGGGCTATTAATAACAGCCCCCATCTTGCAGTCCCCGAATTGGTCACTGCCTTTTGAGTTAATGTGTGACTCGAGTGATTTTGCTGTAGGGGCTGTTTTGGGGCAACGAGTAGATAAAAAGCCTTGTGTGATTTACTATGCTAGTAAAACCTTGAACGAGGCTCAGGTTAACTACACGACTACTGAGAAAGAGTTGCTAGCTGTCGTGTTTGCCCTTGATAAGTTTCGATCCTACTTAATTGGCTTACTAGTGATTGTCTATACAGATCATGCTACGCTAAAGTACCTGCTCACTAAGCAGGATGCCAAACCTCGTTTGATCTGATGGATCCTTCTACTCCAAGAGTTTAACATAGAAATACGTGATAAGAAAGGAGTAGAAAATGTGGTAGCCGATCATTTGTCTAGGATCCCTGTTGAGCATCACCTCACTGATCCCATCCTCATTAATGAAACTTTTCCCGATGAGCAGCTTTTCCAGGTGAATGCTATCACCTCTACCCCCATCACACCATGGTACGCCGATATAGCCAACTACTTGGCTACTGGTAAGATTCCTCCCCATTGGTCTCGCCTTGATAGGCAGAAATTCTTGAGAAATGTTAGAGTTTTCTTTTGGGATGAGCCATATGTGTTTAAATACTGCCCTGATCAGGTTATCCGTCGGTGTGTTCCCGATGATGAATTCCAGTCTATCATGGCATTCTGCCACTCTGAGGCTTGTGGGGGTCATTTCTCTGCTAAAAAGACCACGGCCAAAATCTTACAATGCGGCTTCTATTGGCCAACTATGTTCCGGGATGTCCATCTGTTTTGCACTTCATGCGATCGATGTTAGCGCCTAGGGAGCTTAACTAGGAGAAACATGATGCCTTTAACCCCTATCATTGTGTTAGTAATCTTCGACTATTGGGGCATTGACTTCATGGGTCCCTTCCCAAGTTCTTTTGGCAACTTATATATCCTTGTGGGAATCGATTATGTTTCCAAATGGGTCGAGGCTGTTGCCTCCCGTACCAATGACTACCCGGTAGTGCTCAAATTTCTCAAAGAGAATATATTCTCTCGGTTTGGTATGCCCCGCGCTGTCATTAGTGATGGTGGCAAATATTTTTGTAACAAACCCGTTGGGGTTTTGATGCGTAAATATGGGGTTTTGCACAAAGTTGGTACTCCGTATCATCCGCAAACTAGCGGTCAGGTTGAATTAGCCAATAGGGAGATCAAACAAATTCTAGAGAAGACTGTGAATCCCGCGCGTAAGGACTGGTCTTTAAGATTGGTTGACACGCTTTGGGCATATAGAACCGCGTACAAGACGCAATTAGGAATGTCTCCTTATCAGCTTATCTATGGCAAACCTTGTCATCTCCCTGTTGAGGTCGAACACAAGGCATACTGGGCCATTAGACAATTCAACGCAAACATAGATGATACCGGAAAGCTTAGGAAACTCCAGTTGTCGGAGTTGGAGGAATTGCGGAATGATGCATTTGAGAATGCACGTATTGCCAAAGCTAAGATGAAACTTTTGCATGACCGACACATTCATAGAAAAACCTTTCATGTCGGTTAGAAGGTTTTGTTATATAATACTCAGTTGCATCTTTTCCCGGGTGAACTCTGCAGCAAGTGGACTGGCCCTCTTATCGTGCGAGACATTTCTCCCCATGGGGCCATCACTGTTGTCACGCCTGCTGCGGGCACCGAATTTAAAGTTAACGGTCATCGGCTCAAATCGTATCTGGAACATTCTGTGGCCGACGTGGAGAGCTTGGACCTCCAGGATCCTCCACCGTTTGACTAGTTTCTCGCCTTTCGCGTATTTGTACATTAGGTAGTTGTGTCCATTTAGGACTCTTAGGTTGTGTCGAGCTTTAATACTTGCATTGAGGATAATGCCTGTTTCAAGTTGGGGGGTGTGTGTACCTTGTGCAGGGTTCAAGTTTTTATTTATTTATTTTTTTAGGAGTCTAGTTTTATTTATTTTTTTCTTTTGTTTGTTAGTTTTTATTTTATAGGTATGGTTTTTATAAAAAAAAAAAAAATGTTTGGTGAAATGTTGCGGCTGTCCAAACAGCTGTTCGGACAGCTTTGCTGTCAGGATAGTGTATAGGTGCAATGTTGCTGTATTTGATTCAAAAAAAAAAAAAAAGGAGCATTTTTGCAGCTGTCTCGACACATGTTCGGACAGCTTTGCTGTCACTCCATAGAATACAGTAGCATTGTTGCTGTCTTTTGATTTAAAAACCAGAAAAAAAATGTGCGCAGCTGTCCAGACACATGTTCGGACAACTTTGCTGTCAAGGACTTGTGTCCGGACAACCTTTGATTCATGCGGCACTTAACAACAAAAAAAAGGAGGGAAGCAACGCGCGATGTCGGGACCCATGTCCGGACAGCCTAGGGGTTTTTTAAAAAAAAAAAACTGCAGATCGCTTAATATGTTTAGGGCAGGTTCATTTCCTTAGTTTTTAGAGAGAGAAGCTCTCAACCTCTAGAGAGAGAAAGGGTGGTCTTTAAGGTTTTTGGGCATTCCGAATCCAATGGTGAGCTCCGTTTCTCCAATTTCTCACTCCATCTTAGGTTAAGATGTGTTTGATTTGAACTGGAGATTGGGATTGCCGGCTTGCCGGGGTATTTGTGGAGTTGGTTGAGCGGATAATTGGGCATACTATGCTCCGATGCTTGGTTAAGAGACTAAACATGCAGGTTTTATTAATATATTCCTCTTGATTTACATAGAGAATCATGATGGTAGGTTTAATCTCATCTACCCTATTTTTCCTATTAGAGCTTAATTATTTTGCAGCGTATCATATCATTTTAAGTGATCATGTCTATGATGTTAGTGTATGAATGCCTATAGATCAATTTGAATGCAAACTTAAGGGTTGAAATATTTAATGCTAATACAGGGTGATAAATGTATTACTACTTTTCGAGTTGTTCTTTGAACCTTAACATAACTGTTAGAGCTTATCTGAGATACATGGTTTAGGAGAATGAAATTTGTTTGCATCGTCATTACATTAGATTTCAACCTTGGTTGTTGAGTAATTCAGATCCGCGAATGAGTAGAGATTTATACCTTGTGAGCTTTAAAGCCGTAACATTTTTCTGAGTGTCTACATTTACTCTGAATAAATTCTTTCATATCTCTTTCATTTAATAGCTTCATTACATTTGGTTTGATTCATATGTTAAAATGTTTTGAGTATTTGAAAGTTCTGAACTCAAGGTGATTGAGTGCGCACACTTTTGGAGATGAAACTAGGCCATTTTTCTTATTTTGAGCCACAAATTTTCTTGTTGAAATCATTCCCTTGAAACCTTCTTGAGCCTATACTTGATTAATCTATGCTTGATTACACCAATACCAAAGTATCTCCCCATATAAGAATACAAGTATCTTCATTTGTCAAAAGTTGAGTTGAAAATAAAGAAGGGTGATATGTTTGTGATGAGATTGTGAAAGAGAGAAGTCAACAAAGAAAGCAAAAGAAGGGAAGTACAAAAAAATATATATATATATATAGAGAGAGGTTGGATGATTGAACAGTAAAAGAAGGAAAAAAAAGAAAATAAAAAAGAAAGAAAAAAAGAAAAAAAAGAACAAAATATTAAATGAAATTGGGGAATTGGAAATGTGCACTGATTTTCCATTGCATGTCTTGATCACGCATGTTTTGAGCCAATTATCGTTTCCTTTTCTAACCTATACCTCTTCACCATGTTCTAACCTTGAAAGTCCTTGTTGATTCAAAGTGTGCATAACGGGTGTTTTTGAATTATTGAGTTCAGTTCATATACTTTTGAATGCTCGATCAGTTTTTACATTGAATATTTCTTCATGAAGCTATGCTAAGTCGGATACACTTTCATTTTATCGGTTCTTGTAATCGGATTGCTCTCTCGTTTCCCTATGCATTTCCTCTCAAGGATGAGCTTTCCATTGTGAGTATCCTGAGTTTCTATTATTTGTGAGTGTATGCCTGGTGAGGTTTTGAATCAAAACTTTAAGGTTCAGATTACTTGATTTCTTTCGTTGACCTATGGTGTTTTGAGGATTATACACTTGTACTGAATCCCTTCTATGTTATTTGAGATTTGTTCTAACGTTTATGTTCGAGTTTAAGATGAGTTGGGATTTAGTGATTCATTTTGACTCTTGCATGGTATTAACTGTTCTAACTACTTTTGAGTGCAGGATGGTTGTGATGTTTGTGGGTATCATCACTGGAAACCCTCACGAGACTATACTCGTCCACTAGGGTAACCTAGGGGTTCAAAGGCTTGATGCATAAGCTAAATGCATCCGTGATCCCTACGAAACTGGAGTTTTATTTCATCTAGAGTTTAGAAGTTTTGCTAGGGTCTAGCAAAAGTTAAGTTGGGGGGTGTGATTACACTATTAAAGTGTAATTCATTCGCTTTAATTTGTACTTTGTTAACCTTAGAATAATGTTATATTTATGTTTTTAGTCTAATAAAGTTTATTTGGATGTTTTGTAGTGTTTTGGAGTGAATTGGAGCATCCGGGAGTGTTTGGGAGCATTCGGAAGAGAAACCGGGACAAAGGAGCAAAATTGGCCAAAACTTGACAAGGATGTCCGGACACATGTCGGGACACCCCAAGTGATGCAAGCATGTCCGGACATGTGTCCGGACACCCTGAGAAACTTCAGAGGCCCAATTGAAGAACAAAATAGGAAGTTCGGACACGTGTCCGGACACATTGGGAATGTGACAGTGTCCGGACACCCTGCACAACTTCTGCAAGTTTATTCGGAACCTTGAACAGAGAGTCCGGATACATGTCCGAACACCCTGGGAATTGATACAGTGTCCGGACACATGTCCGGACACCCTACGGAGATCCAATTTTTTGTATAACTTTAAACCTATAAATACTTCCTTAAAAACCCTAATTCGGGGGGCTGAGTTTTAGACGTTATCTTTAGACTTAGATAGACTATTAGAAAGCTTTCATATTGTCTTTTTTCATTAGATTAATAAAATTCTTGTCTTTGATGTCATTGCTTTCAATACAAACTTTAGATTTCATTATGTTCATGAGTAGCTAATCATCTTTCTTGGCAAGGAACGTGAAGATTGTCCGGGGATTGATGATTTGACAAGGTATTCAATTGGGCTTTCTTGTTTCATCTTTTAAATAATGAAACTTTCTTTTCTTTATTCTTTTTCTTTCGAAATCAGGGGTTTGTGATCATATCTTTGAGTGTTCATGCGCGACGTTGATCTCGTATGAGTGTTGCTTAGATCCCTGATATAAACACTTCGAATCTATTTTCTAAAAATACTGAATAAAGTTGAGACAGATTCTAAATTGGGTTTAACCGCAAAATCTTCCGATTCAATGACATCAGTTGTTGTTGTTGAATTGAGTTACGAATAAATACCTTAGAAAATTATCATTCTACCGGGCAATTGAATCGTTCTTAGCCAAGATCTCCTTTTACTTAGTGAAACCCTTATTTTTATTTAATCCTTAGATAAACAATCTCTTCAAACCAAAACATTTTTATTTCTTATTTTTGAGGTTATTCTTTGAGTTTTTGTTCGTTTAAAGAGAGTTTCCTTCGGACACCAACCGTCTTCCTTGTGGATCGACCTCAGACTCCTCCGAGTATTACTACATCGCGGTCGTGCAATTGCGGATCATATCGCATTTTTTGGAAGCGATCAGGAAAACATTTAGCTATTTTTTTTTTAAAATAACTCCGTTTTGGTCTATGAAAATAGTGATTCTAAGTTCGGAGGTTGGTTACGTGTAGGGAAGACGCACTAAGCCATCACCCTACCCCGCCCTTTCGGTACCTACATGTCTATTTACCCTAGGCTCACCTATGAGAGTCTTCAACTAACAAACGTCCAATCCTATTTACTTTAGAAAAGAATTTTGAAAAGAAATTAACATGATGCATGATATGCAAGTGCAAGAAGAAGATTTGATTTGAAAAGAAATTGATTTGATTTTCGAATAGATTTGAAAAGATAGATTTGAAATTGGAAAGTTTTAGAATTTGGAAATTGAGATTTGAAAATAGATTTTTGGAATTGGAAACTTGAAGAAGATTGTAGAATTGGAGATTTGAAAGAAGTTGTAGAATTAGAAATTTGAAAAATGTTGTAGAATTTGAGATTTGAAAAATGTGGAGACCGCACCCATGAGGGTTGCCTACGTATCCTTTCGGAAGAATCAAGTCAGTCATAGTTCGGACAAGAGTTCGATAGAAAATAGAAGGTTGGATTGGAAAAGAGTTGAAATTGGAATTTGGATTGAAATTGGAAGAGTAGGGAAATTTGGACTTTGATTGGAAGATTTGAAAAGATTGGTTTTGAAAAACTTGGTTTTAGGAGACCTAGACTTAAGAACTTAGAAAAGAAAGATTCGAATTTGGAAAGTTTCAAAATAGGAAAGTTTCGTTTTAGGAAAGTTTCGTTTTAGGAAAGTTCCATTTTAGGAAAGTTTTCAAATTAGGAAAGTTTTAACTTAGGAAAGTTTTGCTTTAGGAAAGATTTCGAATTAGGAAAGTTTTGAAAACAGAAAGGTTTCACTTTAGGAAAATTTTGAGTTAGGAAAGTTTTGACTTAAGAAAGTTTTCAAAATAGGAAAGTTTTGAATTTGGAATGTTTTGAAATAGGGAAGTTTAGAATTTGGAATGTTTTGAAATAGGGAAGTTTTGAAAGTAAGAAATTTTTGAGTTTAGAAAGTTTTAGATTTGGAAAGATTTGAAGTTTATAAAAGTTTAGAATTTGGAAAGATTGAAAATTTAGAAAGATTTAACTTAAGAAAGTTTTGAATTTAAAAAGCTTTGAATTTAGAAAGGTTTGAAATTTAGAAAGTTTAAGATTTAGAAAGGTTTAGAGTTTTAGTTTTAGAAAATCTTGATATTAGGAAAGGTTGAGTTTAGGAAAGATTTGAAAAGTTAAGATTTGGAAATAGATAGAATTAGGAAATGGTTGAATTAGGAAATATTTGAAAGTGGAGTTTTAAAATTTAGGAAAGATTTTTATGTTCAAGTTTTGGAAACTTAAGATTTAGGAAAGTAGAAGATTAGGGAAGAGGTGAATTAGGAAAGATTTAGATTAGGAAGGGTTAAGATTCCTATTTCCTAAAATAAGGGATTGGATTTTGTTTTCTAAAAGAGAAGGTTTGATTTTGTTTTCAAAAACGGAGGATTGGATCTAGTTTCCTAAACAGGAAGATTGGATTTGGTTTTTTAGAAGGAAGATTTGATTTGACAAGGATTTGGAAAAGGAAGTTTTAAAAACCCTAGATATGGAAGTGTATAGTTTTGACGTAGAAAATAGGTTTTTTGGAAACTTATGATTTTGATGTAGAAAGGGGGGTTTTGGAAACCTAGGTTTGGGGCAAGATTAAAAATCACGTTTTTGGAAAGAAAATTAGGGTTTCCTAATTGTGGGTTCTAGGACTTGACTTGAGCTCTAAGGAAAGAGTTTTTTTGGAAAGTGCAAATTTGGAAACGAAGATTTTGTAGGAGGATTCTAAAGAGGAGTTTTTTTAGAAAGCGTATTTTGAAAAGAATTCTAGGAAGCAGGTTTTTGAAAAGTAAAACTTTGAAAGAGTTTTAGAAATAAAATTTTGGAAGGAGATTGTTAGAAAGAATTTTTAAGAAAGAGATTTAGGGAGTGTTTTCTAAGAAGGAAACCTAGGGAGTGTTTTTAGGAAAGGAATTTTGAGAGAAGTGTTTTGAAAAGGAGTGTAAAAAGGGAGTTCTGAAAAATAGATTTTTGAAGAGAGTTTTTGAAAACAATTTTGGGAGGAAGAGTTTTTGGAAAGCATGTTGAAAAAGGAGGTTTTAGAAAAAGAGATTTTTGAAAATAGAGTTTTTTGGAAAGTATGAAAACGTTTCACTTTCCTAAAGCGATTCTAACCATAAGAAGGCTAGAACCACTTTAAGAAAGTGGTTTTGAAAACAACAAGGAGTTAAAAATATAGACCATGTTGGTCACTTTAAATATAACACTTTCCTAAAGCAACCCTAGCCATGGAAAGGCTAGAATCACCCTAGGATTCTGATTTTGAAAACTTGTTTGGAAAAAGAAGATTTTAATACAATTTTGAAAACAAGTTTGAAAACGATTTTGAAAACGACTTTTGGAAGAATGCAAGAATCATGATATGCACAATGCAAATTTGGGGTCGTGAACATACAAGGTTAAGGCTTCACCACATAATTAAGGGGGCCGAACCCACGTGGTCTCCGATTAGACTAAAAGAAAGCTCCTGACACGGTGACCATCCAATAGTTTAATCCTACATATGGACCGAGAGTCCTCTTGTTTCAAGCATGCAAAGAAAGGGGGGGGGAGGGGGAAGAGATGGAGGATTAAACTAGAGAAAACCCAAGTGGGTTAGGAGAGAGAAGAGAGAGGGGGAAGTGCGCAAATTTAAATAAGAAGCCTACCTTGTGTCTTCTTTATTTTGCTTGGCTTTACGTGTCTTGCTTTCTTGCTTTTTCTTCAGTCTTCACTTCACTTCAGTCTTGATCTTCGAGGGCTTATCTTCGATCTTCAAATCTTCGTAGTTGCAGCAATCCAAGTCTTCAATGGAGGGTTGGAGGCTAGTGTATAAGTGTATAGGGGGTGTATGAGTGTATATGAGGCTAGGATTTGTGTATGGTGGCTAGGTGAAAAACAATGAATTTAGAGCCTAATATTGGTGTAGAGATACAATTGAAGTCCTACAGTACTTCAGCTACTGTAACAGCAGATAGTAGTAGGTAGGTTACCATGTTCATAGACGAAGCCATCAAGGCTAGAGCAGCCTGGTCCTCCATTAAGCCACAAAACAATCGGATCATGACTTGATGCCTTTCTTTCTGACTCCACAAAGTAGTAGAAGAGGTGCTTTGAAGGATTCCCATCTATGCTCACATACCTTAATTCATTCACAATATCCCAATTGATCAAACACATTTATTTATTAGTCACAACTCTCATACAACTCTCTCTCTCTCTCTCTCTCTCTCTCTCTCTCTCTCTTCAGCGCGTGTGTGTATTTGCTGTAGTATAAAATTATACGAGGCATACCCGGAGTAGTGTTTTGAAAGGAAAGTGCCATTGAAACCAGGAAGCTTTGTGATCAGAGAATCTGCAGGAGCTGCTTCAATATTAAGACCAAAACCCAAAATCATGCAAAGGGAAATGAAAATGAATGTTCCCTCCATGGGCCTGGCCAAGAATGAAACTATGAAAGAGTAATCTCTACTCTCTTTAGAATTCTTCTAATTACATAAATAAATAAATAAACTTTAGTTCTTAATTGAGTGTATGAATCAGAGAGAGAGAGAGAGAGAGAGAGAGAGAGAGAGAGAGGGAGATGTGAAGTTGGAAACCAAGGAAGGGGGAGCTTATATAAACCATACATGGGTAGAAACAATCAGAGGAATGAAGGCAAAACGATGGGAGAAAAAAATGGGAAAATTATAATAAAGGAAAAAGAATTATCATGAGAGTGAATTTAATAGGAGGAGAAAACACATGCATCTCTGGCAAACGGATCGTTTCTACTCTGTGGCGGCTGACCTAAGATTTGGGTTGAGGGGTGGCTGAGTTTTTTTTTTTTTTTTTTTTTTTAATTTTATTTTGAAAGAACTAATACTTATATAATATTGTAAACAACTAAAAATTTATACGAAATGTAAAAAATTTTGAAATTGTTGAGGGTCGTAGTCCACCCCTGCCTTCACTCTTTTTATTTCAAAATGATTACTACCTTCGTGCAGTGTAATGTGCGGTTAAAGGTGACTTATTGAATTTGACCCCTCTATCGGAATTGGAGGATTTTGATACCTCCACGTCCATCAAATACCATTATTACTCAGAAACTTCAATAAAAAGTTAACGAGTTATGGGATTCACTCATCCAATAATTAGGCCAAAGCACAACTTGGAAATCCGAAAAATCTTAAGAAAAGCAATCTGCAAAAATGGAAGAAAAAAATATATGGAGTACATCCTTATCTGCATCGATATCCGTTGCCAATTGGTTCCATCTAAGCATGAAGTGAATTTTATTAGTGTAGTTTTTTTTCTTTGGACTTTTGACTTTGATTTGTAAGGTTTTATTTAAATAAAAAGATATATTTTATGATAAAATATAGATCCGTTTAATTCAAGACCGTTTGGAGTCATGTGGACAACTAACTCCAATGTGGTTGATGACATCCATGGTACTAATGTTGCAACTTTTCCTATTTTATTTTATTTTTCATTTTTTTGTGATGTTTTCTTTGACTTTTTTTTTTTCAAATATTTGAATTTCTATTTTGTTTTTACAGGATGAGGGAATACCGAAATTTAATAATTTTAATTTGTCTCTTACCTGGAATAGATAAGAACAGCCAAATGGAGCCAGATGTAGTAATAGTCGCAATGAAAGTGAAATGATTAGGGTGTGAATTCCCAAGAAGGAAGGAAGTATGTGTGGTGTGAATTCCCAAGAGGCAATGAGACCCATATTTTTTTTTTTAAAAGAAAATTGGAGCATTATAAATTATATTAAATTAATATCAGGTGATGTGAGATCAGCTGATGTGTTGGTCATTCATCCGTGTATGATCATCACTCAAAACTGAGATTAGTATTCTTCTTATTTTTATGAAGACAATGGAAAGTTGAGTGATCTGAATCAACTAATGTTAGTAGATGTTAAACAAATTTTTTCTATCCCATGGTTATGAATTAAAGATATATATTTCATTGATTATCGAGTTGGTAGGTCATTTAAAACAAATATAACAGCATTAAATGATGCCAACTCAACTACTACTTATGATTTTCTAAAATTAATTGAGTTTTGTTGTTAGATAAAAGGAAATATATTTTAAGGTTAATTACATGGGCACTCCCTCAACTATGATTTAGTATCACTTTACTCCTTTCAACTAAAAAAGTAGACATTTTGACTCTCTTAATTATGAAATTATATTACTTTGCTCCTACCATTAGGTTTCCGATTGAGAAAATAACGAAAACCGGTCACATGACCAAAATATAGAACAAAATATCTTTACATTACGATAAATATTATAAATATGCCCTCATATATGTGTGTGTATATTTATATATGACTTCTCCATGCTTATGTATGCATTTGTATAGACATTTTTTAATGCAATTTTGACCCAAAAAATATTATTTACCAATGCAATTGTCCAAAAAAATTATTTATCTTAGTGTAAGGGCATTTTGGCCTATTTCTCAGTCACATATCTGTTTTTCATTAATTTCTCAAATGACAATATAATGGAAGGGGCAAAGTGGGACAAATTCATAGTTGTGGGGTCAAAAAGTCTACTTTTATAATTGAATGGAATAAATTGATACTGAGTCATAGTTGAAGGGGTGTTCGTGTAATTAACTCATATTCTAATATATTTCAGTAATACATCTGATATAATATAGAATACCACAAATCTAACAAATTTTCAATGTTTTAGTGTTACTCCTCGCCTTTTCTTTTTTTTTTTTTTGGTTATAATAAGTGAATTGTCATTCAAACGGAACAATTTCCATTCATTTCTTGCAATAAGTAAATTTAAACCTTTTAACATATTCATACATTCTCGGTTAAGACAAAATTAAGTTGTTAAAAGTTTTTGGATACACCATCAATTTTTCCATACAATCATTCAAATTATTGATTTAGTCATTTTCTATATATATAATACGTACATGAAGTAACTAATTAAAATACCAAGTTTCTAAAAAGATTTAGTCATTAGGAGACGAATATATTGTGCAAATTACTCAACAGGTTGACAAAAGACTGCTCTGGTCGTCACGAGATCATGTACACAAATTCAAGATCCATGAGGCGTGGAAAGAGAGTTTGAGTGGGAAAATGGATAGAGAGAGAGAAGATAAAGAAAGAAAAATAGTTATGAACTTATGATGTACGTGACATTTAAAATAAAAAAATTGGCAAATAATTACTTTGTTCCTCTAATTTTGGCTCAATTTTTATTTTTTCTATTTGCACACTTCAACTTTTAAAAGTAAGCAATTGTAATACAATGTTTTTGTATGTGTGAAAAGCTAAGGGTAAATTACATTTTGACACCCTCTTAATATTAACTTATTAAAAACAAATTATTTAGTATTACTTTTACCTGTTAAACAAATTATTTACTCACTGTGGAGTTAGATCCGCGAAGGTTGTGGATGAGATTAAACTTCCTTCTATGTAATCATAAGGTATAAGATCCATCAAGATCAATGTTCTGATATCATGTGAGAATACCAAAGAGAAAAAAAAAAAGAGGCTAGGGTTTCGTATATGTGTGAAACCATAAGTAATCCTAGATACAAAAGAGTTTAAATAACATTATTAACAAAGATAAGAAATTACTATCCTACCCTTATAGCTAATTACAAGATAAATAAGTAAAGGGGCCAAATATAATTATAGTAGAAAACATATAAAACTCTTCAATGAAACGTGAGTAAGGTGCATGCAGACAACAAAGTTTTTTTTGCTCTCTCTCTCTCTAGGTTGTACAAGCTAGTATCCTTCAATTTTTTTTTTTTTAAAACTAGACTTCTTTTTTGATTTTTGATGGCGGCATCTCTTCATAGTGGGATAAGTAGGTAAAAATAAGGCAACTATTGAGAAGGTCATTAATATCTTAGCCCAGCATCTGGTGAAGGGCATATCTATTGCGAATGAATTAAAATTCGTACAAGTTATAACTTACAAAATAAAGATTAATTTGATTAACCTTAATTAGGTCTATGTGCTTGCCAATTGCACCAAAAGTAGCCAGGTCTGCTTGTTTCGAAGTAGGCATTGCATGACTAACCTTCCGTTTCATTTACTTAACAAGTTCGATATCCACCGTTTGACAAAGGGTTCTGTCTTTCTCCAACTTCTACATTCTCCATTCTTTGTCTGTGTTAAAAATAATTTCATTAGTTGAACTTCATTGCACAAATAATTAGTATCATTAACCCCCTCCATGAGGCGTGGAAAGAGAGTTTGAGTGGGAAAATGGATAGAGAGAGAGAAGATAAAGAAAGAAAAATAGTTATGAACTTATGATGTACGTGACATTTAAAATAAAAAAATTGGCAAATAATTACTTTGTTCCTCTAATTTTGGCTCAATTTTTATTTTTTCTATTTGCACACTTCAACTTTTAAAAGTTAGCAATTGTAATACAATGTTTTTGTATGTGTGAAAAGCTAAGGGTAAATTACATTTTGACACCCTCTTAATATTGACTTATTAAAAACAAATTATTTAGTATTACTTTTACCTGTTAAACTAAAAATCCAAGCATTCTCACTCCTAAACTATTAGAATTTAATTTTGTGTAAACAGTGCTAATGGAAGAAATAAATTCACACTTTGTGACCTTTATCATTGGACACAATATAAGATTTTTTTTTCTGATAACCGAGTGTCCGATCTAGCTTGCGTGCACCTCAACTAATTCTGAAGCCTACATAATCCTCCGTGCTACACAAACTGAGCAATTACCCAAACAAAGATCCTAAAGAGGCCCCAAGAAATTGGTAACACCTAAGAAGACATTGGAGAGAACAACAGATCCCCAGACCTCAGGCGTTGACCACTAGGCCAACTGGCCCAACCCCTAGGGGTTTATAAGATGTATTTTTATTTTAGCCAAATGAGCTCTTAAATTTGAATTTAAAGTGTGCATTTGGTTGTGGTATCATTTCTTGTTTTCTTCTTTCATTATCTAAAAATCATCGAGAGTGCATTTGATAAACTATTTTCAAAAAAATTTCATGGAACACTCCAGTTTAAGGAAATATAAAGGAATAGTTTTTTGAGTTTCTTAAAATAATTTTTATACATAAACGAAACTTATATGTAAATAATGGTATTTTTGAGGTTTTCATTGCCTTTGTTTTTGAAAAACGTGGAAAAAATAAAAAGAAGATACAGTTACTACAATATTCTCAACTGCAAGAGTAGCCACACCTAAAAATGCCAAGTATGACTATAGTAGTGGATTTTTTTTTTCATTGGAATATTTGACCGTGAATTGTGATTGGTTGTTATTAGGATATATATGTATATATGTCTATCGCAATTACATACACATCTTTGCAAAATGTTATTTGCTATTTGAGCTGTTAAAAATTGTGGGTCAAATGAACCAGATCCAATTCATAAGGACATGTTCAACTTAAATTAAACAGCTTGCTTAGGCTGCTCACCAGGGTCAACTCAGTTTCTATTAAACAACTCATACAGCCAAGGAAGGCCCAATTCGTAGGATTACTATAGCTTAAAATATTGAGGCAATCATGAGAAATATCAGAGCATTTAATACTCAAGTCTCAACATTTAATGTGAAAGAGACGCACCACATGAAAACAAAACATGGCAATAAAGGTGAGTTTCTGTCTGGTCGCCCACTTTAACCGACGCGAGCCTATGAGATAGGTTATGATTACTGGAGTAAGCTTAGCAGAAAGCACTACATTATAAACATTGAAGCCTGAAACGGAAAAGTATGAATAATTGATTTTTTACACATTCACTGTCTTTATTCTTTATTCGTTTCTCAGTTAAGATTGTTAACTTAACCGTTGGAGTGTGATCGACCTATTCTAACTCATTTATCTCCTGGCAACAAATTGGAGCTTATCCATATTAATTCGAATAATCGATCAGGCCATATTAAAAATCTTACTTGCAAAAAGTGGTAACCCTATTTAGACAATGCTCAAGTTATATTAGAAATACGTGTTGAAATATAATTCATTCCTTGATCAATGTGGTAACTGATATTTCAAATTCCTATTACCGATGAACTTTTCAAAGTAAGCATTAGCATTAGATTTTTTCAAATTTTTTTTGAAAAAAAAGTCATTACCGAATCTTCAAGTTATATGTTTGGCAATGTTTTTCCAAATTTTCTTCAATTGTAGCCCTTCCAGGATCCATATGAACACTAAAATACAAATATTTACTAGCAAAATTTAACAATTCCTTTTTTTTTCTCAGAAAATTTACAACAAAAGGAAATTCAAACAACTTAAACCACCTACTTAAAGCGTTAGACTGATATATTCAAATAGTCATGGACAGTCAAATTCTGCTGGCTTTGTAGCAGGCCTAATGCTGCCTAACCAACTTCATTCTAATCAAGGTTTAGTTTGGCTTGGTTCACAACTTGCACTTTGTGTAACAATTTTATTCCTTAATGTGGTAGGCCACTAAGAAACATGAGAATTCCTACTAATGGTACATATCAACCATGGTAATCTATTAGAAGAATTATATCGTTTTTCTTTTCACTAACTAGAGGTGTATGGGGGTAGGCATCATAGCTTTTTTTCGGAAGGGAGTTGACTCAATCTCATGATTGAGGATGTGGGTGAGAGCACCGTATTACACTAGGCCAATCCCGCTCGCTAATATTATATTATATATAATTTTTGAACAATAAAATTTGAGCGCATGGAAAAATAGTACAAATTATAATAATCGCGCTTTTGTGGAATTTTCACAATATTTTTCAAGATTTTTTTTTTTTTTGAGAAACGAGTTTCTATAGTTCTTTCTTCTTCACTTACTTTATTTTCCTATCTCCCTTACTCGCATTATTTCCTAATTTATATTTCTAAAAAAAGAAATAAATAAATAAATGAAATCCCAAATCCTGAACTTCCCAAGAAATTTTTTTAATTCAATACTCAAATTTCCTTTTCCAAGTTAAATAGCAAATCCATCCTCAATTAGAGATATAATGAATAGACGTGGTTAATTGGGTACTCAAAAAAGAGAACGTCACAGCTAAATACAGCCTTCGTATATGTCAACTTAATTTAAAATAGTTGTAATCCGACTTTATTACTTACTGGATATAACATGCACAGGGGAAATCTTTAAATTTCCCATTAATCCCCTTGTATTCTGGTATCTGTTGTGTATATACATTGATATTTCAAAAAAATACAAATTATAAATTATATTTTTATATTAATAGTGATTTATGACCAGTAGTAATAGTGGGCATATTAGTGCTACAGCCGGTTTCACCGTTGCATTATTTTAATATTTATTACATAAAAGCATTGCGGTATGTGAGTTCGTGCCCGAGACGTTTCAATTAAGATCAAGTGGGAAGAAGGCTGAGACACGCACCCTTGGAGAACATTGACAATTTGGTTTAAGTGCATATTGTCACAAGCCCATCAAATGGCTCAAAAATAAGTTCATGAGAATGTTAAAGAGCCCATTAAGTCTAGAACATTTTGGGCAATTATTGAGCATTCTATCACATGGGGTAATTTTTGTAAGCATTCTAGATCTTTCTACACAAGTGTAGATACTAGCTAGAAGGATGTGGGAGATTCTAAAACATGGGGGAGACTTCCTTGAGAAGCTTTGTACATAAATATCTAGATATTTGCATAGATGATTCTAGAGGGGGAATTCCAACCATTGGATCAAAACGATCCCCACCGTCCATTGAGGAGGTGGACAAGTATAAATAGGGGGTAGTCCCTCATTTGTAACCATCAAAGCATTCTCCAAGTTCTTCTACAAGCTCTCTTGTTCTTTTGTTGCTCTCTTATTCTTAGCCTTGTTCTTTCGGTATTCTTAAAGGCTTACTTAACATCTTTAGTAGCCAAAGGTGTTTAAGGCCGCACGGGTCAAGGTGTTCAAGATTCAAGCCCGTGACAGTTGGTATCAGAGCCTCGGTTCGTGAAGGCTAAGCATGGCAACAACTGGTTCGGATGTCACCGAGCATGGAGGTGTTCATGAGAGGGATCCCCCTCCTCCTCCCGGCAAAGGGCGGAAGGATAAGTCAAGGGACGCTTTGTCTTCCTTGGAGTCAAGGGTCATGCGGGTAGAGCTTGTTGTGGCCGACGGACGGGATAAGTTTGAGTAACTAGACCAAAGTATCAATGGACTCCACCAACGTGTCGAAGGGATCGACAATGGGCGTGAGAAGTTCCAAGGGGAGGTGCAAGGTGGCCTCAACACCATGGCGAAGCTTGTGAGGACCCAAATGGATGCTCTCAAGGAGATGGTCCAAGCCGAGATTGCCGCTATAAGGGAAGAAATGAAGGAGATCAAAAGTGATTGGTCCTTGTGCAAGATGGCTATCACACAAGGTACGATTTCTCCCTCTCCCTCTCCTAATGTTGACATTCCTAGGCCTAAGTCTTACAATGGGTCAAAGAATGCTAGAGAGTTAGATAATTTCTTGTGGAGCTTAGAGCAATATTTTGAAGCCACTGGCATAAGTGGTGATGACAAGAAGATAAAAACGGCTCCTCTCTTCCTCTCAGATGCGGCCACACTATGGTGGAGGCGGCGGCATGCGGATATGGAGCGTGGCTTATGCACTATAGCCACATGGGATAACTTCAAGAGGGAAATCAAGAAGCAATTCTATCCCGAAAATTCGGAGCATGAGCAAGGGCTCGACTAAAGCGTCTCTCCCACAAAGGCACGATGCAGGAATATGTGAAAGAGTTCTCCGAGCTACTATTGGAGATACCGGACATGTCTGAGAAGGAGTCTCTCTTCACTTTCATCGATGGGCTATAATCATGGGCTAAGATAGAAGTTCAACGGCGGGGACCCCAAGATCTTGCAACGGCCATCTCTATAGTGGAGTCCCTAACCGATTACAAGCAAGGTGAGTCCTCCTCTAAGCCCAAAAATCAAAAGTATAACAAAGGCAAAGGTGGGGGAGATCATGCAAGCCAAGCAAAGGAAGGTGGACACAAACCATCCTCATCAAGCCATGGCAAGTTCAACAAAGACAAGAAAGGTGGTGACAAGCCCAAGTTTACATGCTTCCTTTGTGATGGAAATCACTTTGCCCGCGACTGTCCAAAACGGGCTAAGCTATCGGCTCTTATCCAAGAGGAGGAGGAGGAGGAGGAGGAACGTCCCCAACAGGAGGAGACCAAGATGGGCTCTCTAAGGCTGCTTAATGCAATCAAGGGTAAAGTGGATGTGCCAAAGGCCGAGAAAAAGGGGCGCATGTACGTGGAAGCAAAGGTGCGTGGTTTCAACACTCGTGCTTTAGTTGATACCGGTGCTTCTCATAATTTTATTGAAGTCAAGGAGGCCAAGAGACTAGGTCTCCAATTCAAGGAAGAGCAAGGTTGGCTGAAGGCCATCAACTCGGAGGCACGGCCTATCTATGGGGTTGCTCGAGACGTACGACTACACATCGGAGATTGGTGTGGCCAAGTGGACTTCTCGGTGGTGCCAATGGATGACTACCTCATTGTGTTGGGGATGGAGTTCTTGGATGGGGTACGGGCATTCCCCATCCCCTTCGCCGAGACCATGTGCATCATGGGCGAAGGTAATGCATGTATGGTGCCACTTGCTTGGGAATCGACCTTGAAGGCTAAGACTTTGTCCGCCATGTAACTCTCCAAGGGACTTAAGAAGAATGAGCCAACATTTCTTGCAACCTTGAAGCTTAATGAAGACTCTTCTAGCACCATGGAAGGCATGCCAAGTGAAGTGGTGGAGGTGCTTGAAGACTACAACGATGTCATGGCCCCAGAATTGCCAAAGAGACTCCCACCTAAGAGGGAGGTGGATCATACCATAGAGTTGAAGGTAGGTGCCAAGATTCCGGCCATGGCACCCTACCGTATGGCTCCCCCAGAGTTGGAGGAATTACGTAAGCAACTAAAAGACTTGTTGGATGCCGGCTTCATCCAACCGTCAAAGAGTCCTTATGGTACACCGGTCTTGTTTCAACGGAAGCATGATGGGTCCCTCCGTCTTTGCATCGACTACCAGGCACTCAATAAGGTAACTATCAAGAATAAGTACCCCATCCCTCTCATCGCCGATTTGTTTGATAGTCTTGGTGGTGCAAGGTGGTTCACCAAGCTTGACTTAAGATCGGGGTACTATCAAGTGAGGATTGCCAAGGAGGACGTGGCCAAGACCGCTTGTGTCACAAGGTATGGCTCTTTTGAATTTCTAGTTATGCCCTTTGGCCTCACTAATGCTCCAGCCACATTTTGCACCTTGATGAATCAAGTGTTGCAACCTTTCTTGGATCGATTTGTCGTAGTATATTTGAACGATATTGTTATCTATAGCTCCACCTTGGTGGAACACATGGATCATCTACAACAAGTCTTCCAAGTCTTAAGTGAAAATGAGCTTTATGTTAAAAGAGAGAAGTGCGCCTTCACTCAACCGGAGGTAAACTTTCTTGGCCATGTGGTTGGAGGCGGGACTATACGCATGGATAAGGCCAAAGTTCAAGTCATCCAAGAATGGGAGCAGCCAAAGAAGGTGACCGAGCTATGATCTTTCCTTGGCCTTGCTAACTATTATTGGTGGTTCATCCGAGGATATTCGGCTATAGCGGCATCTTTGACGGATCTTCTCAAGAAGAACCATCCATGGGAGTGGACGGCTAGGTCTGAAGATGCCTTCCAAGCACTTAAGAAGGCCGTTATGAAGGAGCCCGTTTTAGCATTGCCCGACCACACCAAGCCATGGGAGGTGCACACCGATGCCTCAGACTTCGCCATTGGAGGGGTGCTAATGCAAGAAGGTCACCCTATTGCTTTCGAAAGCCGCAAGCTTAATGACACCGAGAGAAGATATACAGTGCAAGAAAAGGAGATGACCGCGGTGGTTCATTGCTTGCGCACGTGGAGGCACTACTTGCTCAGTTCCAAGTTCATGGTCATGACGGATAACATCGCAACAAGTTACTTCTTGACTCAAAAGAAGTTAACTCCCAAGCAAGCACGATGGCAAGACTTTCTTGCCGAATTTGACTACACCTTGGAGTATAAGCCGGGCAAAGCAAACTTGGTGGTGGATGCACTAAGTAGAAAGGTCGAGCTTGCCGCCATTAGCCGACCCCAATGTCCATTGAAGGATCGAATCAAGAAGGGGCTTCAACAAGATCAAGTGGCTAAGACTATTATCGATGGCGTCAAGCAAGGCAAGACGAGGCAATTTTGGCTTAAAGGTGATCTTCTCTTTGCCAAAGGTAACCGGATCTATGTGCCCAAATGGGGGATGCTACGGAAGGAGATTCTTAAGGAATGTCATGACTCCAAATGGGCGGGACATCCGGGCGTTCGCCGCACATTGGGATTATTGGAGGATGCCTACTATTGGCCACGAATGCGGAACGATGTGGAGCTTTATGTGAAGACTTGTCTTATGTGCCAACAAGACAAGGTGGAGCAAAGTCATCCTGCAGGCTTGCTAGAGCCCTTACCTATTCCGGATCGGCCTTGGGAGAGTGTTTCCATGGACTTCATCACTTGTCTTCCCAAGTCTGAAGGAAAAGGAACCATCGTTGCAGTGGTCGACTGGTTTTCTAAGTATGCCACTTTCATACCGGCCACCAAGGATTACACCGCAGAGGAAATAGCTCGGCTATTCTTGGCTCATGTGGTCAAGTATTGGGGAGTTCCAAAGATTATTGTTAGTGACCGGGACTCTCGCTTTACGGGGCGTTTTTGGACCGAGCTTTTCAAGCTTTTGGGCACGGTGCTTAACTTCTCCACTAGCTTTTACCCACAAACCAATGGCCAAACCAAGAGGGTGAATGCTTTGTTAGAGCTATACTTGAGGCACTATGTAAGTGCCAACCAAAGAGATTGGGCCAAGTTACTTGATGTTGCCTAATTCTCTTATAATCTACAAAGGAGCAAGGCAACCAACACTAGCCCATTTGAGCTGGCTACGGGCCAACAACCTTTGACGCCTACCACCGTTGCTACCGGGTATACGGGCAAAAGCCCTGGAGCTTACAAGTTTGCCAAGGGGTGGCATGAGAAAACCGACATGGCCAAGGCCTACTTGGCCAAGACGGCCAAAAGGATGAAGAAGTGGGCAGACAAGAAGCGGCGGCTAAAGGAGTACCAAGAAGGCAACCTTGTCATGGTGAAGCTCCTCACTCATCAAGCCAAAGCATACAAGGGACTTCACAAAGGGCTAGCACGACGGTACGAGGGACCATTCCCGATTACCAAACGAGTTGGCAAGGTGTCCTACCAACTTGAGTTGCCTCCAAAGTTAAAGATTCATCCGGTCTTTCACGTAAGCCTTCTCAAGCCTTACCATGCCGATAAGGAAGACCCAAGCCATGGTGAATCAAGTAGAGCTCCCACATCCATCACAACGTCATTCGATAAAGAAATGGAGACCATCCTTGCTCACCGAGTTATCCCAAGGAGGGGCGTGGCACCAAGCTCTATCGAGTACTTGGTCAAGTGGAAGGGGCAACCGGATAGCGAGGTAAGCTGGGAGCATGAGGAGTCCTTGTGGCAGTTCGTGGACAAGATTGCAGAATTCCAAAGAGCTGCGACGAGGGCGTTGCCAGATTAGGTGGGGGAGAATGTCACAAGCCCACCAAGATGGCCCAAAAATAGGCCCATGAGGATGCTAAGGAGTCCACTAAGTCTAGAACATTCTAGGCAATTCTTGGGCATTTTATCACATGGGGCAATTTTTGTAAGCATTCTAGATCTTTCTACACAAGTGTAGATACTAGCTACAAGGGTGTGGGAGATTCTAGAATATGGGGGAGGCTTCCTTGAGAAGCTTTGTACATAAATATCTAGATATTTGCATAGATGATTCTAGAAGGGGAATCCCAACCGTTGGATCAAAATGATCCCCACCGTCCATTGAGGAGGTGGACAAGTATAAATAGGGGGTAGCCCCTCATTTGTAACCATCCAAGTTTCAAGCAATCAAAGCATTCTCCAAGTTCTTCTACAAGCTCTCTTGTTCTTTTGTTGCTCTCTTATTCTTAGCCTTGTTCTTTCGGTGTTCTTAAAGGCTTACTTAGCATCTTTAGTAGCCAAAGGTGTCTAAAGTCGCACGGGTCAAGGTGTTCAAGATTCAAGCCCGTGACAATTTCTCTTCACCACACTGACCAGCAGGAAGTTGACCAAGGCCGATACTCGTGATATAGTGAATGATTTGAGTTATTAAACACTTCTATTGAATTCTGGGTGAAGTAATTAATTCAAACAATTAATTTCGAGGCTTTCTTTTATCAGTTTAAAATCATTTTCAATATCTTAATTTTATAAGGCAAACACCTTTAAAAAAACATATTTTTGATCAGGCCGGTCAATGCTCACAATTAGACTAGTGGCTGAGGCATTAGAGAAGGTAGCTCTCAATTCTAATGATATCTAACAGTGCCATGCAGTAGCAATCATGGAAAACTCACCCCCACAGGGCTAGCTAATGAATTGTCATTGGTTCATTATTTCTACTTTTATATTCTAGGTTACTTATACAAACATATGATGTGGGAATTAACGCATACTAACACAGGTCAGGATCGTCATGATATCTCCCCTCATTCCCTCACTTTCTCACAAGGGGCCCACATGCATATATATTATACCTTTCACATGGTTAACCATCATTTCTGAAATTATACCTTTTTAACTTTTTAAATAATTCACAGAGACTCGATTGTTAGTGTATCCAACTAGTTTTTTGCAATGAGGTATATAAATTTTATTTTTGTTGTATGGATCGATTGGGAGGACATGCTTTGCTTAAGCATGTTTAATTATAAATGGTTGAATTCAAGTGAATGGATCATACTTACCAAAAATGGAAAGTGAAAATGGAAAACGTTGCAGAAATGGAGGCCGCAAACACAGTCAAAAAATATAGAAAAATATGGGAAGCGAGAAATGATTGAAAAACTTAATAGGAATTTTATTAAGAAAAATTATTGAAAAACTTAATAGGAATCTTATTAAGAAACTTTCACGAAACTTAATAGAGACCTTTAAAAAACTTAGTGGAAACTTGCATAAATAATTTTATAAATACTTTAGTTAGAACTTAAGAGGAAAAAAATGTATAGAAATTAATAGTTCTAGTTTCCAAAGCATTTTTTCTAAGTTTTTCGAGAGTTTCCATTAAGTATTAGTTTCTTAAAAGTTTCTCAAAAGTCTCTAAAATGTTTTCCAAGGAGTTTCCAGAACGTTTTTTCAAAATTTTGAAACAAGTTTCATACTGATACTGGAAGCGTGTTTCCTTACTTCTCCCTCCAAAATGAGTTTCCTAACAACAATAGAATGAATGGATGAATTTTATAATTGAATTCTTATTTTTTGGGTTAAATGTATGTCGCAACCTTATTTTTATCCAAGCCCTTTTGACTCGGAAAAAGCATGGTACTCTCTCTGTTAAAACTAGCCCTCCTAAAAGGACGAGTGCGACGGGGGTTTGAACATGAAAACTTAATTTGATTAAGAGCTTTTTAGAAAAATATTTAGAGTCGCCACCTAACATAATTAAAAGTGTGCTAGGTCACCTAAAACTAAGGTTCATCCGAATATTAAACTTAGGTTTTTTGAAAATATTTTGAAAATGTCCTTCCTAAGAAGGTTTTTTGAAAAAGAGATTTTTAGTAACCTTTTGAAATGTTTATAGCCCTTTTGAAAAACGTGACTCTGAGTTGATTCTTGAAAATAGAAATCTATGATTTGGGGGTTTATTACGTGTAGAGAAGATATTCTAAGATTGTCACCCTATCCCACCATTTCAGTTCCGACATGTCTAATCACCCTTAGTTCACTCACTTGAATCATCGGTTAATTATTATTCACTTATATCCACTTGTAAAATTTTTAAAAAAAAATGGATTTGGTCATCACTGTTTGGATGAATGATGCATGATGCACATTTTTTAAAATAGAAAAGTATGAAAATGTGATTTGAAATAGAAATTTTGATTGAGAGAGCATTTTGAAGATGGACATTTGACTTAGAAAAAGGATTATGACCACACTATTTTAGGTTTCTTACGTATCTCAATTGGCGAAAATCAGATCATTCGAAGTTCAAGTAAGGGCCCAATTGAAAATGGACTCATGAGAGTCTTGAAAGATTTTTGAAACTTAAAATCAAAAAAGTTTAGACTTGGACTTGGAGATTTTTGAATTTGAAAGTGCCTTTCAAATAGGACTTTGAATGTTTTTCAAAAATTCTTGAAGTTGAACTTGAACTTGAATGGTTTTTAAATGTCTTTGAAAGAGTTGGATTATTTTTGGAAACAACTCAAGGGAGTTTTAAATGATTTTTGAAACAAGTCAAGAGAGTTTTGGAAAGTTTTTGAAACAACTCAAAAGAGTTTTTGGAAAGTTTGAAAGTTTGATTAGAGATTTTGAAAATGGAGTTTGAATTGGAATAGGACCCTTTTTGAACTTGGCTTTGAAAATAGTTTTTATGTACCTTATAGAAGACATATTGAGTATCTCATCACTTTCAAGAGATTAGCTATTGATAGACAAACTCTTTTAAGGTTATGAATTTTGAAAACATGTTTGAAAAAGGGGCTAGAGACTTTCCTTAGATTTTTAAAGCTTTAGGGTTATAGAATTCTACTTGATATCTCACTTTCCTTAAGAAATCATAATCATCGAATGACCAAGATTATCTTAAGGATGTGACTTTTTGAAAAGTATTTTGAAAAAAGTTTTGGAAACACTTGGGGTTTTGAAACCCTAATATGAACAACATTGAAGGTTGTATTTGATGTATCACTTTCTTTTGAAGACCCTAGCCATGAGAGGGTTAAGACCACCTTAGGAATGTGAGCTTTTGAAAACATTTTGGAAATAATTTTTGAAAATGTCAAGTGTCTAGCCATTTTTTGTCAAAACAAGTTTAAAAGAGCTTTTGAAACAATTTTTGGGATAGAGTGTGGAAGCATTTGAAAATATTTTAGAATTAATTTTTGAAAACTCAAGAGCGTAGGATGTTTTTGAATGCATGCTATGAAAATAATTTTGTAGTAAGAGATCATTTGAAAAAGGCCTTTGAATTGGAGCCTTGAAGTTCACTAACTTTGGTTGGGTTGACTTAGGGTTAACTAACTAAAGCCAAGTCATACTCACAATTAGGCTAATGGCTGGGGCATTAGAGAAGGTAGCTCCCAATTCTAATGCTATCTGACAGGGCCATGCAGTAGCAATCATGGGGAACTCACCCCCAAAGGGCTAGCCAATTAATTGTCATTGGTTCATTACTCATACTTATATATTCAAGATTCCTTATGTAAACTTTTGATGTCGTCATGATATCTCCCCTCATTCCCTCACTTTCTCATGAGGGGCCCACGTGCATATATATTATACCTTTCACGTGGTTAACTATCATTTCTAAAATTATATCTTTTTGGATTTTTAAATAATTCACAGAGACTCGGTCAATAGTGTTTCTAACCAGTTTTTGGCATGTAAATTTTATTTTTGTTGTATGGATTGAGTGTGAGGACATGCCTTGTTTAAGCCTATTTAATTAAAAATGGATGAATTTGAGTGAATGGATCACAGTTACCAAAATGGGAAGCGGAAGCAGGAAACGTTAGGGGAAATGAAAGCGGAAAACGTAGTTAAAAAATATAGAGGGAAACGAGACGCGGGAAATGATTAGAAAACTTAATAGGAACCTTATTAAGATGCTTTCGTGAAGCTTAATAGAGACCTTTGAGAAACTTAGTGGAAACCTACATGAATAATTTCATAAATACTTAATTAGAACTTAAGAGGAAAAATGTATAAAAATTAATAGTTCAAGTTTCCGAAGCATTTTTTCAAAAGTTTCCATTAAGTATTAGTTTCCTAAAAATTTCTCAAAAACTCTTCGAAATGTTTCTCAAGGAGTATCTGAAACATTTTTCCAAAATTATGAAACAAGTTTTATACCAGTACTGCAAGCACGTTTCTCACTTTTCCCTTTGAAATTAGTTTCCTGGCAACAACGGAATGGATGGATGTTTGAATTCTTATTTTTTGGGTTAAATGTAAATATTTTATGTTTAAATATGGAATTAAATTGATTTTTAAATAATGAAAAAAAAATTTAAGTGAGTATTGCCATTGCACTATACCGTCGCTAATAATGCCCTTTAGCAACTGTACAATGCAGAGTAGTATAACTCGGTGAGTCCGAGGTCAATTTTCCATGAAGATCGTCTTTAATATTAATTATAAGCTTGGGCAAACTCCAATTTCCCTTGAATGTGCAACAACACAACAAACTACTTCCAAAAAATGTAATACCAATAATTGATTGATTTTGCAAGAGGTTGAGTTAGCTAAACTAAGGCAATAACAAGACAATTAAACTATAAAGCAGAAGTTCTTGGATCCAATCATCCAATTCACCCAAGATTCCAAGAAGGTTCTGTAACTCAAATCAACGGATCCGTATTGAGCCTTTGATTCAAAAGATTTAGCGATTAAAAATAATGAAATCAATGATAATCAACTTAAAATTGTAAATGATGAGTCATTGTATTCATACCATCGATCTAAGCAATCCCCATACCAAATTTAAAATTTGTGCATGAACACTCAAAGACTTAGTCAAGAACACGAGATTTTAATAGGATCTAAGAAATTATTATCATAGATTTAATTCAATAATAATTAACTCTAGAACTGTAATCAAATTGAAGTCATAGACTCATACCATCGATTGGTGTAATCTCAATGCCAAACAAAAGTTTGTGCATTAAGATTACCAAACTTAGTCAAGAGTCTAAGTTTTCTTAGAGATCTAGATTCAATTATCAAGAATTATGAGATTTAAAAGATGAAATAATAATAATTTGATTACTTTCATTAAAAATCTTAAGATCTTTGGATGATCTTCACAATTGTCTCTAAAAGAAGAATTAGCTACTCATCATGATGTAGAAAAGCATAATTGAATCGCATAAAACAATAGAATTGAATAATCAAGGAATGAATTACAATGAAATCTAAGTGTTTCTCTCTCTAAAAAAAAACTCTCAAAATTGCTAAAGAAAACCTAAAATTGGTCTAATGAAAGAAAGATCACAAAATTTGGGCACGAAACTTTCTTAAATAGGTTGAAAAATAACAGAGCCTGCATGAACCGCTCAAACGGTTTGATGGACCATTCGAATGGCCTTAAGGTTGTTTGAACGGTCTTCAAGCCTAATTGGAATGGAAAAAACTAGCTTCAGAATCTTTCTAACCGTTCGAACGATCGAACGATTGTTCGAACGGTTGTGTAGATCTCGAAATCGATATATTATGCACCCCGGTAACACTTCTAGTTTAAGAGATATGACTTTCCAAAGTTTTAACTCTGCGTGCTTCAGCAACTTGTACCTCAGCTTTAGCAACTTGTATTCTGACAGCGTCTACTTAAAACTCATTCTCCTTTCATTTGAATTGCGTCTGAAGTCATCCAATGCGTCTAAAGTTATCCAATTTAAGCTCAAAATCTATATAAAGCAAAACAAAGTTAGTTAATACTAAAATCTAACTAAAAATATATATAAACTCCTAAACTAAGGCTAACAAAATAGAAGTTAAGGTGTTATAAATGCAATTTTGAAGCAAAATCATCACCAAAACAAAATTAGCTTATCATTTTCTTTTTTGCAAAGGTCATTGTCGTCACTAAAAATTTCATATTGGTTATGGGAATGCCATCACTAAATGATTATTTTATGCTGTGTTTGGAATTTGAATTTATCAAGGTTCTCTTTTCTCTTACCTTTTATTTTTTTTTCTTTTCCATCACTAAATTCTTAATTTAAACACAGCACATAGGATTCTGTTTTCTATTGTTTAATTTCTTGTTCATGGGTTGCGTATGTTTGGGAGCACTTCTCCTTTGTGTCTAACCCAGGTGGTGGTGTTCATAGGGATTTTATGCAATGGGTTCTTGACTTGTGGCACACAACTAATGAAAGTCTGGTAAGTTTTGCCTATTTAGTTGCCTAAAATATTTGGCTCAACAAGAATAATTTTATCTTTAGTGGATGGCAAAGACACCCTCCAATAGTTGTTAATGCTTCCAGTGAGTTCTATACCCATATTTTGCAAACAAAGATCACAATCCTAGTAACTCCTCAACCAATTATTCAAAGTAGACGGCACCCTCCTCAGATGGGTATGTACAAAGTAAGTTTTGAATGCTCTTTCAAGCAAAACAATGATGCTAGTATTGCAGTGGTGGTAAAAGATTTCAAAGGTGAAGTAATTGCTTCATTGGTGGATCAGATTAGTAAGCCTCTAAGCGTGGATTTTGTCAAAGCTATGGTAACACTCAAGGGATTAGTTTTTGCAATAGACTTTGGGTTGTAGGATGGTTATCATGAAGGTGACGTAATGTTTGTTATTAGAGTTATTAAATTTGATGATGAAGACTTGTCTCCAGTGGGTCATTTGATCTCTTAAATTAGAAGATTAATGCAGCAGTTTAGATGTTGTATCATTTCTCATGTGAATTGCCAAGGAAATTTAATAGCTCATATGTTGGCTAAGCAAGCTTTGAAGGAGGATCCTATATCTATTTGGATGGAGGAGGTCCCTCCATCCATTGTTTCTGCTATTGTTTTTTATTTGATGTAATTCTATTCGGGTAAAGAAAGTTCTTATTCCTTTGTTCTGAAGTCTTTCCTATTTTTGCAGTTTGAATTTTGCTAGATTTCCACTATCAAACAAAAAAAAAAAAAAAAAACAAAAAACACAAAGCATAGTTATCATGTCGTCCAAAAACTAAAGATCCATCCCTATTATGTGTTTCATAATTGTAAAAACATCACTTCTATATCATTTTATATGATTTTTTTTATTAGAAATTCTATTCTGCCTACCATTTTCCCATTGGGTATATATGTTGGAAAATTTGTGATTGTAACACAACTTTGAGCCCAATAAAATGTGGGACCCACACATTCTTTGAAGTGGGTCCAAGGTGCTATGAATTCTTTTCCATGAGGAGATTTAGATCAAGCATTTATTTGTTCAAATCCATGAAGATTTAAATGAGAAAATAGCTCTTAAAGTGACCAACATCACCATGGTTTACTTGGGTAGAAGTGACTTGTCCCACGTTGGTTTCTTATGAAACAAATTATGAGTTTATAAAGCCTTCCCTTTAAGTTGGGTTTGGGCCCCAAGGGGCACCCCAATTTTGTAGATGGGGGAAGACTTACCCAATCCATGGGCCGCCCATTCGCTTCACTTTGGGCCAGGCTTGGTGCAAGTTAATAGTCCAAACGGTTCATTTATTTTTTCTCCAAAATTTAAATTTATTTTAAATTTAAAAGTTTGTAACAGTTGGTGTAAGGATGTGTTTGGTTGATGCCTCTCCCCGAATAGGTGCATCCTTGCCTATATAAATTGGAGTTCTTTCTCTAGTTTATATATATAGATATACCACCGACCAGACATTCGATCTAAGGAACAAAAACGCTACCAGTTTCTGTTTGGGATGTTGATGCTATTCCACTAAGTTTTCCCAAGAAATCTGTTAGATTTCTGCAACGTATTCGCTTAGAGACTACAGTGAATTTCAATGGTCAAATTTTCAGCCTTCCCATGGTCTCAATCCGTTCGAATCAAAAACTTTGTCAGTTTTTGTATCAAGTTTCCCAAATATACTATCGAGATTCAGCATCAAATTTTCAGAGATTCTGGTCGAATTTCTTAACAGAAATTCTTTTTTCATCCCCACATTCTACATTCATTCTGCTATTATTTTCTTGAAGATTTCATTACATTAAAATAGAGTTCAACATAGTCTGGTTCGCCACGAAGATTGCAGTGCTTCTTCTTCGTTGCTATTGATCATTGTTTTAGAGGGATAAACACCCATTCATCTCATTAGCACAATTTTTTTTTTTGGGGGGGGGGGGGGGGGGGGGGGGGGGAATCTGTCTTAAGAACACAGTGTCATACACTTGCCTTAATCAAACTATTTGTCTCGCATTTTCTGCACTCTCGGTTATCACGCGTCTACTATAAGTTCTATAGTTTTGCGGTTTTCTTCTAATAGAAGATTTATTATTACCTTGTTTATTTCAATATTTGGTATATAGCATATTGTTAGTATTTGGTTGTACTAATTTATATAGATTGGTTCAATATTAGTGTCTTTTTGTTCACACACAATAGAGATGATAACAATCTTAAGACATATTCTAGTTAATTTCTTTATTCTGTTTTGAATGCTATTGAAATCGATCTTTTTGTATGCTGTTTGTGTTTTGAGATGTTTAAGCCATGGAAAACAATCTTTGTATTAACCTTGTGCTCTTGCATTCTAGAGCACTAATTTCGTGTCTTTTGCCTTCTTAAATGATAATTACATGTTAACCATGAATATATAAAATCTGAAAGTTTGCATTGAACCAAGGCATTACATTTGGGTCGCTCGTATACAGTGCATGCGTAGGTGTGTAGCAAGTCCGTGTTAGCCTTGATTTGAGGAAGGCATGGTTAGTAGCTTTCATCTTATTGGAGTACTGGGAATTTTATTGCATGATATTAGCATTAAGTTTTCTAAGATTCTAAAGACTCAAAATCTTCATGTATATTTTGATTTGCATGATACGTATTGTTGTGTACTAAAAGTTTCGAATTTGAATAGTTTGTCTTTTGTAAGGAACTTGTATTGCTCTGTTCCCTTTACTATATAACATGTGATGATTTTCTAATCGTATGTGTTATGGCCATTTGTGATTGTAATTCTCGTGAAGATGGTGGATTCTTGTGAATCTGAGTCTTTAGCCAATCTTGTCTCTTCTTGAGTAAGGTGGGGCACCTGAGGCACTACAACTGTTATGGAGGAAGTAGTCAAAATTGGGTTGAGAGTCCCAAAGATGAAGATATACCTATTTGCAGGGTTAAAGTGAAGTTCCACATCAACGGCCGAGATGAAGTTTTCCCTAAACTTGTGCAACTAGTTTTGCAGAGGACTGCGGTTGAACTGAGACAATCCATTTATGGAAAAAGTCCGATCATCTAATGCACTGCTCAAAAGAGTGTACCTTGTCAGGCTTACTTGAAGTAGCTGTGGTTGTTTTCACACTCTACTGGCATAGATCAGGTTCACACGAGGTGGAATCTTTTGTTAGCTAACTACGCGTTCTAGAAAATGCCGGGAAGAAGGTTCATGATGTGGTTAAGAGATCTTCATCGGCTTCATATCCTTCTTCGTATTTTTAGTTCCATGTTTACTTGTGATTTAGCGTATCGTTGTGTATTGTGCTAGTGTGTGGAATACTCTAGTATCTTTGTAACTGAATCTTATATTATGTGTCGTGACGTATTTATAATGTGTTGGTTTGTGTGTTAAAAAAAATAAATGACTTGTCTAGCTTTTTTGTGTATATGTTATATCATGTCTTTTATAGTTTTGAGTGAAGGGTTTTTAAAGTAGAAGCATAATTTTAAATTCTTTTAAACTAGATAAGT